>JABTXL010016972.1:5757758-5814351 GCA_025134845.1 Neodon shergylaensis | reverse complement strand
TCTGCCCAGGGTTTACCCCTTCAGTATTGGTGCAGACATTATCTGCCCAGAGTTTACCACTTCAGTATTGGTGCAGACATTATCTGCCCAGGGTTTACCCCTTCAGTATTTGCTTTGCTTCTTTTTCACAAACTCACAACAGCTGCCATTTGAACACACCTCTTGGCTTCCTTATCAGCCTATAAAAGCACGTGAGTCTGCATTTCCCACAGGAAGTGTGGGTGGAATTAAATTTTTTTACTGGTTACTTAGGAGCACTTCGCCTTGAGCCCAAAGGGAAGGCTGTAGACCAAAGTACCTTTGGATCACATAGAAAAAAAATTTTGAAGAAAGATATTACGGAGTTTTCATGGCCAATATGCTGCTGTAAAGCCAGAGCTCTCATTTGGTGGAGCACAAACTATAAATCTCAATCACATGAACGTATAACCAACTTAGTGGGCCTTCAGAGACTGAAGTCTCAGCCTGAGGGTCATCCATTAGTGGGTCACAACACAGAGAGGCCACGTAACAGGCCATTTCTGTATTACATTATATCTCTCATGGGCTGCTCATAAGAGAGTGGTTAAGACACTCTGCAGGTTAGCTGGTTGTTTAGATAGTGATTTGAGATCAATGTGTAGTGGTGGGAACTCCCTTCCCTGCCCATGACTGCTCTGCAGGTAATAAACCTGAAACAGCTTCCCAGGCAACAGAATCCACTGAAAAGCAGAATTAAAGTTGAACACAGTCAATTCAGATGTCAAGACTCATAATGGAGAAGAGACTGCCATGGCCAAATTGTCGTCTAACTTCTTGTACTCACATGAAGGCAGAAACATGCTAAGCCTGGAGCCCTGACATGGACTGCCTCCAGATAAACTACTAAAGCATCCCACAAAGGGCTCCTGGTGCAATGAAAGGGAAACGCTGAGAAACAAAACAAACAAACAAACAAACAAAAAAACAAATGGTTATTCAATAACTTTGGATTGAAGAATATACTTTATGTGAGGCATAAACCAAACCAAAACAAAATGGTTTCATTATGTAAAAATATTCACACCTTAAAAGACCACAAGACAATGCTGAAGGTTTGTTTATGTTTACAGAACAGGGAAAGACAACCCTATCTACCTGAGGGCTCTTGAGTGTTCGCTGGTGGAGCTTGGTTCATTCTGAGCCAATGGTCCATGGGGCATGGACAAAGACAAGGCTTTGCAGCGGCTTGAGAATGACCTCTAAGGCGGTTCGCACTGAGTGCCCGAAACTGCTTCGTCCAAAAGCCACTGTTGTGAAGGGTGCACCGCTTCAGAGCAGAGCCCAGGAGGACTTCAACCTGGGTCTAAATCCAGGTCCTGCAGCTGCTGGCTGAGTGACCTCAGGCTGGCCCTGAGCTCACCACACAGCTCAGGTGTGCTGGGAGCTCCTCCCAATCTTCCTGTCTCTGACTCCCAAGTGCTGGGAGCACGGGTGAGCCTCGGCAGGCTTGGACAGACTCACAAGTTTACTATCATAAAAAGAAGTGACTGGGCTCGATGCGGTGATGTGTGTATGCCTGTAACCCTAGTATTCCAGAGGCAGAGGTAGGAAAGTCGAGTTCAAGGTTATCACCAGCTACTTAGTGAATCAGAGACGCTCTAATGGCAACTCACAACTCTCTGTGACTCCTGTTTCATGGGATCTGACATGCCTCTGGTCTTTCCTCAGGCACCATGCACATCATGCCAACAAAACATACATACCCATGAAATTAAAAACATTTTCTCTCAAGCCGGGCGGTGGTGGTGCACGCCTTTAATCCCAGCACTCGGGAGGCAGAGGCAGGCAGATCTCTGTGAGTTCGAGGCCAGCCTGGTCTACAAGAGCTAGTGCCAGGACAGGCTCCAAAGCTACAAAGAAACCCTGTCTCAAAAAAACAAAAAAAAATTTTTTTCTCTCATAGACAATGCTCTGAAGAATGTTTTCATGCAGAGCCATCTACCCTGGGAAAGGTCCGGTTGTACATTCTAAGGACCTGAGTGATAGTACGTACCAATGTTCTCCCAGGGCTTTGCCACCTATCTCTACTTTCTCTTTACTTCACATTTGCAAGCTTAGAGCAGAGCTGGCTGGCCTCGAACTCACAAAGATCTGCCTGCCTCTGCCTCTGAGTGCTGGGATTAATGGCATGTGCCAAACCACCTGGCTAAGGTTATTAATGTTTAAAGTTGACTTGCTCTGTAATGGTTTGGTTCCGGCATTTTTGTTCCCATGTGTTCCACTTGGCTCCAAGTCACCATTTTGTTATCACGTTAGGTTGCCCGATTTCTTCTTCCCCCAGATAGTCTGTTGCCTCTTCTGCTTTTACACCCCTTGTGCCCTAATACCCGACCTTTGATGGTGGTGTTTCAACCTCGGTTGGCGAATGTGGCAGGTTTTCATGTTCATCTTGCGTATGTCAGCACCGTATAGTGAATCATTAAGAGAAAAAGGGGGCTATGTTCCATACTACACAGACTATGGCATTTGCCTCTGCTAAACAGTTCTAAGTTTATTTTCAAAAGGATATATTTTTGTTTCTAGGAAGTTTCTTTTTGCACATAGTTACTACAGGGTGGCATCAGGGAAGCACACAACACAAGTTTACATCATTTTTTGTTTTTTTAAATTTAGGACTTTTTGGCTGGTGTGCAGTGCATTCAACCCCTGCACACGGGAGGCTGTGCAGATGGGTCTCTGTGAGTTCGAGGCCGGCTTGTTCTACATAGTGAGTTCTAAGGCAGTCAGGGCTACACAATAAGAACTTCTCTCAAATCAAAACCACTAGCAGAACTTTTAATATTTAGGTTTGGCTACTACAAGGAACAGTAACTTTAGCAATATCAAGAGTAAAGCCAGTAGGGTGGTAGTGGCACACACCTTAAATCCCAGCACTTGGGAGGCAGAGGCAAGAGGATCTCTGAGTTCGAGGTCAACTTGGTCTACAAAATGAGTTCCAGGATAGAGCCAGGTCTACACATAGAAACCTTGTCTCATAAAACCAGACAGAGAGAGAGAGAGAGAGAGGCCAACTCTAGTGATCCAGGCCAATCTAAACTCTGGAGACTAAGTAAGCAGGATCTCAAGTTCAAAACCTCCCTGGATGACAGAGTGAGTTTCAAGTTAGACAGGGTAATCTAGCAAGACAGCGTCTCAAAATGGACAACTGGATGCCGCTCAGTGGCAGAGCATCTGTCTACACGCCAGAGGCCATGGTTTAATCACCAATACCTCAACAAATAGACACATAAATGAGATGCGTGATGGTCCACACCTTTTTAAAAAGAGATTTGTTTATTTTATGTGTATGAGTGCTTTTTGTTTTTTTCAAGACAAGGTTTCTCTGTGTAGCCCTGGCTGTCCTGGACTTGCTCTTTAGACCAGGCTGGCCTCGAACTCACAGAGATCCACCTGCCTCTGCCTCCTGAGTGCTGGGATTAAAGGTGTTCCTATATATATGTGTTTTATGTGTGTGTGTATGTGTGTGTGTATGTGTGTGTGTATGTGTGTGTATGTGTGTGTATGTGTGTGTGTATGTATGTGTGTGTATGTGTGTGTATGTGTGTGTATGTGTGTGTATGTGTGTGTATGTGTGTGCGTATGTGTGTGTGTATGTGTGTGTGTATGTATGTGTGTGTATGTGTGTGTGTATGTGTGTATGTGTGTGTGTATGTGTGTGTGTATGTATGTGTGTGTATGTGTGTGTGTATGTGTGTGTATGTGTGTGTGTATGTGTGTGTATGTGTGTGTGTGTCTATCACATGCATTCTGGAACTGCAGTTGAGGATGGCGGTGAGTCACCACGTGGGAGCTGGGAGTCCTCTCAAGAACGAATGTCCTCACTAAGCAGTCTGTCGCAGTGCTGGAGCACACCTCTGATCTGAGGCCTTGGGAGGATGAGCCAGGCCTGCTGAGGTAGCTGCAGCATCAGTCTGGAATCAGCCTGCTAACACATTGAGTTCCAGGCTAGACCTACAATAAAGAGTCACTGTCTCAACAGGGAAAATGAAATAGAATCTAGGTTTGTTTCTAAAAGAAGCAGATGCATTTGCATTTTTCACACCAACCTTTAACTGCTACCAGCGAGCACTATTGTGCCCTGGCCTCATCTTTACTGTCTGTTGTCTACGCTCATGAAAACCATACCCTAGGATCTCTCCATGGACCCTTCTGTCTACTTAATGTGAGTTCCAGTTACCCCTCTGTGTAGCTCAGAGAATGCCTCTGGTCATCTTCCACAGTAAGCTAAAAACAAGACAGTCCTGTTTTCTCCCGTGATAAAAGTAAAACCACGCAGAAAAACGGCCAGGCTCTTCTGTTACCACAGCGCCTGCCCGTGGTCAGCAGGAGGGTCTCCTTACGCTATCCTAAGGAACAGCACAGCTTGGAGCACTGCCCAAGGGTCACTGCCTTCATCACTCTGCCCAGCCATTCCTAATTTTACCAAAAAAAAAAAATTAGAAAGAGAATTCATCAGAAATAGCTTTTAGGAAGAAGCTCTTTATTCACGGAGAACACTTTAAGACACATCTCAACGTTTTTATGAGGAATCTGAAGGGTTCCATGGCAACGGTCACATGAGGTAACGTGCGCACCGTTGACGGCTTCTGAAGAGAGGGCGGCCCTCCATTTAAGGAAGCCAGACTTTAACGCCCGTTCTCAACAGTAACAAAAATGACAGTTTTAAAAAATGTTTGAAATGATTTCAAAATAAATGATAATGCTTCTTGCTAGCATTCCATATATATTAGATTGGAAAAACTGGGTGGAACTGACAGGTGATTTCATAGCAAGTTCCTAAATACAGCCTTGGGCCTCTTGGCGTCCGCAGCAGTAGCTGCCATGAGTCACGCAGTCTTGCACCTAACAAGAAAAACTTTAATTGGACCCAACTTTCCCTGCTAAGAATGGGCACGGCCCAGTACCTGCTGGTAAGAGCACTGAAAATCAGCTGAAGACTGGGTGTGTTCCTTCTCAAAATGTGTGGCATTCACCCAACCCTAGGGCTATGCCAGTTTTGGGTGCGGAATCCTGGTAGTGGAGATCTGGACGATGGAAACTGGCGGATGTAGCCAGGAAGAAGCTCTCTGCCCTTGCCCTTATAGAAATATAAAAATTAAACTCCTGTACCGAAGGGTTGTCAGAATGAGGACAGCGAAGTTAGAGTTTGATTTGGTGGAGTCCTCCATGGAGTCGAGGGTGGGCTCAGTGGTTTCCACAGTCAACAGCAAACCCAGCACACGGCGATGCTTAGGAATCAGACGCCTCACCTTGGAGTGGGAGACGACCACACACACTGCACGCTCTCTGCACCGCACCCCATTCGGGTTCTCAGGCTGCGCTGGTGGGGGCAGCCCTGCTCCGCGGTTTCTGCTCACTAGCCTAGCCTGCCTCAGATGAGGGCTGAGCCTGGTCTGCCTGGTTTCTCTTCAGTGTTGATTGACACGCACAGACTCAAATCTCAAACTTCTCGTGCAAGTTATTGAGTTGATTTCAAGTCTTAACTCTGTAACATTTGTAAAACGGGCTTAGAACGGAATAATCTTGAGTCCTTTAAGAATTAATGTTCAAAAATATGGAAGTAGAAGTGGAAGCAGAGATGCCAACAATATAATAGCACTTCTGTTTATAATGACACACAGGTGCTCTTAAATTAGTGACTTTTGTTGTTTGAGCTGTGGAGCTCAGCATGGCCCGAATTTACGGCAACCTTCCTACCAAAAACTGGGATTATAGGCATGAGTCACCGTGCCTAAAGAAAAAAAAATAAAAGAAACACACACACACTGGGATCTGAAGGCCTAACAAGCCCGGCTGTAGTCACTGAGGCTTGGCTGAAGGCCCAGGCCCCACCTGCTCTGCCTACCCCCACACCCAGCTAGCTAGACCAGAGGCATCATCAAAGAACCACTTGGACACCACAGTAGCCTGAAAATCTCTGTGGAAGGCTAGAGTAGAATCAACGCTACTCTTCGTAGGCTTGGTCTGTGTTTCTTAGTCAGTTTCTGCTTAGACAGAAGGCCAGGGGCAGGGCCAGACCACCGAGGGTAAGGCTGAGAAAGTGTGCCACAGAGACTGTTCTGGAAGATCTGGCAATTCATGGCAAACACTAGAATAAAATGTAAACATCGATGTAAGTTTTGTCCAGTAAGTGTGAATTAAAGCTCACCTTAGGGTCCTTAACTATGCCTTTCCCCCCAAGTCTGTGTGGATACACTCAAGCAACTGGGCTGGAAGGGAGGCAGAGACCCATGGGTCTCTGAGAGTCTCAAGATAGCCTGGTGTTCAAAGTAAATATAAACCAGGGCTACACAGTGAGACCCCCATCTCTCTCAAGTAATTATATAAACAAAGGAGTAAATAAATAATCACCAGCGATCAATTCCAAGAGTTAGTTAGAGAGCTAAAATAAAAATTCTAAGGTGAAGACAGAAAATGTACGGGAGACACACTGTGCTCTAATACAAAGGGAAGAGGAGATGCTGAAACAACTACTTCATAACTTAAAATTCATACACATAAGCTTCAAAAATTCAGGCTTGCAATCCTTGCACTTGGGACGTGCAAGCAAGGTCAAGAGTTCAAGGTCATCTTTGACTAGTTTGAGGCCTAAGATATATAAGACTCTGTCTTCAAAACAAAAATAAGACCAATAAAATAAAACAAACAAAAAACAACTTCCTCCCCCAAACTAAAACCTTCAAACTTCCAGCCTTGATATCTCTTCTTTCTGGGAACACCAGCACTACCGAGACAGTGGGACTACTCCAGGCCAGTCACAGCTGTACAGTGAGACCCTATTCAAACAAAAGTCATATTATAAGTAACTTATGTAGATTATTTACAAAAAATTATTCGTATAAACACAATGTACATACATATAAATTTAGATGAATATTTATTGATGAAAAATAACATGTTTCTACAAGGCTAAAGAAATACAATTGTTAGCAATAGTATTCTCATAGCAAATTGTCTGGAGAGTGAAAGAATTAGGCTTCAACTAGTCACCAAATTTACCAGCTCAATTTAAGTAAAGCCGGTTCATATCTAACTGTGGCTTAATTCTGAAACCTTCCTGATCACATTTGCGAGTCAGAAACCTTGACTTTCAATTTTCTTTTCATAGCGTGCCTCAATAGACCTCACGTATCTCACCCAGTGAATGAGAGAGCCACACTCATGAAACTGTTCCTTCTTAGAGATTTTTGCTAACCTTCATCCCTGAAACAGAAAGGCCCTAAACATATGCTACCTCCTAATCATTAATCCCAGGGGGAAATATCTTAAAATTACTATGATAAGGCTCAGTTGCATGGAAAGTTAGTTTTTAGTTTCAATTGCTTAAAATGTTTCTTTATACACAGTTAAGCTTTGGTTCCCTTGAGGGCTTGTGGTTAAAAATAAAACTGATGATCTTGTTAGGACATCGAAAATGCCAGCTGCTGGTACTGGAGAGACTGTTCAGCAGGTAAGAGTACTGGCCACTCTCTCAAAGGACCTGGATTGTTTTCCAGCACCCACGCAACAGCTCACAATGGTCTGTAACTCCAGTTCCAGGGCACCGGTGCCCTCTGTTGGCCTCTGTGGGCACTGAATGCACACGCATACATAATACAGGCAAATCCCATAAAATAAAATAAATGAATCCCTCCCCAAAATGTTTTTGAATGTCAGATGCTCCCTAAATGAATTGTGCCAATAAAGGCAGTAAGAAATGTATTTTTTTAAATGGTGTATCAAGGCTGGACGGTGGCCAGCAAAAGCCCCAGAAACCCTTGAAAAACTCTCTCAAACCTCGTCGCCAGTTCACCCACTCTGCACACTGAACATTTTGAACAACTACATCCCTTCACACTCCTTTATTTGGCCCCACAGAATTGGCAGTGCCTGCTTGGTTCGGTGCTGTATACCTGTAATCCCAGCTACTCTGGAGGCCCGAGGCAGGAGGATCCAGGTTGAGGAGTTTGAGGCCACCCTGAGACCCACTACAAAGCAGAACAGAAGACCCCTGCTATTCCTTTCTGTGGTGTTCGTTTTCAGTTCCACAGTGGTTAATCTCTGATTAATCCCTAACCTCTCTCCAGACCTTAGAAAGATTTAGATGACACCACGTATTGCCATTTGGTCCGCACAGGATCCTGAGGCATCACTCTCATTTAGGCAATAGTTGCTGAGTTTCTGCTGGCTGTTGTTAAAGGTCTTACGATTTATATTTTACTCCATGGTGATGACAATGAACTGATAATTGCATGGCAAAGTCACTTTTAGAAAAACTAACCACCTTTGGCTGGGGAATGTGGCTTCGTTGCCAGAATGCTTGCTTAGTATGCACGGAGGCCCGGATTTGATTTCTAACACCCCATAAAGCCAGGCGTGTTTGTGCACAGCTGTATCCAGCACTAAAAGTGGAGGCAGGAGGGCCAACGTGCTCAAGGGGCAGTGTAGCAGATTCGAACCCCCTGGTGCTGGGAAGCTCCGGTGGACCAGCAGCCGCTGTTGAGCCTCCTAAGCGCTTGCATCTTTGAGTGCCTCACCACTTGTCATTTTAACCCCAGTCTTCAGTAATTCTTCCTCGAACCGAGTCAAGTAGAAATCTACCTTCTTAGAGCTCACCCAGTAATTCTTCCTCCCATTTCCAGAAGCCTTTATTGGAGGCGATGTTTTCTCATGTGTGTAACTAGACTCAGAAAGGAGGAAGAAGGTACCATGTATTTAAGGTATAGGCCTTAGCAGTTTATGGCACCCAGGAAATAATTCTGTGTGAGAAACCCATGCTCGACTGTCCTTGTTCAGTAATAATTCAGGCTTCACTTTGAGCCTGAGATTTGAATAGTTAATATGAAAAACTAGAAGTTGGATGGTGGTAGCACATACCTTTAATCCCAGCACCTGGGAGGCAGAGGCAGGCAGATCTCTGTGAGTTCAAGAACAGCCTGGTTTACAGAGTGAGTTCTGGGACAGCCAAGGCTACACAAAAAACCCGTTTCAATAAATAACAAAGAATTTTGTCGGGCGGTGGCGCACGCCTTTAATCCCAGCACTCCGGAGGCAGAGGCAGGCAGATCTCTGTGAGTTCGAGGCCAGCCTGGTCTACAAGAGCCAGTTCCAGAATAGGCTCCAAAGCTACAGAGAAACCCTGTCTTGAGAAACCAAAAAAATAATAATTGGTTTAATACAAATTTGATTAATAAATTCCTTCTAGCTATGGTGAGATCCTGTCCTAGAGATCGATCTGATAGAATGTGACAACCATGTGAATTAGAAAGGTCCCTGTTTTCCTACGTAAAATTCTCACCAAACTCTGAATGTGTGGCGATTAGGTATTAATCCAGACAATTGTAATAAAGATATGCAACTTTAATGGGAAAATCAGACTCACAAATCCACGGATCCCGCGCAGCACAAGAAACAGGAAGTAACAGAGAGAGCTTACCGCTCTTGCACTCCCCATTTATCAGTAAACATTTGCCCGAGCCAACCCTGCCCAATATGGGCGGGGCCTTTCCCTACATCTCCCCTTTTTTTTCTAAATAAGACAGAACTAAACCCAATACAACTATAAACAATAATAACAAATAATAGATATAACAGACAATATTAAGAACAAAAGTTTTACCAGACATTTTATCTCAAGGAGTCTAAATAATGTAGAGAGTAATTACAATTATATAATCTTCAACTCCATCAAAGATCTGAGAAGGGAATAAATATTACTTAACAAATGAGAGATATCCAAAATGTGCCATAATTGACAGAGACAACTGACTACCTGAGCAATCACCCAAATTCTCGTTCGCAATGTTGAGTCAACCAATTTTGGCTAAGGCCTAACATAACTGACATACCATTATCAAATGCAAGGAACTTTCTTAGAATTATCCTACCCTGTCTTGGCAAGATAAGACAATCCTGTTTTATATCTTTGTCAGTAGACGAGGTATGGGCTTTTCTTAACCCAAAGGCCAGTTCTGCCAAGAAGACAAGCTCCCAGTGGAGTGTCTTGGTGCTCAACTTTCTCTCGGGAGTAGAGTGGCATTGCCAGGAGTAATTGTGTCTCGTTGGCACAGGATTCTAGGTTAGATTAAAGGCCATTTTCTACAGCTCTTTAAAGAGGCTGAAGATTATACTATCTATACTAAATATAATCTCTCTGTAACTAGAAGACCTGATTAACCTAAGAATAAACATGACAAATATATAATTCTCAATACCTATATAACTTGAAGACTAAGAGAATGAACAACTGTGCAATATATGAAGACAATGATCTTCATCTGTAAACAATGTCATTACATATCAAATGTAAACAATGTTATTACATAAATAGTATCAGAGGTAGAAATGTACATTGTGATATGGTAGATGTATCGATACAATATAAACATACTCTTATACAAAAATAGAGGTAGGAACACTCACATACAATATTCAATATACCAATATACAAGAAGCAGTACCAATACAATTTTCTAAAAACAGTAACTCACAAAAACCAATCATCCTAACAAACCAGTTAATCCCCTTCTTCTTTTTTTTTCCATACCCCTAAATCCATAAAACATCTCCCCATCCCCTCAACCCCGAACCAACCAATAAAAGATGTCCCTAACCATGAGGGCAATTCTGTTGGGAGAGGGGACGTCGTCCTCTAAGATTGCTTCAAGCTGACATGGGGCGACGTTCTTCTTAGGGGCTCCTGTGAAAGCAAATGATGGTAAAATTCCCAAATTAACCTTTGACCCAAGAAAATTGTAACTAGTCTCTGTGCGTTTTGAGAAGGTCTGGCCAGAGTGTTATCAAAAATGTGCACCATTCGAAATTGTCTCGTGCAGTTGGTACCAAAAAACAAGTCTAATATTAATGCTTAAAAAAAAGAAGAAAAATAATAATAATAATCATGACGTCATAAAAACCAGATTGAGTTGATGTTGTGGGGCCCCATCTTCATCCTGTAAACTTCAAAGATTACTGTAGGAAAATTTGTTGCTTGTTATGGGAAGTTTAAACATTAACAACAAGGACACATACTGACATATAAAGAAAGACACAGATATTGGGAAAAGCAAAGAAAGTTCATCAAGTATACAATTATTCTTATTCTGTCCCATTTCATGGCTCCTGATCTGAGACAGAAACTCTGAGATATCTCTAATCAACAGGCTTGGAATTGAAGAGGGCGCCCAAACATGTGGACAACTGAATCCACAAAAAGCCTGAGAAAGCTTGGTAAAGAATGGAGTGAAGCATGTTTTTTTGGTAGCAGCGATTTCTCGGGTCTGCTCTGCTTGCTAGAAGCAAGCAAGCGCTCTCACTAAGAGAGACTTCCTGACTCAGCTTCAGCTGCAAAACCCTGCAGCTCATTAAGAGGTCCTGCCACGAAACACTTAAACGTTGTTGACAAAAAGCTGAAACGCATGCTTGTTGGTTTTCAGCCATAGCAGGAAAAAAGCTGTGCCGTTTAAAAATGCTGGCTTTCTGGGCTGTCCTGCCAGGGCAAACTCTGACTCTTACGCAGGCGGTTCGTGCGGTTTGCAAGCACAGGCTGCTGAAGCTTGCTTGCTGGCAGGAACCTTGAAATGCCATAGAGTTGTAAACATGGCTACAGCCAGTACCTCAGCCATGAGGCTGGAAAGCTAAGGAATGGGCTGGATCCAGCCATCAAAGCCACGGCTTTAGTCCTACTGATATTGCTTGGTAATTTAAAGGCTCGTGTGGTCAGAAAAAGAGAGATATACAGTAAAGAGAGATTCAAAGACAAAGAAAATTTCTAAATGGTTTACAGTGTGTTAAAAATATATGCAAGCTAAAAGTTAAAAGTTCTTAAAAGTAAAAAAAGGAAGAAAGTAATTGGGTGTGGTAGTACACACCTTTAATCCCAACACTTGGAAGGCAGAGGGAGATTGACCTCTGTGACTTCAAGGTGTGGTAGCATACACCTTTAATCCCAATGCCTGGGAGGCAGAGACAGGCGGATCTCTGAGAGTTCAAGGATAGCCTGGTCTACAGAGTTATTCCAGGACAAAGATACAGAGAATATAAAATAAAAGTAAAAATAAACGAAATAGAGGTTAAAATAAAGTGCACAAAGATGGAAAATACACAGAGAATCTTGATACTGTATGCTATTGTGCTTTCTTTGAATTGTTTGAATGCTGAGGAAGGAGCAACAGCTGCCAAAAGATATTTGTTTATAAATGCTGCTGAACTAATCCAACATAGATACTATCAAAATGCCTTGACTTTGAAATTTGGATCTAAGGATATGATACTTTGGAAAGGAGTTTCTTCTTTTGTTTTCACAGAGGATGAGACTCTATGGATTTCTTCTATTCCAATTTGGTATGATCGACCACGCCCTCCTGAAGAATTGCTGTAAACATCTTCAGAAAATTGCTTTGCTCAACTGCCAACTGAGATGAATCTAGCACACAGGTTATACCATGAAAGACCTAATTAACGACGCCCCCATTCAGCAGGAAGCAGTTTGGAGAGAAAAAACTGCGCCCATGTTCCCAAATATTGTTTATAAATGTTCTTTTACATTTAAAGGGGGATATAGATATGAATAATTTGCATTAGTATAGATTTTGCTTTATTGATAGTGATTTAAGGTCAATTTTGTTATATGTATATGTATTTCTGATCTTTATTAAGGTATTGTGACTGTGTAGTTCACTTAAAAATGCAAATAGGTTGTTAATGGATAATCAATAATAGTCAAGCTTTTAGTCATGTTAGTTAAGATTTTCTAGATGTACATAATTATATTTTAGATAGGCATTCTTCATATCTTTCAAAGATTATAGAATATGGCATTTTAAATGTTTTAATAACTTAGGACTTTTCATGACAATGAGACACTCTGCTCCTGGCAGCACCAATCTACTTCAGGAAGAAGATGGGCATCGAAGAGGATCCTTATGGAGTTTGATAGCCATTTGGGCAAGAAACTGCTCTTGCCTGGACTGTTGCATAAACTGGACACAGAGAACCCGCAGAGAGAGGACTACTGAACTTGCCTAAAGGTGAGATGATCTTTCGGGGTTTCTGATTCATGAAAGAGTCTGCAAGACATTCTTCAGGACAAGCAGATAGTGACTGCCTTTGAAATTTCCTGCTTTGTGGAAATGTCTGCTGGAAACTATGGGCCTGTAGGCCGAAGATGGATGCCCCAACGGTACAGAGAAACTTTGGGTGACTGTCCAGGCAGCAAAATGTCTCTGTCATTTCTAGAGTTTTGGATTTCTTGTTCACTTAGGTAATATTGTGTTCTTTTGGAGTCTTTGATAAACTTGAAGAATAGATAGATAGTTATAGTTTTCCATTGTAACTGTAATTCTTGCTTAATAACTGTTTTGTTATATGTAATTTTGCTATGTTAAAGTTAAAGCCTTTCCTTTTTGTTTAAACAGAAAAAGGGGAAGTGATGTAGGAGTGTCATATATCAATCTGTTGATTTCATTGGTTAAGTAATAAAGGAACTGCTTGGCCCTCATAGGTTAAAAGATAGGTGGGAGGAGTAAACAGAATAGCATACTGGGAGGAAGAGGAAGTGAGCTCAGACTCGACAGCTCTGCGCTCTGGAGCAGAGAGGCCATGCAGCTCTCTCCAGGTCAGACATGCAGCCAGCCACCAGGTCAGACATGCTGAATCTTTCCCGGTAAGACCGGTGCTACATTTTATTAGAGATGGGTTGATCGGGATATCAGAATTAGCCAGTAAGGACTAAAGCTAATGGGCCAAGCAGTATTTAAATGAATACAGTTTGTGTGTTGTTATTTCGGGCATAAGCTAGCCGAGCAGGCGGCCGGGGTGCTGGGGACGCAGCCCCAGCCGCCCCTATTTCAACATGAATGAGTTTCTGAATTTGAAATATTTGTGATTTCTCTCTGGGAACCAGGCTGTCAAGACAGGGAAACACACTGGACATCAGGCTACAGAACCATTGGATTCCTACTGAGGTCTCACTGCTGAATCAATGCTGAAATAGTGTCACTCTCTTCCCACTGCAGACTTCCGACTCCAGAAAGACTAACAATGGTGTTAGTTAAGAAGGCATGGCATTCTTCAATGTACCAAAGGGAGAAGACATACTGATCTGGAGAAAACTGGCTCTCTGCTCACAGCTATGGCTGGGTCTAGGTTGCTGGTTGGAGTGATCTCATGGCCTGAGATTCATTGCCTGTTTCTTTAAAACAAGTTTGTTAGTACCTACACTAATCAGAATCCTGACTTAAAAGCAAAATATGTACGTCTGTGCACGCACACACAGATGATTGGAATTGATTAAATATGGTATTAAAGGATGCTACACGCAAAAACAGTAAAAAAAAAGAAGGGGGGGAGACAAACACCACAAAGTGAGTGTGGTGGGCACACCTGCAATCCTAGCACTATGGAGGATCACGATGAATCCCAAATAGCTTGAATTTGCAGACTAGCTACAGCTGCATAGCAAGACCTGGTCTCACAAAGTTTTTAAGTGTTGGGAGTTGACTGCAGAAAGAGATGACTCCACTAAGTTGTCTCTTTCATATGGACCACAGCATTCGTGCTCATATAACATCATCAAAAACACTGGCATAGAGAGGGACGCTAAGCTTCATCGTAACTTTCCCTTGTTATGTCTCTCATAGGATTAACTAAGAACGAGAGGCTCCAATATTCCTGTTCACAAATACAGAACACTGGCAACTAGAGTATCTGGTCACATGGTCTTGCAGCAAATGGCTAATCTTTTCAGCACTCTGTAAGTGTTGAAGATAGTGTATCATGAATGTTGGTCCCTTCCTATTGAAGCATGGTCGTCTGCTTGTTAGGAAAGGGGGCCCGAAGGTTCAAACTGTGGCCGTGTTTCACAATTGGCAACACATCCAACGGAACAGTTTGACAGATACTGAAATGAGGTTTCAGGAGTTCTGGGCCCCTACAATGTCACTGGAATACTCTCTGAATCCATTCCTGTTGTCTTGAAACTGTTTCATATTGTTCTAGTAACTGCTGTGGTGTGCCAGAATATCAGTCCTGTCCCTCACTGAGACCTAACAGATACTAAATTAGACTTGAAAGGTCAGTTTCATTGCTCATTTAAGACTGACCATATTGTGAAGAAACTGGATTACACCTGTTGGCAGGAAAGATCTAGAGAGTAAGACATCATGCTGTTAGGAGCAGCGTGACAGTGAGACAGGCTTTGCCTCTATCACCGAGAGCTGGGGTTAGAGGCGTGCCTGGAGCCTAGTTTCTTGCTTTAGATACCTTCCTGTTGATTCTAGTACCTCCAGCGTATACTAACTTTAGAATGATATAATTATGCCCAAGACTAAGCTCTAACACTGAAGACTTGTGTTTCGGCTGCCCTGAAGTCTGGTACTTAGATCAGGCTGGCCTCGATCTCACAGACCTTCAGGATACTGGGAATAAAGTCATGGAGCCACCATGCTAAGCTCAGTTCTAAAACCAATTAGTTATATATAAATACACTAATTCTTTGCCAGTTCTCAAACGTTGGGCTACCACGATTTATAGTGAAAAGCTTACACAGCATTTTTTTCATAAGGCAAGGCTAATTTGTGAGTCCTCTTACAAATTATGTTAGTGTCAAAACAAGCTTCTTTAAATATCTGCATACATACAGTTTTTCATCAATTCTACTTCATGTACTAAGCAAGGAGATGAACTGTCGGCAACTATGATGCCCCAAACCTTTAAAAAGTAACAAGACAGGAATGTTTGCTAATACTGCTTTAGCCAAGATGACTGTCAACTAATCTTTTTATCCATCTAGAACATTCAGTGGTGGAGTCCCAACCCCCAAGCAGCCCCACTTTATCTTTGGAAAACTCAAAACTGTTCGTAATTTGTTCTTGGTACCACATGGAACACACCTGACAGCTCACTGTGACATATGCTACATGCCCCCTCCTTCAAAGGAGGCAACTTAAACTGTACCCTTCTCTAGTAAACCCTTCTCTAGTAAAGTGGAGTGAAGTGGATACTCTGAGTCCCTCTTCTTCTCCTCACTCAGGAAGTTAGGTGCAGTGAATGACAGCAGCACAATTCTGGCATTCTGAGGCTGGGGTTAGCCCAAACTACAGCGAGGTCCATCCAGTAAGGAGGGAAGGAGGCAACTTAAACTGTGTATGCATTCTCTATATAAAAAAATTTCAAAGACTTGAAACTTGTAATCTTATATATTTACTTGCAATCAATTTGTCTACTATACAGTATATATGTGGTAGTGCTTCAGCTTTGACTCCACCCACTTCCCAGAGCACTCACAATGTGAGTCTCTAAGTCCTGAAGTCTTCTGAAAGGCAAGGATAACAAATACAAATCACTGCTGTGATGAGTGAGAGCGCCCAGCAAGGAGGGCTGGAGGTAGTCATATTCATGCACCTTCATATAAAAAACAGAAAAACCTCATCAGATTCTACAATTCGAACCTGTAAAGTCCAAGTACAGAGATGTTTGAATGTCCCAAGTTTACAAAGGTGTTCCCCTTACCCAATTACTCTAAATTAGCACACCTGCAAATAAATCAGAATTAAATACCAATAAAATTCACAAAGCCAGAAGCAGTTTAGTGCTCACAAGTTTATATTTTAAGTTGATAAAGATTCTTGTGTATTTCCTAAATACACAGACAGACAGATTTTGGAGGTTTACATACATGTCTCAGGACACTTATATTAGGTAGGTAAATTACATTAAAAAAAAAAAGTTGGTCTTTGTAAAAGATCTTCCCAGAGAGCTTTCACAAACAGCAGGCAGAAGAAAGTGTTCTGTTTACAGTGTTTAAGATGCTGATTCTCCCACATCATAATGGCCTCAATCATCCCTTTCATAAACCCCAAATTTCATTCTTAATAGTGTATTCCAAATTTAGTACCCCAATATTCTAAACTCCAGGGCTAGAAAACATTTTTGAAAGTGTGCTTATCCCTAAAATGTTTTAAACGACCTTGTTCAAGTTCACTTGAAGCCTGGAATACAGCAGGGAAAGGACAACATAAATAATCCTATTTCAAACCCTAAATTGATTAAGAAAACATCTGTTAGTTCAAATTGTGTAGATTAGGTACCATAGTTAAGCTTAAGGATCTGGGTGACTGAACGGCACAAAAACTGAGGCTTACATCTAGTTCTTCGGATTAAAAAACCATCCTTTTCTAAAGTGAAAAGGTCACAGCTCACTAGTGACGCCAACTACAGTGAGGTGTTTAAGTCAAAGTGACGAGAGCTAGTGTGGTAGGAAGCTTACTGGGGGCATATAGGATACAAAATTCCTAACGCAGCCATTTTACAGGGAGAATATAAATTTACAAAAGAGCTGTTTTATGGGGCAAATAGAGCCTCCTAAAAGAGCCAGGGCTTCCAAAGCAGACCTGATCAAACCCAGATCTGGTAAGCTGTAGTAGTTAGGCAAGTGTCTGGTTTCTCTGAGCCTTTATCTGTAAAATAGAATAGCACCTACATTAGAGTCTAGAAAAAAATAAGGCAGACAACACAAAAGTATAGGCATACCGAAAAGGCGTGGGAGCTCGAGTCATGAATCTGAGATGCTATCTGCTCAGAGAAGGGTAAGGTCTCAGGGCTTGTCGCTGCTTTCCCACGCTTACACTCGAGCCATCCTTGGGCCCTTTCAAAGTCCCAATCCTTTAACTTCCTCACTTCTCCCTTTCTACTAGCTTTCATTAATTTTGTTCTTGGCTCACGTCTATTATTAAACTACTTAGTGTGCTTGAGTACTCTGTGAACGGCAATAATTAGCTCACTCTTCATCGGGATGACTCAACCTAAGCCAGATAGTGTTTTTTGCCCCTAAAGTAAAAATTACTGGTTACTGTCCTGTTTCCCCTTCCAATACTGCACACCCTCAAGATCCTGATCACTAGGGCACTAAAATGTAGCAGCTTGTATAGGAAATAATAACCACGACAAATGAAGGACCATATGGGAAGTGTGTCTGGGAGAAATAACACATGATCTGAATTTATGACATGGTATTGCCACTGTGGAATATGAAAGTGTATGCTCTTCCCCTTCATTAAAATTAAAAACTCTAAAAATATTTTATTTAAAATATAAATTACAAGAAAAACTTCACCAAATATACAACATAACTCTGTCAGACTTCCAGACAAAATCATGAGTATCCAATCAATTACCTTTCTGAGACCAATCAAAAGTTCTTAAGCAATTTATCAACTTCCTGAAGTTGTATTGTCAGAAAAGGAATATACTTAAAAAAATAGAAACGTCCAGTAGTATACCTTAGTACTAAAACTATTTTTTAAAAAAGATCTCGAAGGGAAAAAGGCGATCCCTCAAGACCATGAAACAAAATAACTTAGGCAGTCAGCAAGTAGAAAAATCTGTCAATTCTGTTCTGGTAAAGTGTTTACTTCAAAGAAACTTATATAGGCTGAGGCAAATATATATTCAAGAGTATAAACATTTTTTTCCTTTGGATTACCTAAAAACAAACTTTTTAAAGTATATTTCAGATGACTAAAAATATAGCCAAATCTGTCACAACACGACATAAAAGGCAATGGACAATTATAGAATATTTTAAATTAACAGTAATAAGTCATCTACATCAAACCTGTTTCCAACTAAAATCAAAACAAAAGCACAACAACCCCGTAGTGTACCAAATGTGTATTTCAATTTACTGTATGCAATCTAACAAAAATTTGGTCATAATTTACCAGATATACATAAATGATTGAAGTAATAAAAGAAATTCTGTTTCAAGATAAGGTCATATCTCGAGTAAAATAAAGTACATTAAGGATGTAAAGCCAAGTCCAGTTTCTATGCAATAAGTGAACTACTGTCTAATAAAGCAGATTTAGGTGATTTTTTTAAATATATATATTTGCTCTTTAATATATATTTATATATAGACAGATCTACCAATTGTAAACTATGGTTTATTTTAAAGGAAGGGGATAAATGGGATGAAAGAAATCTTTATACTATACTTACATATTCACAAAGCAGAACATTTTACGTTTAAAATACTTTTTCATTCATAATATTTCTGCCCAACTATGTCTACTTTGGACTTTACTAGAGTTACATTTTACTCATTTGTTTCAAACACTGAGAATAAGGTGTACTCTTCATTTTAAACAAAACTCAAACCTGAACTAGTCTTCTGCCAGGCTCCCAGGTGTGCAGAGACTACCATAGAGTTGAGGGCCATGGGGGCATCTCACAATGGAACACTAACATTTCATCTCTCATCTAGCCACACAGAAAGTCACTGACCAGTATCAAACCATCATTCTACTGAAATCAGAGGCAATGATCAAGTTTGTCTCTTTAAATGGAAATCAACTTTTCAACTTTGACCAGACGGAGCACCAAAAAGATAGTGTCTGTCAAAGCAGCTCTGTGGTTTCTTCCACAACTGGCCCAATTTAGTTACTTGATATAAAATAGGAAAATATACTCAATTTGTATTCAAAAGAAAGTTGAAAATATGCTGTCTCTCACTCTTCTCTAGTACACAATATGCTCTTGATCCATGTCGTCATGTTAGCACGTAGAAGGCTGCTCAAGTTCCACTGTCAGCTAGTTCATGTCACCAGACAAAATAAATCTAACAATTTCAACTCAATGAATCACTCTTTGACTCCTAAAGAATTTAGATAATGGAACAATAAAGGCTCTCAACATTTTATTTGTAATATTTCTGCAGTTTGTTGAATCATGGTGACTATAAAGATTTCATCAAGGTATGGTGACTTTAAGGAATGGAAAAATAAATTATCAGCCACAATTTATATCACTCAATATCCCGGTAAGTATGAAACAAAAGAGAATGCACATTTTGGGTTAATTTTAATGATTTAAAAAAAGGGCACAGGGGGAAAAAACCCTGATATTTCACTTATTTTGCATAACAAGCTAACCAAACTGGACATGGATGATAAATTATAAAACAAATCATTTTATGTATTTTTCTATGACTTTTCTTCAATTACACTTCTGTATTTCAAATAAGGCTGAGGTATAGTACACTGGCAAAATTTAAGAGGCAAACAAGAATAGTGCCAAAGTAACAGATACCCAAAACCAAAAACTATGTCAGAAAACATTATATAGTAACCATTTATCGAATTAGAGCAGCAGGAGAAAGTCACTTCTAAGTCATCATCATTTTAGTGGTTTGTCAGCTTCACCATGGCAACGTCGTAACATCATTCTTCATTTGTGCAGTGGGAAAATTCATGTCAAAGTGGAAGGGAGGAAGGGGAGTCAGTTCATTCCAATAAATTACCTCTCCAGTTCTTATAAACATGCCTATCAGCACAGAATTCAGAAATAATATCTAAGACTAGAAGAGACTTGGTTTAAGTTATAAAGCAAATAAAATGAAAAAAATACAAGAAAATAGAACCAATGGGGTTGAAAAAGCCCCTCACTGAAAATCTGTATTAAAAAAAATAAAATTAATAAAATAAAAATAGAAACAAAACTCTACTAGTACAAACTAGCCTGAGTGGTTTGATTGACAGAGTGATTGGGTCAACTGTCACTGTACTTCCACAAATGGATTTTCTTCATTCATGTTACAGTAGTACATGAATGTAACCTCTAGAAAGGACAAGTACTATATTTTCATAGAACCCAATAGTTAACTGTATATCCTATAAATAAAAAATATTTTACTTTGATAACTGACTGAATGTGGGGACTTCATGTATCCAACCACATGGTTGTTTGCTGTACAGTCCTGTGCAAATATAAAAAAAAATTTTTTTGCTATAAGGCTTTAACCCTACAGTTTTTCACAGCAACGTAACTACCATCCAGCATGTACCATATTTTGCAAGCCTTCAAGTTCAACAATCCAAATTGTCGATTCATAGTATGTCCAAATGCAGCATTCTTGAGGAATATAGTAAGGTCAGTTAAGCATCCAGAGACATACAGACATCTCCTGATTCATCCCATCGAGATGTATCATTCTGGTCTTCTCCATTCTCAGCCAGCTCTTCATCGGGCTCTCCTCCTTCATTCTCCTCGTACTCTTCATCCCGAGGGAACTCTGCATCCTGTCCCTGATCTACACCTTCTTGCCCTCCTGGCTGTGACTTATCTGCACAGTCCATACAGACTCCATAGCGTCGAGATCCATGTCTTATTCCAACACTGGCTGCTAACATGAAGATCTTCTTACACACCATGCATTTGTATTTCTTATCCTTTTTATGCACCTAATTGGGAGAAAAACCCAAAATAAGGATAGTACAGATAAAGACCACATTTGAGCCATTCAAATTAAGCCATACATTTAATAATAAAAGGATAGCTAATGGATGAATACTTTCTAGATGAAGGACAGTATCAGCTCAAAAATAATTGTTTAAAGCAACTTAACCATTCTTCTTTAAACTTGCGAATAAAAAAGCTAGAAACATCCCTTGCCATAAAAGCCCTCACCTTCATGATCACTCACCAGGGAATGTCTTTTTACATGTTCTCTTCTAGTAAACAGCTTCCCACAAATGTCACAGCTAAATGATCTCACTCCAGTATGAATGAGCAAGTGTCTTTTTAGTGTTCGTCTGTATTTGGCTACATAGGTACAGTGAGGGCATTTTAACTTGTTCATGATTAGAGATGAGTCACCTGAAAGGAAGAAAAACATATACTGTTTGATATATATACCTTTAAACAGAAACCTTGTATCAATACTTCTATGCTTAGCCATAAGAACAGCAACTGTTAACACAGCTACTATTTATTTTTTAAAGCTCAGAATGTGGAAGCTTTTAAATATTAAAAATTACCATTTTGTATTTGTTGATAATACTTGCCATTTTCCCACGTTTCTTGTTTGGGCCAAGATTCTGGCAATAATCCATACTTGAAATCATTTGAAGCACCTGGTAACAATCCATACTTGAAATCATTTGAAGTACTTGGTAGCAATCCATACTTGAAATCATTTGAAGTGCTAGGCATCACACCATACTTGAAGTCATGGGATGCTCCTAGAGCAATTGGAAAGGGATTTTGAAGAAATGGTTAGGGGAAGTCTGTTATCCCTTAATTAGAGCCCAAGAAAATAAAACACAATTATAAGAACATGATAAGCTTTCTAATAGACACTAAATAAAGCTCCATGTGCTGACTCACTGACACCTGTGAGACAGGCCAGGAGTTCAGGGCCAAACTTGGATACACTGAATTTGGAGTCACATAGAAGATCCTGTCCTAAAAACTATCCGATTCCCTCACCCCGTCTTCACTCCAAAACCTAAATAAAAACAACAGGTCTTAGATTCAATTCCCATACTAAAACAATATAAATAAAATTCTTGAACCTCCAAAAATACGAGCTTACTAACAACAAAAGCCTAGTCCTACAAAAACCCGACAAACACAGAGTCAAGAATTACCTCTTTTTGGATTCAATTACATTTTAAATATATACATACAGTTTATTGGGTCAAAGAATTTCTTCTGTATACAGAATCATCAGTTTGAGACTCGATCCAACCAACCATCAATTCTAACATGTGGATTCTTTTTCAGTGGTTGCCAACTTGCTACCCAGTTCCCACTCAGACACAGCATTTCCCCTCTGAGGCGTGGTATTATGCAGTCCAGGCTGGCCTTGAACTAAGCAACCTCCTGCCTTCACTTCCCAAATGTACCACCACACCTGTCAGCAATTGTTTATAAGACAATAAAACCACAATGCTTGGAGGCTGAGGCAAAGCCAGACTAATAAGAGAAAGACCCTGTTTCAAAAATAAGATCAAACCCAACACACTAATTCAGAATCAAGGGCTACCCATCTAACTCACTTTCAATGCCGGATCAAAGACTAATACGATGGAGCCTTTCCTTTCAAACCTCTCTGGGCTGCTCCATTCCAACATAAGGACCTCTGGGAAGTTTCTCCATGTGTGGTAAATAGACACTTTTAATTCTGACTTCCCCAAAACATTCCTTTTTAATATAGACATGCACAGAACATGTAGTAATAACACAGACAGAACATCTCTAACCTAAAAACCCACGCGACCTCAAATGCTCACAAATCTAGAATGCTTTTAGAACATCGTATGCTCAGAAAACTTTCAGACAGGGTGCTGGAGAGATGGCTCAGTGGTTAAGTGCACTGACTGTTCTTCCAGAGGACCCAGGTTCAATTCCCAGTACTCACATGGCAGCTCATAACTGTCTGTAACTCCAGGTCTTAGGGATCTGACACCTTCACACCAACAAACCAATGCACGTAAAATAAAGTTAAAATTAAAAAAAAAAAAAACAACTTTCAGACCTTGGACATTGTCAAGCTTTTAGATGAGAGATGTCAACCTATCTGTAAAGGCCATGTATCAAAATATTTCAAAATTTGAGAAGACTCCAACATTTTATTTTTTTTATTTTATTTTTTTTTTCGAGACAGGGTTTCTCTGTGGCTTTGGAGCCTGTCCTGGAACTAGCTCTGTAGACCAGGCTGGTCTCGAACTCACAGAGATCCACCTGCCTCTGCCTCCCGAGTGCTGGGATTAAAGGCGTGCGCCACCATCGCCCGGCTTCCAACATTTTAAAAACATCTGGTCTCAAGCACTTTGATAATAAAATTTTCCATTTACATACTGTACTGTTAAAAATTAGAGTAAAAATTTCAGGCAGTGGTGGTGCACGCCTTTAACCCCAGCACTCAGGAGGCAGAGGTGGGTGGATCTTTGTGAGTTTAAGGCCAGTCTGGTCAACAAAGTGAGTTCCAGGACAGGGACCAAAGTTACAAAAAACTAGAGCAAATTTATTTTCTTTGGTAAAAGAATATAGAAGGAAGTTAAAAAAAAACTTTGTGGGATGATTTTTAAAAATGTACTACATTACCATTATATAGCTTTATACACACACACAGACACAGGCACACACACGGGGGGAGGGGAGAGGGAGGGAGAGAGAAGGAGAGAGAGAGAGCGCGAGCGTGAGAGAGAGAGAGCAAGAGAGAGAGAGAGAGAGAGTGTGTGTGTGTGTGTGTGTGTGTGTGTGTGTGTGTGTGTGTGTGTGAGTGAGTGAGTTCTTGGACAGCCAAGGCCATATAGAGAAACCCTGTCTTGAAACTCACCAACAAACATACAAACAAAACAAAGAATACCCCTCTGGGGCTATAAATACAATGCTGTTGATCTCCCAACTAGTGGGACATGGGACAGGGAGGGGAATGGAACGGCAGCCTGGGGCAGTCAACCTTTCAATTTCTACTTTCCCATTTCTAAACTGAGCTGGGGCTTTATGATTCCTATTTCTTACCTGTGTACAAAACAAATTACAGTTGCTCTCTAGGACAGCAAGACCTGTCTTACCTTTGTGCTTCTAGTGTTTAACATAAATGACCTTTACCTATTTGTTGAATAAATATTTTAGAAAGAGAACATGTACTTGATTTTTTTTTTTTTTTTTTGGTTTTTCGAGACAGGGTTTCTCTGTGGTTTTGGAGCCTGTCCTGGAACTAGCTCTTGTAGACCAGGATGGTCTCGAACTCAAAGAGATCCGCCTGCCTCTGCCTCCCGAGTGCTGGGATTAAAGGCGTGCGCCACCATTGTCCGGCCTGTACTTGATATTTTTAACGTGTTCAATATACTTCAAAAGTTGACCTCAGAAATCATATTAGATCTGCTAAAATTCAAATAAATAACGCTGACTATATAGACAGAAAAATATTTAACAATAAACTGACAATGCAAGATTAGAATTAAATTTAAAAAACCACACACTTCCAATTCCATGCTTCTCTGTATATACCATTCACGACTAACAGTCAGAAATACACACTTAGGGAGACTGCACAGTGGACTAAGGCCCTTGCCTCCAACCACTATCAACTGAGCGGTTCCCTGGGACCCACATGGTAGACAAGTCAGTCCCCAGCTGTCTTCTGACCTTACAGTGTCACATCGTGTACACACAAATAAATCAAAGTGTTTTTACAAACATTAAAATATTTACAATTCAAATTAAGAAACCCACACTCAAAATTTCATAGAAGTCTTTTAATTCTTAATATTAGCAAAGATAACTTGTAGAAATTATGAGAAGCTGTAATTCAACATACCTAAGAGTTAATAAGGTCTATTTCAAACAAATACTTAATGTTCACTAATATCTTTGGTATATCATTCCATAGATTAAGGAGAAAACAGTTGAGATCAAACTCATCAAAAGGGCGACCTATGACACAAACAACTCTGGAATCCAGAAGAGCCAGCTTGATTAGCATGTGCCAGACCAAAATCCCAATATTTAGGGAAATAACCCTAAATCAAAGACTTACTCTTAAAAATTAAACAAACAAAATGGCATTTTCCACAGAAAGCTGTTTGTGTACTGTTTTACAGTTTTACATTCTTGAACCCAATTTCTAAACCAAAAAATTGGGTTCTATTAAATACTCTTAAGACAGTAGTAATTCTCCATACAATCAATAAATAAGTAATTTATTTAAAAGATCTTCAAAATTCTCTATTGCTCAAAAAAATAAAAAAAAATCCAAAGGCATGCTGGGCACTTGGGGGATAGGGTCAGGAAGATCTGAGTTCCAGGCCAGCCAGGGCTACAAAGTGTGACCTGACTCGAGCAAAACTAAACAAAAAGGTGTCCCTCAAAAGTACAGGGCATGGCCGGCATATTCAAGGCCCTGTGTCTGATCTCCAGCACCTGAAAGGCAGTGGCAGGAGCCAATAACTTTTACAAGCAGTGCCACCTGTTCTTCCACCATTAATTTTAAAAAGTTCAAATATGAAGTTGAATTTACATCTATATTTCACCTTTAGATGTTAGTATTTTGCCCCTTTTCTTTTGTGCACATTTTATCTGCTATTGTAACATGTACTTTTTGCTTTATGCCTAAATACAATACATATATACTATACACAAATAAAAATGTGTGTGTATACATATGTACACACACATATACATTCTTCTACAAAACCAGATGTATACAAATTTTAAACTGAATATTGCTAACAAATACATAGCCACATTTCCAACTTCTTCCTAAAAGGGCAAAAGCCCTTGATCCGATCAAGACCGTACTGTATTGAGTTCAGTCTCCTTTCGGCTAGTGGTTCCTCTGTATGTCTTTCTTTCCAGCCATTAGGGCTTGGACTGCTTGCTGTGTTTTTAAATTTTCTCCTCACAGATAAGATTCAGGTTAAACATTGTTCAAAAATACTTCCTAGGTTGCTGTGTACCCAAAAGTGTATCACATCAATAGGTTCACACCATTTCATTAAGTTGTTTTCAATGTCATTCTAAACAGTCAGTTATATTAATGCTCCTCAGATCTCGTTAGTGTATCCATACCTCTTCCTTCTTGGTATCAATTTGTATTTACCAAGTTCCTAAAGTCATCACAACCGTAACTAATCTCAGACTGGTCTCTAAGTGGAAGCAACTACACACAAGTAGCAAAGAACCTAAGGTAGACTTCGGTAACAATGTACACTAGCACCCCACAGCCTTCGGGTCCTTAGATATGTTCTTGCTAAAAATCTTACTGTACCTACCAGCATCACCTGCGTCTTGACCACTGCAGGCTTCAGTCAATAAATTTGTATTCACGGTCCTATCTCCATCAGACCCTGAGAGTAGTGCACCGTCCAAATCTGAAAATGATACAAGAAGTTTATTTACAACCACAGCATAACAATTCACCCAAGAACACTAGTTTCTTTCTAGACCTCTTTTGTTTATGATGCAGGCCAGTTAAGAGGTCTTCCAGTATTGTGTATCCACCACATGAGCAATCCTAAGCCAGAGAGGCATAGCTACAGCAGTACAAACAAATGTAAACTCCAGGTGAAGCAAAGACCCGAACTTTCCTACTGTCGAAAATGAACACCCTCCAAATACTTGTTAAACAGATGTATCACTCTATGTACCTAATGTGTGCCAAGAGTATGAACTTGCAGAGTCTCTCCTTTTACCATGGGTTCCAGGACTTAAATTCAGGATGCCAGACCCGCGTAGCAATCTCTTAAAAGTCTTCTCACCAGTCCTGTTATTTCTGACTTTCCGTTAATTGTGAAAACTGTGCTAATAATGTGAAAATACTTTTAATTAAATGTTTTTTGTGATGCTGAATATTCAACCAGGGCTCTGTAGGTCCTAAACATCCTAGGTAATACTTACTACCTTCTTTACAATGTCATCACGTAAGATGAGACAGAACATACTAAAAACAATGACAACATCATTTTACTTTTTGTATGAATATAATGCCTGAACGCATGTATGTGCACTATGTTTGTGCCCATTTGAGCTCCTGGAACTGGAGTTACAGATAGCTGTATGCCATGATGTGGGTGTCAGATAATGAGAAACAGAATAAGACCATGAGAAAAGGCCAAGTACATGAAAGGGCCCCTGAATTATTTTTATCCCATTCACAAAGTATTTATAACACTCTTAGGATAATACTTGGAAGATTAACAGGGCAAGTGGAAAGAAGGAAGCTTGTGTTGGGAATCAAAGAATGAGGGAATGTTTTATGAAATGTGACTATAACATGGAAGAGTGAGAAACTGAGTAAGAATTATTTTAGGGGGTAAAAGTAACATCTTTAAACGCTGCCAGAAGTCACTGAAAGATGTCAAAGACACTCAACATCTATCAACAATGAGAAGAATATTTTTAAGAATCCAGAACTTGCGGGTGGAAAGAAGGCTCAGCAGTTAAGAGTACTGGCTGCTCTTCTTTCATGAGTCCTGAGTTTAATACCCAGAAAACACCTGGTGGCTTACAACCACCTATAATAGGATCCAATGCCCTCTTCTGTCATGCAGGCACACATGCAGATGGAGCACCATGCACATAATACATAAAATAAAATCTCTAAAAAGAAGACTCTAGAACTCCAGGTCGGAGTATTCAAGAGAACAGTGCTGAGTGTGCTAGGCTCGAACCAGTAATTCCAATCCTTGAGAGATGAAGACAGGAAAGCTGGCCTGAGTTTGTGAAAACTGGTAACACAATTTCAAAATCCCAGGACCGACATGAAATGTGCAGTGAGTGTGTCTGCAACGGAGTAACCCAGCACTGTTTTGGCACCGAGAAGATTGTTGGGCATTGCTAGCCAGGTTCAATGACAGATCCTGTCTCTCAGGGGACAAATGAGCAGGACACAGCACCCTCAATACCAATACTCTCGAAAAGAATAGGGTATAAACTGACAGCAGAAAAAAATTTAAAAATAGTAAAATTCCACTGCACAAAAACTCTTAGAGACTATGATCTATACAAGTTTCATTTTCATATAAACATATCCATAATTTATTACCATGGCATATAAAAAAGCATGCAGTTACTTAAAAGCAAGCCCTTTATTTATCATAACGAAAGCGGGTATTTTTCTTTCTCTTTCCTATTCAGTAATTTTACTTACAACACAAAATGTTGTAAATGCTAATTTCTTAGCATCCTAGAAACTTGTTTTCCTTCACCCAAACTCACTGATTCAAGAAACTGACTGCCCTGTCTTGTTTATACTGGGCTCCACATAGTTTCTTCTTCTCACTATTCAAAGACATATTTCTGTCAACAAATAGTCCTTAATACACTCTAGTTTCCTCAATACACTCTAATTCTAATTAAACAGATCAAACCTCTACCTGAGAAACCTCCGCTGCCCAAGTCATAAAACAAATTTCACGACTCACTATCTGGCATACAAATATGTAATATAGCCCTAAACCTATCTCACCTCTTGTTGTCCATTCACTATGTCTTCTATCCTCTTGTCCATGCACTCCAGTTTCTTGCTACCCTGCCATGAATATCTTTGTTCCTCTCCTGACAAATTCCCCTACAACACCACACCAACTCTCACTGCATTCTCTCCCAAATCTTTTCTGGGCTGTCAGCTCACCTCCACACTGGAACGTTTCTCATGATTCCTAAGCACCCAATAGATCATGAATTACTATTTACAAATTAGTTTTAGGTAAGATATTCTTAGTCTTAACCTCTAAAATGTGCTTGGTATCTTGAGATGTAAATTTTGTTTCCAGACTCTTTATGATGTGGAAAGGAATTTCCCAGAAGTATCATTTGTTATACTGTAACCTTTTTCAAAGAGTACAGCTTTGAGAACAAAAATTTTCAAATACTCTGGCTGGAGTGTGATAGCTCAGTTACTTATAAACCAGTGCTGATAAAATGGAGACAGGCAGATCCCTGATATTGCCTTACCAGCCAATCCAGCCCACCTGGCAAAGCAGGTTCCAGGCAAGTGAGACTCACTTTAAAAACAGAAAAGGGGGTGGAAATAAGGTGGATGTGCACACCTGTCTACATGCAGACATAGATATTCAAAACAGAAAACAGCCAGGCAGTGGTGGTGCATGCCTTTAACCCCAGCACTCGGGAGGCGGAGGCAGGCGGATCTCTGTTGAGTTCGAGGCCAGTCTGGTCTATAGGGCAAGTTCTGGACAGCTTGGGCTGTTACATAGAGAAACTGTCTTGAAAAAAAAAACAAAACAGGAGAGATGCCTCAGTGGTTAAGAACAACTGGCTGCTCTACCAGAGGACCTGGATTCAATTCCCAGCATCCACTTAAAGGACCATGATCATCTTCAATTTTCAGTTCCTGTCTAGCTTCCATGGGCACCAACCATGCACAGAAAAAAACTGACATACAGGGCTGGAGAGATGGCTCAGAGGTTAAGAGCATTGCCTGCTCTTCCAAAGGTCCTGAGTTCAATTCCCAGCAACCACATGGTGGCTCACAACCATCTGTAATGAGGTCTGGTGCCGTCTTCTGGCCAGCAGGCATACACACAGACAGAATATTGTAAAATAAATAAATATTAAAAAAACTGACATACATGCAAACAAAACACTCAGTGCAAAAATTAAAAAGGAGATAAATTCAACCGTCTGGTCAGCTTACTATATTGCTGTCAGAAGCAAATAGTATTATATAAACTTGAGGGGTAGGATGATATGATAGGTACACAAAGCTCCCAGTTTGCCTTGCATTACCAAAACACAACTAACAACTACTTCTCCAAACTTAGAGGTCCACATTAATAGTATTCAGACAACTTATCGCCTGCAGCAAACAAATCACAAAAAAGCTCTCTTACGGATTAGTTCACATAAGGCTTCTTTCTTCAGCTACTAAGTTCCTAAAGCTTCACCTCTGTTCCCTGGGGTTTCTTACTTGCAGGCTGTAACCACCAATACACCCAAATGAAACCGGAAAGGAAGGAAACCAGAATTGAGAGTCTATATAACTCTTGCACCCGAGAGGCAGAGGCAGGGAGTCTCAATAGCCAGAGATCATTTCCAAAATGAAAAATAAAAAATATCAAGAGCCAAATTCATGGGGGGGGGGATGCCAGACACTTTCACAGTTCCATCTCTTAAGTATTTAAAAATTCTTATTTAGTAAGATTTCATGGCCCAATAACTACTAATTTTTAAAAAGTAAGCAGTAAACCTTCCTTTTGGGGGGTTGGAAGAGGCTCATTCTTCACAGCATAATCTTTAACAAATGAAGCCCTTAAGTGTTGCCTGAACATCTAGAATGGAGTCCAAGTCCATAAACGGAGAGGAGAATGCACATTAGTCTAACCACCCACTGGAGTACATAGGCAGCACCCTGCAACCACAACATGCAGACTGCAAAGTGGTGGTCTAGGCTGAACTACATAACCAGACCTTGCCACAACAACAGAATCATATCTATGACAAAATTTAAGACAAAACATTAAAATATACAAAACATTTGGTTAACAAAATTAATTTTCTTTAAAAATTTGGGATCTTGGACACTTTTACATAATTTCTAAATTCTGAGCTGTTTGCTTTCCTCCTTTCCCATTAGAGAAGTTGTTCGAACTACACTAGGGGATTCTTAAGAAACAGAACCTAAAACCCACATTTCAATCAAAGCAAACTCCACAGTTCTAGACTACTCTGAACAGTTCATACAAGAGGTTCTATTACAAGTCAAAACAGTACGAGGGCTCAGAAATGCCCAACATAAAACTATTTTAATGGCATGTGAACTATCTCAGTGGGTAAAGGCATGACCTGCGTTCAGGCTCTGTGAGTTACATGGTAGGAGAATAGACTCTCCATAAACTGACCTTTGACTTCCACACACAAGAAGGTATATAAATACACATGCACACAAATGTGTTAATTTTTAAAGAATATCTATGATTTAGAAAGCATTTCAGAATTTTGCAATACCCAAAGTAATAATGAACAATAATTATTACCACAAATATAGGACAGAAATGCTGACTAGTATATAATCCTAACTAAAAGTTTCCTGCAATTAGAATTACTAGTTATTTTGGATACATGCTTTATTAAGATTCCCTAAAGGTATGTACTTTGAGCACTGCTTCCTCAAAACTGTTTTCTAAATGTCAAATTATACTCTATTTCACTAAAAGGCAATTATGTAAATTAAGAATGTGAGGCTAGGGTCAGTGAGATGGCCCAGTGGGTAAAGATGCCAACTCTGTTGCCCTGAGTTAGTTCCCTGGAACCCATGAGGTGGAAGGTAAGGACTAGCTCCTGCAAACTGTCCTATTTCCAAATGCATACTGTGGAAACCTTACATATGCAACATGCAAAATAAATGTAATAAAAGACACAGGTTGGGGTAGCACATGCCATTTACTTAAAATATGGGAAATCTCAACCCCCCCCAAGATGCTTCAAAATTAGGAAAAGCCAATTTAAGTCCATGCTATCTGTATTCTTTAGCAGTCTTTTACTCCAGTTTTAAAAAGGTCTTTACCACCAATATGGCATGTATATACTCACTTAAGAATACAGTGAAAACAAAACCCTCTTTGCCATATGTTTGGAAAGGAAAACTAAAATTCTTCAAAAACAAACAAGCCCCACCTCCTAAACTATACAAATTATATATAACGAGACTCAGGTGACAACTCAGGACCTCCTGCTTCTGAGGCCCTGTGCTAAACAGAGCAGCTCTAAACAAATTAGAGTTCTCTGAAAAGGCAAAATTCTATAGCAATAAATATGCTAATGTTAACTAGCTCCTACAAATATTTCAAAAAGACAAAGTGATTAACTCTACACGCGACAACTAAACATTCCCTTCTAGTCATGCTAAAAACAGGGCAGAGGCTGCCCTGCAGGAGCCATACTCTGAAGGGTCCAATTTAAGAGATTAATCCAAAAATTTTCCAAACTGTTATAAAACAAAAGCAAGCTCTCTACAACCACTTTATTTTACTTTCAGTTAACTGACTTATTAACTGAAAATTACTAAGACATTTACTACTTATAAGATAGAGCTCTTGTTGAATGAGCTGCCAAACAGTGATGTTCAACTGGCTAAGTTTATTAAATGCATTTCTGACTTAGAGACAGCTTCATCTTATGATGTGTTTACAGATATACGTTATCCTAAGTCAAAAAGTATCTGTAAATGCAATACTTAGTTATAAGACAGACAGTACTTTAGTTACTAAGTTACTACCCAATCTAAAACTTTTAAACTCACACACACACCAACAACAAAAAAAAAACCCAAATTTGAGTAACCCTGTTCTTATTACTATTCATGATTAAACATTTTCCAACTAAAAAATAAATCTCAAAATGATTTTTGAAGTACAATCAGAATGAAAACTAGGTACCTTTGCACACATGATAGTTACCTGGTTCTTCCTTGATGAGTAGGGCGTTATTTTCTTCTGGATAGGCAACAGGTGGCTGCATCACTGAGCAATCTTCTACATTTGTTTCATTATTAGGTGGTATATTATAAACAAATCTCTTGGTAGTTTGGTTTTTCCTCCTTGCTTTGCCAGTCTCTTGAGAGCTTACATTATTCCAAATAAACACTTTTGTTTTAACTTGAGAATCATTTTCAGCCAATTCAGGAGAAGCATCCTGGACCCAGTTACTGTCATTCATCTGGTAGTTTTCTATTTGGCCCTCGTCGACATTACAAGCATCATTTTCAATTTTTATACTACTTGCCAAATTGGTAAGATTCCGTGTCGCCCAGAAGCTGGCGATTTTTTGATCCCTTGATGAAGTCAGGCCATCTCTATTAACTGGTTTCCTATTATTATAGTCCACAACCACAGACTCTGGAGCTTCTGACTTAATGCTTATATTTAAGGCATCTTTAATGAAATTTCGGCAAGTTTGGACAACTTCGCTCATTTGAAGGTAGCTGGCCACTGTCATCACTTCAATGGCATTTTGGCTTGTGAGCACCAGGTTCCCAGAATACAGGAAGTCCAAGATGACTGAAAAACCTTGAACTGCAGCAATATCTAAGTGGGTAGTATTGTTTTGGTTAGGGCTTTCTTTGTTTGAAACACAATATAAAGTCTTAAAGAAACGGCTGCCTGCAACCAGGATGTTCTTATGAGCTTTAAAGATTTTCCCGCTCACCACAATGCTGACATCACAAAGAATATCTTTCTTTCTCTGCTCATCTAGTTGACGAAGAAGTTGATAGCAATAAGAGTTCTCATTTGGCCTACTATTAAAGTCACAGTACCCCTCCTCTGACGGTATTTCTGACTCCTGTAATTGGAGGGAAAACATTAACATTAAATTTTATTTACATTTTAAAGCCCCCAACCCAAGGAAAACAAATGTAACTGTCAAAATAAATAGTTAAACACTCAAGTATATCAATTCATGGATAAATATATATATTTTGAGACAGAAGTGTCCACCATACTAAACACTGGGAGGAATGCGACTCACTAAATGAACAATTCTTACTGAGGATCAGCAGGACGTCATTGGTTCCTCTTTTCAAATATAAACTAAGGATATGAATTAAGAAACTTTAAAATGAAAAGAACAATTATTTTCTTAAAATTTTCATTTATGAGAGAATCAAATTAGTCTGTTTTATCTCTGATAGGAAAGCAGAAGCCTTCCTCTTCTCATTAAACTTAAAATACTCAAGTTATAACACAGTAGGCATATCACCTTCCCTAACACTATTAGGTAGTTAAAGTCTGGGCAGACACTGGCATAAACAGTTTAGGCCAATTAAGTTAATTAAATCTAAACTGGTAATGTTAAGACTGGCAGGAGAAAACCTGCTTCCACTATGAGTATATTCGGTTAGAATTCTAGTCAACTTTCAAAATGCTTTCTCTTTAGGGTCCCAAAATACTATCTCATCTATAAGGTGATTAAAAGTTCCTGAATTCAAGAGGGTTCAATGTATATAAATTTTACTTCCCATGATGCAAACAGGTATTCATTATAGTTCTATTTAGCATGATTCCCAGAGAGCAATTAAGCTAGACATAGTGGCCCGAGCCTATAGTCCCATCACTGGTGAAGCTGAGGCAGGAGGATGAGGCGTTCAAGGACATCTGACTACACCATGTGTTTGAGGTCAGCTTAAAAAGGAGAGGGACTGGGGCTGGGAGCTGAGTTCAATGTCCAGCACTGCAAGAAAAACAAAACGTCATATGACACAGGGCTGGAGAGGTGGCTCAGTGGTTAAGAGCCCTAAACGCTCCTGGCATAGGACCTTGGTTATAAATTCCCAGCATACACAGGTGAGCTCACTACCATCTGTTAACTCCAGTTTCAAGGGATATAGCACCCATCTTCTGGGTGCAGTGCAACTGTATCTCCCCAACACACACACAAACACAATCTTAAAAAAAAAAAAACCTACATGATATAAGAGTATGATTGATCTAATTTCAGAATGTGTGTCCTTTGGCATTTCACTCTCCCTGAGGCCTTAAATGATAGTGATATTAACAACATTAAACATTAGTTCTAATTAATAACTGTGGCTTCATTCAGGGAATAGGTAGGCAAATGCTCCATCCAGGCAGAGCTCTATATTCCCCATCAACTTCATATTGCTTTGCACTCTTTCTGCACGCTTTCCAATAGTTAACAGTCAATAAATAAAAATAAATAAACAAAACCCACAAATGCCCAACAAAGCATTAGCATTCTAGCACATGAAGTGCTCCCAGGCCTGTGGACTAGTATGGACCTGGAAACCTGCGGTACAAGTAGCTGCTGGAGTGGTGAGTGGACAGCACAAAGAGACTCAACTGCAGTCTACCCTTGGTTTCTTGAGGTTATTCTACTACAGCAAACCTCCTAACCCATCCTTTTACACCACAATCTTCTAGACTGTACATTAGCTATTTCTCTTCTACTAAAACTCTAACAGTCAGGAATAACAACAAATCTATTTATTCATTAGAGTAAGTCTTAACTTTTTGCTTTGAAAGAGAGTGAGGTTTCAAAAATGAGAGGATAGCTGAAGAATGCGTGGTACAATGAACTAATCCAGCACTAAGGCAGAGGCGAGTGATACAGTGAGATGCTCAGTGATGGGTGCTTCCCCTCTTCCTGCACAATATGCATGCATGAGGTTATTTTTAAAATATGAATCTTGTATATAAACCACATTACAAAATTTCCAAATATTTAGCATAAGTGAGTAAAAATATTTGACTTATGTAAATAAATGCAAAAGACAATTCTAAAAAGTCTATAATAAGCATTGTTACAACATAACTTTGAATAAAAGAACCAATCACACTGACCTGATAAAAAACCTGGATCCTTTTAAAAACAGACTACCTGAATAAAATTCATCAACTTACCAAAGCTCTCCACAGACAGCAGGAAACACGAAAGAGAAAGTTTCTGGTTGCTGTTGTTGTTTGTTTGTTTGTTTTGGTACAAACCTAGCTTTAAACTGTCAATGGTGTATATCTGGCTAATATAAATGGACTCATTTGATTGGTTCCAAGTTCTACCTAGCAGGTATTACAGTAAAGGTTTGAATCCTTGGAAGAAGTAGAAGTGTTCACCATTTGACAAAAGAGGCAGCACTTCTACGAAGGCTCTGTGGAAGCAGTGAATTACCATTTAAAAGCAACAACTGCCGAATGTTTAAATAACAAGCAGTGTGGCGCACAGACCTGTAATAACAGAATTGGAAAAGCTAGGGTGGGAAGTTTAGTTGAGGCCAGTCTGAGATATATAGTTCAGCTAATGTGTGGGTGCTGGGAAGGTGAACCCAGATTCCTCTGCAATAGCAACAAATGCTCCTAACCAATGAACCATCTCTCCAGATCTGCTGTTAGACATAGCATAATCCTCCAGTGTAAAAGGAAGTATTTGTAAAAGCAGACATTGGTGTTATTCTATAGTTATAATGAGAAAACAGGTGGTTACAGGGTGTTTGATTTGTACAGTATGGCTATGTTGTAGGTATGCTTTTGACTAGGGAATTTTTTCAAAATAAGGACATTTTATGTGACAAATGCAACAAACCTTACATAAATAGGTTACAAGACCCAGTGACGTAGCTTAGGACAGCTGCAATAGTTAGAACTACTGCCAATTATGGCTTTTACTTTCTCCTTTTGGATGGGATGTTACTATATTATTCCTTTAATTCTAGTTCCAGGGTATTCAACTCAGGGGTTAAGAGTACTGGCTGCTCTTTCAGAGGACCTGGGCTCGGGTTCAATTCCCAGAACCCACATGGCAGTTCACAACTATCTGTAACTCCAGTTCCAGAGGACACTGACACCCTCACACAGACATACATGTAAGCGAAACACTAATGCATGGATTTTTATATAAAGAATATAGGGTAAAGCAGGGCGATGGTGGCCTACGCCTTTAATCCTAGCACTTGGAAAGGCAGAGGCAGGTGGATCTCTGTGAGTTCAAGGCCAGCCTAGCCTACAGAGCAAGTTCCAGGACAAGTTTCAGAAAAACCTTGTCTCAAAAAAAAAAAAAAAGAAAGAAAGAAAGAAAGAAAAAAGAAAAGAGGGTAGGAGGATGAACATTCTAAACAAATGAGATATTTTAAAAAGATAACCAAGATGGTCTATAGCATCCTTAAAATTCTATATTTATACGAGAACTACAAGGTGTCCAATGTCCATAAAGCACAAATAAGCACTTATCAAATTTCTCACACATAAATGTGTCTCACTTCCATCAGATTTATAAACAAGCAGCACACGCCTGTAGGGAAGGAGAATTACAAGGTCAAGGCCACCCTGGACTATATATAGGGCTGCAATAAATTAAATAACAGAGCTGAGCCTGATGACAAAGGCCTATAATGGTGGCAGTGACTGGGGGTAGCTAAGGTAGGAGGATCTCAAATTCAAGACCTGTGTGGGTTTTGGTTTTTTGATACAAGGTTTCTTTGTGTCAATCTGGCTATCCTGGAACTTGCTATGTAGACCAGGCTAACCTCCAACTCATCACATAGACATGCCTATTTCTGCCTCCCAAGTACTGGGACTAAAAGCATTAACACACCTGGTCAAACTAAAAAGTATTTAAGAAAACTGTAACGCCTGCCTACCATAGCCCTAGGCTCAATCCCTGACACCACAGAAATAAATGAAAGTATATCTTTCAAAGGGGCAAGCGCCACTGCTACGGATGCATTACCGAATTTACGAGATAGGGTTTCTTTGTGTAGCCCTGGCTGTTCTGGAATTTGGCATCGAACTCATAGCAAGCCATCTACCCGCCTCTGTCTCCCAAAAAGTAGGATGTGTGTTTTGTGGTGGAACCCAGATCCAGGCTTAAAAAATTAGGTACAGTCTTGGATTGGCAGACAGATTCAAGAGATGACTATGGTGAAGAGGGATCAATACTACAGAATTAAACAAGAATTACTGTGACCAGTTGGGAACCTACTATTAACAGTGTTAACACAGTAGCTCAATTGGCAGAGAGCTTATCTGGCATGCATAAAGTCCTGTGTTTGATCCACAGCATTGTATAAAACTAGGCACAGTGGCAAACATCTACAACCCCATATGGGACAGGAAGATCATTAGTTCAAAATCATCCTCAATGACAAAGAATGAGTTCAGGGGCTGGAGAGAGACAGCTCAGTAGTTAAGAAAGAGCGTTTGCTGTTCTTGCAGAAGAAGTGGGCTGGCTCAGTTCCCAGCACCCATACTATGTCTCATAGTCTGTAACTCCAGTTCCAGGGGACGGATCCTCCGCCCTCTTCTAGCCTCAGCATATGCACTAGGTATGCATTTGGTTCCCATCCATCCATCCATCCATCCATCCATCCATCCATCCATGCATGTAGGCAAATATTTACATCATAAAATAAATACTTTTACATTGAAAGAAAAAAGCATGAGTCCAGCCTTTACTACATGAGAACTTTTCTACAAAAAAGGGTGTGTGTCTGTGTGTGTGTGTGTGTAATGTAAGGTATTTAGAGGGAAAAAGACATGTTAATGGAAAATAAGACAGCCTAAGTGATGAGACATGGTAAAAAGAACAAAGAAGAACTCGTACTTTTACCATTCTTCCTTGAAGAACTAACTATACTCCAACTTGCAGACCACTTAATAGAGCACTAGCCAAGTCACCTTTTACGGTGAAGGAGAAAAAGCTTACTGTAATTAAGCAATAAAACCTCATCATAGCTTATCAAATCATTAACAATAAAAATTAGCAAGTATTTTCTTTCTCACTCAGAATTTAGTCCTTTTATGATAATCAGATAGCAGAAAAAAACATTATTTTCAGCGATCATCAATATATAAACTTAAAGTTCTAAAAATTCACTATTGTTTGTTTCAAGAACTCACTAGGAACAATACAGAGAGAAAATTTCTGCTTCTAAGTTTAAAAATAAAATCCAGTTTCTAGGATGTGAGAACAAACAAGGCCATAGCAAACATGACCCCAATCTTCTTCTGGTGTTAGCAAATTCAAGAGCTGATGGGAAAGACACAGCTCTCCTCTGTAGTCTGTCCTCTCCATGGTAGCCTTGTGGGATGATGCTATTCTCTTAAACACCATCCCCAGAAATTCTACTTCTGTTTCGTTTATTTTGCTTAAGGCAGGACTTCACTATGTAGAGCAGTGGCCTGGAATTCACTATGTAGACCAATTCAAAGATCTGGCTGGGAGTAGTGGAACGCCACACCCACTATAAATTCTAATTCTGTGTTTGGGGAATGAGAAGGTGAGTGTCAGGTGGTTAATACCCTGGCATCTTTGGTAATCAATTATATATGCATTATCCCAGCTTCCTTCTCAAATTCTAAACCTACATATGCATTATGCTGGTGTCTCCAGGAGCACATTCACATCTGATTCGTCCCTACTTAAAATGGTGTTGTTGCTCATTTGCTAACAGAATACAATGCAATTCTTTTGTTGTTTTCAATTGGTTTGACTGAGACAGGGTCTCACTCTGGACTCCCACAAACTTCCTGCTCGAAACAATGTTTAGGATGGTAGGTATGTTCTACTGTACCTTACAACACCACCTTTATTGCATGAAAAAGATCCTTCAAGATCTGGTGATCTACCTGTTAAAACCTAATTTGTCACCTGCTCAGGAATTAAACAATCCATCTCTCAGGCATAGCAGCTCTATTTTCACTCTCCTGCTGCTGCTTCCTTCCTCAAGCACAGCATAACACCCTTTCCTCCTTGGTCAAAACCTTTTATGTACACGTGTCTGTGTGAGGGTGGTAGTTCTTGGAGTTACAGACAGTTGCCATGTGGGTGCTGGGATTTGAACCTGGGTCTTCTGGAAGAGCAGCCAGTGCTTTTAATTGCTGAGCCTTCTGTCCAATCCCCAATGTTCTCTATTTCTACATGGTCACATTTCACTGTGGCTGCTCCTTGAGGGCAGGGAAGTCTTTCAGGTTTACCTCATGTCTTGTACCCACCTAATATAGGAGAAAGATGTCCCTTCTAGATATATAATAATTATATTTCCACACAAAGGAAATAAACCAGGTTTTATGAATCAATTACAAATTATACAATGGTAATTTGATGGATCATAGCCTCATCTTTCATACTAACTTTCCCTCTCAGAAGACTTTCAAGGGCTGAGGAGGCATGGATCATTTGCTCAACATATATCAGGCCCAGTGTTCAAGTCCCAACGCAGAATACACCAGTTGTGGTGTTAGAAGTCTCGCACCTCAGTGTTCAGGAGGTAGAGTCAGGAGTTCATCCTCAGCTATACAGAATATGAAAGTAGATTTGAGATACATGAGAGCCTGACTTTAAAGACTTTCAGGACCCACAAGATGTCTCGGCAGCTAAAAGCACAGTTTGACACTATAGCCCACTGTAGGAAGGAGGACCAACTTCTGAAAGCTGTCTTCTCCATACACACTCCCACACACACCACATATGTACACACAGAACACAATAAAAAAAGACTTTCAGAATTCTTCCTAAGTTGTTAAAAACTAGCCAACCAAGTAAGAGTAAACACCAAGCAACCTTTGGGACTTCCCGTTTCCAAAGCCCTACCTCACCTTCCTCTTCTCCACCTGACAGCAATGCACTCCAACCAGTAATTTCAATCACAGCACTAGGCTGAATCCACTGTTTAATTTCTGGAAAGGTTAACTAAACTTACAATAATAATAATTTGGGTGCATGTTGTAGGCTTAGCAGACTGCAGAGAGTTGACAGAACGAGTGATTTGGGCTCTGAGAATTTCACAATCGGGTAGAAAGTGCTCTGAACCAAGCTACAGTGGTAATCACTGTAATTAAAGCAATTTTAAAATCTTTCTGGGCCAAATGGCCAAATTCTGAATGAGATAGTTCTTGAAATTGACTCTGACACACTTCAGCACCAAACCAGTAAGTTTGTCTCACGGACACTTTCCAATGGAGGGTCTCCTCTTACTAAGAAAGCCTCAATACAGATTCACAGAGGATCTTAAGGAATCCTCCCCAGGGGCTGTGGATGTAGACCAGTGGCACTTGACTAGCTAGTATCCATGAGGCCCTAGGATCAAAAGGCTCCCCCAAATAACCTCTCCCCAAACCAGGCATGGTATTCCCATCTGTAGTTCCAGCAACAGTGACAGAGGCGGCAGTACAAGAATTTGAAGCCAGGGCCCCAGATTGCCAAGCTGGTAAGAGTGCTTATCACACAGCCTGACAGCTAGTAGTGCAACCCTTAGAAGGTCACAGCTGAGAGACTAACATCTACAAAGCTGTCCTCCAAACCTCCACACACATATACACAAAACGTTTTAAAAATAAGAGTTTGAGGCCAGCCAAGAAACCCTGCCTCAAAAACAACAACAAAACCACAAACTACTGCCACCACTAAAACATTTCTCCTTAGCAGTCTTTAATAACTAAAAAGACAAATATGAACTCCAAGTGCAGTAATATTCTCCAAGAGTTCTGATCAGATCAGAGGCAGATCACTGGAGGCTTGGAGTTCAACCAGCCCGACCACCACCACCACCAACAAAAAAACTAAAAGAACTTTTCTTATTTATATAAAGCATGAGAAACAGGTCCTAGGAAGGAACCTGTCTGTAATTCCAACAGCTCAGGAGGCTGAAGCAGAAAGATCACAGGTGCAAGGTCTTGTAGGGTAAGAGTTGCAGGCCAGCCTAGGGGATACCTGGTGAGGGGTGAGAGGATGGCTAAAGATACAGTTCAGTGGTAACGCTCTGATCTAGCTTGTGAGAGCCCCTAGCTTCAATTCCAGTACCTGACCTCCAAGGAATGAGAAACAGAATAATAGAAATAAACTTTAGTAATGTACTAATACCTGTCTGAATTCTCAAAACTCCAGCAGGAAAGAGTGATGGCACATTCCTTTAACCCCAGCAACTCATGGGAGTTCAAGGCCAGTCTAGTCTACAAAGTAAGTTTCAGACCACCCATAACTATGTCTCAAAACACTAATGAACAAAAACTCCAGCATGGTACAAGCTGGGAATCCTGGCACTTAGACCGTAGTACTGGGATCTTCTGTAGGATACTAGCCTGCGGTACAAAGCACAGTAAAATCCTGTCTTTAAAAACACAAGGGGCTGGAGAGATGGCTCAGCACTTGCTCCTCTTTCCCAAAAAGGGCTGGAATTTCATTACGACCACCCACATCAGGTGATTCACAAAAGCCCCTGGACTCAGTCCAGGGGGTTCTCATGTCTCTGACTTCCTCAAGCACCTGCACTTATGTGTACACAGCCACCTCACACCCCATACACACATCTACACATAATAAAAATGAAAATTAAAAACTTACAACATACAGTCTTTTAATAGAAAAAAGAGATCTTCAGGTGCAGCTCAGTGGTAGAGTGCTTGCCTAGCATAAATGAGGCCTTGGATTCGATCCTCAGTTGTCAAAGAAAGGAGAGCTGGGTGTGTTGACACAAGCCTTTAATCCCAGCACTCAGGTGGCAGTTAGGCAGATCTGTGTTAGTTAGAGGCCAACCCGATGTACCAAGTTCCAGACTGCTGGGGCTACAGTGAAACCTTGTGGGGGTAGGGAAAGGAATGGCGGGAAGGAGAGAGGGAATAAGGAAGCAGGGTTGTGTGACGGTTCTTCACGCCTACAACTGAAGAACACCACAAACAGGCAGGGTGACATGAATTCAAGGTCATTCTGAGCTAGAAAGTGAATCCATCTCAAAAAAAGGAAAAAAAACCTCCATAGGGAGGAAGTAAATATAGCTTACAGGATCTAACTATGTAGCCGAGAGATCCTGCTGCCTCTAGTTCTGGGGAGTATGCCATCATGCCCAAGTCAAACTCAATTTTTGCCTAAGTTCTAGAACTCTCATACAGTGTTTGTTAAGATTGTCTTGACTTGCCAGGTGGTGGTGAGCACGCCTTTAATCCCAGTACACCTTTAATCCCAGCTCTCCGGGAGGCAGAGGCAAGCGGATCTCTGTTGAGTTTGAGGTTAGCCTGGTCTATAAAGTGAGTTTCAACACGCTCCAAAGCTACACGGTGAAACTCTGTCTCACAAATACAAAATAAAAGACTGTGTCTTGGGTAGCCCAGGCTAACACACACACATATATCCAAGAGCTGGGATTACAGGCATAAGGTAAAATTTGTACATAAGAACATTTTTGTATGCATACAAAATTCATCTTTCATGCCTGTTGGAGCCCCTGGACTGGAGTTAGGGATGGCTGTGAGGCATCGAGTAGGTGATGTCAATCAAACCCCATCTCTGAAGAGCAACAAGTGAGTAATAACCACTTAACCACTGAGCCATCTCTTCAGGCGCCATTTCATTTTTTAAATAAGGAAGCTAATACAAGATACTCTGTGAAACTTATGAATGCCCAGGCTGATGATGGGCCTTGGTCTTAGGAAGGACGAATCAAGGGCAACACCATGACAAAGTGGCTTCAAAACTGATGACACTGAGAGACTCTGGGGCCAACCTGTGCTAAAAGAGACCCTGCTGAAATAAAATAAGGGTAAAAGAGGACACTGATGAGCAAGAGATCAGAAAATAAACAAACCTTGGGCCTGGGGTGTGAAGCTTAGCAGTAAGAGCAGTAAGAGCCTAGCAAGTGTAAGGTCCCAGATTAGATAACCAGCACTGCTTAAATCAATTTAAAGATTCAGCGGGGTGTGGTGGAAATGCCTGCAGTACTAACATCTGAGAAATAGGTAGAGGACCAAAGAAGGGTGAGGCCAACCAGGTCAGCCAGGACTACAACAAGGCACTATCTTAGTTTAGTAAAATAAGCATGACAATAAATAGGGCGTTTGTTTACTAATTATGTATAGATGTTTAAGAATTTTCCTACAGAGAAAGTGGAGGATTAGGACTCAAGACCGACCCTAGGCCCTTACAGACTGTGTTACACTGCCTCCTAAAGGTAAGGAAACGTGACAGGGCAATGACCACCACAACAAAACAGCAAATTCTGCTCAAAGTACTAGGAAACTGTCACTAATATTAGCAAGGGAAAGAGTTTCAGGTGGCTTTTTTTTTTTTTGAAGAGCAAGCTATCCCTCAAACTAAGGTTAGCTACAAATTAAGAAAAATGATCAATCCAAAGTGGTAACACCTAAAATTCAATCAAGGAGACTAATATATAACCCCTAAGAATTTAACAAAATGCCCTAAAAAAGTGGATGTCTCCTAGATCACATTAAAAGGCACTGTCATTAAGCGGATGGGAAGAGGTAAGTCAGAGATCAAGTTTAGTAAATTTTTAAAAAAAAAACAAAAAACCTAGGAATGAGCTGAGATCCAGGTAAATAAATGCCTGCAGGATACACCCATAGTAGTTCTACCATAAGGTTACCCAACTAACTCCCTCTCCCGGAGACAGGGATCACTGAGCAGCTAATTATAATTTTCAGTCCCATTCATGTTTGCCTACAGAACAGAATATTCTCGGTCCACTGTAGACTAAGAAAACACAATCCATTTTTTAAAGTTTAAAATTTCAAAATTGTTAAGTTTTTTTTAAAGTTGTAAATACTAACCTACCAATATATGAAAAACACAGCTTTCCATTTCTACAAGCCACAACATCTACCATCTTACTAAATACCTTCAGGTACCTATCACTTAACTCTTTAACGCCTGAAATGCATCTTCTGTAAAACAGAAACAAAATTACTGTCCAGAGTAATGAGAATGAGCCTGGCACACCTACAACAAGACAAATGTTAGTGCCTCTTCTCATTACATAGGCCCTAGTCTCAGCTGTCATCCAGGGTTTAAGGCAATTTACTAAAAATTTCTAGGCTTTACATTCTTGAAAAAACAAGCGACCTTCAGCCAGGCGTGGTGGCACACACCTTTAATCCCAGTAATCCCAGGCAGAGGCAAAGTGGGTCTGAGTTTGAGATCAGCCTGGTCAACAGAGTGAGTTCCAGGGCAGTCAGAGTTACATAGCGAGACCCTCATCTCAAAAAACAGTGATCTTCCTTCTAAGATTTAGGAAAAGTAATTTCTGAAAATATCAAAATCAATCCAAACAAACCCCATTTCCCTGCCTTCTGGGGAAAACAAACATACTTTTAAACCTAAAGCCTCTGATAGTTGAGCTGATTAGCTGTGAGCCTAATAAACTACATAGTGTACTATGATGAGCAACAGGCTGGCTCCCATCAACGCCACAGTGAGGTACTAATACCTGAATGCCGACTTCCTAAAAATCAATGACTAGCTAGCAATACAAAAGGCTGACACCACAGGTCGTCTGAGTCATAGGAGTTCAAAGGAGAACTGATCAGTATCTGTTTGACTTTAAAAGGGCTATCAAAATGGTTAGATTATAAGACTGTTTTAAGAAAGAATTGCTTTGTAACTCTGGACTGCCGGTTTTCCAGGGAGTGAATGATGTCCAATCACTTCACACTAAATACTTCCAAAGCCGAGCTTAACTCTTCATGTATGCTACCCTGAACAAAGTTTGTGAAAAGGGTAATGAGAGAGTCTTAGAGGAGAAATACGGACAAAAGCAAGCAACTAAAACTAAAGTTATTACTTTACCAAGAGCGTTCACCAGAGATGGACACCTCCACATTTACATATGCCTCTCATATTTCACATTATCTCGACCTGACCTGAGAATTTAAGAGGGAACTGCCAGTAGCACCAAAGCTGAAGGAAACTGCTTAAATCCATTCCTCGGGCTACTTCTAGCACTTTCTTGTGTACCAACACAAGGCTGTTCCAAAATCTGCTCTGATTAAAAAAAAAAAAAAAAACAACTTTTTGACCGAAAGTCAATCCTAAAGTTAAAATCTCTTTCAGATTCAATCTCCTAGACAAACGCTTAGTCATTTAAAAAAAAGATAAATCCAGCGCTATCATTAGAGAGCTGTCGGTCCACCCCTCCCCCAATACATCCACGACTTTGGAAAACTTTGTTCCCAGGCTTTCTAAACCCCTACGCAGAAGCTCCCCCGAACCTCTCTCGATGGGAACGACGCCTTCACCCGGAGGATCTTTATTTTTTCTTTATCCGCTGTAGTTTTAGTCTTTCTCACTGATAAACCTTTCCCGAAAGATCTCCAAAAATTAAAAGGAAAAAAAAAAAAAGCAAGAGCAGGATCTACTGTACCTGGGCGTTGGCTTCGTGGAGTTTGTGCTCGGTGGAGACGTGGTGCCTGAGGAGCAGGGTCTTCTTGTAGTTGCGGGTCCCTCGCGAAAGCTCGTCGTGCCCCACCGGGGACAGGTCCGCGCCGCCGCCATCCTCGGGGGGCTTGTGGCACCAGCCGCAAAACATGAGGCCGGTATCCCTGGAGTAGCGCAGCCACGGGAAGTCCTTGAGCCAAGAGGTCTGGAAGGAGCACTGGAGCTTCTGCAGGAGGGACTTGGGCCTCGCGAGCGGGAAGTGCTGGACAGCCTCTCCGTCGCCAGCTCCCACACCGCTGCCCTCCGCGTCGTCCCCGCCATCGCCTCCCGACCGCCTGCTGCAGCCGCAGCTGCCGCCTTCCGCCCCACTGCCGTCGCCCGGGCTCGCCCCCTCCTCCTCGTCCTCCGTGCTGTCGCTCAGGGACGCGCCGTCCTGCATCAACTCCTTCCCCTCCAGCGCGTCCAGCTCCAGCTCCACGGCCGCCGGCCCGCGCCCATTGAAATGCCTGAGGGGCCACGCCGAGGTCTCCGGGCGGCCGCGGCTGCTGCCATTGTTGCCGAGACCCCCGGCGCCTCCCCCGCGGAAGGCCAGAGTCCGACGGTTCCTTTCCGCTAGCAGGGGGCCCCCCGCGCCGCCGCCCAGCGAGGCGGGGCCGCCCGCGTCCTGAGGGAGCAGCAACTCCTTGGCGTCCTCGGCGGCGGCCGCCCCGGCGGAGGCCTCCGAGTCCTGGGGCTCCAGGCCCTCCGAGTCCATTTCCTCGTCCGCCCCGCGCCCATTGGGCTGCTGCGGCGCGGGCGGCGCGGGCTGTCGCGGCTGCGGCTGCGGAGGCCAAGCCGAGGCCTCCCCGCCGGCGTTATTGTTCGTGGGGCCGCCGCCGCCGCCGCCGCCGGTGATCAACCCGCCTCCTCGGAACGCCAGCGTCCTGCGGTTCATCTCACTGAACGACATGGCGCGCGCCGCCGCCGCCCGGTGCCTCGGCTCGCACCCGGCCTCGGGCCGCGTCCCGCGCGCTCGCCGCGGCTCCCCCAACGTCTCGCCCCCGCCCCCGCCCCCGGCGCTGCGCCGCTCCGCGCTGCGCTCCCGCCGGCCCGGCCTCACCCTCCCGCCGGCTGGCGCTCGCTCCTGGGCCGCCGCACGCGTCCGCCGCCGCCGCTGTCCCGGCCGCGTCCTCTCCGCCCCGCCCCGCCCCGCCGCGCTCCGGGCAGCGTCCCCCGCGGGAGAGGTGGGCGGGCGGCGGAGCGGCGAGCCGGGGCGCGTGCGGCCTTCGAAGTTGAGGAGGAGTGCGGGCGGGCGGGCGCCCCTCCGCTGCCCCGCTTCAGCGCCGCGCGCGCACACCGGCCCGCCAACAGCTCTCCGTCCTCGGGGGAGCCGCGCCGCCGACGCCGGCTGCCGAGGCGCGGACGCGAGAGGCGCGCTAAGCCGCCGGGCTCGGCCACATAGCGAGCCGACAATAAAGCCGGCGGAGCGTTTCCGTCCGACCAGGCCCTGGCGGAGGTCGAATGGCAAATGAACAACGGACCGTGCGCCCACAATGCACCGGGGTAGCAGTAACCGCTGGAGGGGGAGAGGGTGGGGGCCGGCCGGGGGAGGGGGCGGGCTGGGCCGGGCTGGGCTGGGCCGGGGGCGCCCGGGGACCGGGAAAGGGGCCGGCCGCTCGGGCCTGCGGGCGGGGGTGCGGCCGCGGGAAGGAAGCGGGCGGCGGGCGGCGGGCGGGGCTCGCGCGGGGCCGGGGTCTCGGGGCGGGGCCGGCTCGGCCAGGACAAACAGCTGGCGGGTGTCAGGGACCGCCTCGGCGCCGCGCGCCCCGGCGCACCGTGCCCGGCTCTCGCCACGACTTCACCTGGGACTCCGGGAGGAACCGCGCTGGCAGCGCGCGGCAGCCGTGGCATCTGCGGAGGGGTGGGTGGCCGTGCCCGAGGAAGTGAACTTATTTTGTTCCTTCACAAAAGACTGGACCAGGCGGTGCCTTCCTCGCGAGGACACCTCCTCGGGCGCCTAGTGTGCGCCGGGCAGCACCTCTGGCCCCGGGCGGTGATCGTTTCGCAGAAAATGCACCGCCCCGAGTGTCTTATTGCTGTGATGAAATGGAAATTTAAATAAAAGGTCGAACACGTGCGTTCACTGGGAAGTATTGACATGGGTGTTACATCACCAGCAGCCAATCAGATGACTCCAGTCGTGTTTATACTTCTACAACCACCTTGTGAGTATTACAGTATGTCATAGCGTTATAAATATTAGGCAGGGTTTTCCCCACGAGCGGGGAGGAGTCAGCTTCTGCGGGCGCTGCGTGCGGCTGCGAGGAGAGAGCCGCTCCGGAGACAGCCCGAGCGGATGAGAATGAATTTTCTGGACTTTGAGAAGACGCTGTTGGCATCGCGTGTGGAGTTTAGAGCGATTAGGACGGTCGAAGCCGCAAACGAACCTCCTGTAGTTCTATTAGTCGAGTTTTTCAGGAAGAGGCTTGCCAATTAGCCCTTAAACTTACCTTCCCCCTTAATTATGCTCTATTTGGAAAACATTAACACGTTTAGACTTTTACTAATTTACAGAGTGATAACCTGTTTTCATTTATTTGTTTTTTTTTATTGGTTTTTTTTTTTTTTTGAAACAGGATCTTCCAGGAAGCAGGCGGATCTCCGAGTTTCAGGTCAGCCAAGGAAACACAGAGACCTCGTCTCAAAATTAAACAGGGCCCTGCTATCTAGCCCAGCCTGATCGTAAACAGCAGTTCTCCTACCTCAGTATCCCAGTGCTGGAATTGAAGGTGTACACCACCATGCCCCACAAGATTAATCTTAAAATTCTTTTGTTCAAGCTTATTTCAGGCTTTTATTTCCTTTTTCTTTTCCTTTTTTGATTATTTATTTATTTATTTATTTATTTAAAGACAGGGTCTCTAGACTCTGGCTGTCACTAGACTAGACCAGGGTGGCCTCCAACCCACAGAGATTCCCCTGCCTCGAGCCTCCTAAAGGTATATACTACCATGCCTGACTCCCTTTTCCCTTTTGGGTGGGGTGGGCTGGGCTGGGGTGGAGAGAGGAGCCGACGAAGACTCTCCAATTTACAGTTTTCAAGATGTTGGAGGCTGGATGGACAGCTGTTCTCCTGGAGCTCCAGCTATTGGGATGTGACAGCTCATCCGTCCCCAGGCACCAGGCAGCCCATGGTGCACAGATATACATGCAGGCGATACACAAATGCACATAATTTTTTAAAATTTAAAGCTATGTGTTACAATTCCCCAAAGTGTTATAAATTACTGTTTGCCTATTAATAGGGGTTTTTATGTTTGTTTTTGTTTTGTGAGCCGGCTTTCTCTGTAGCCTGGCTGGCCTTGACTTGGGTCATGCCTCTAGGTGGAGTTTTTGGGTTATTTTGTTTAGAGGTCTCACTTCATACCTCTGGTTGCCCTAGAACTCAGTGTGTAGCTCAGGCTGCCTTCTAACTCAGGCAGTCCCGCCTCACTTAAGTGCTGGATTCAAGGTGAGAGCCACTGTGCCCAGTTGCCTTAACGTTTTTAATTGAACTAAACACAAGCATGAATGTTGAGATTTGTGTTGGTGTTGACTTTTCAAAGCCACTTTGACTTAACTTACCTTAATTTTAGGACCCAAAGTACTGCAGTTTTGTATATGAAATGAAATTGGTTAATTCCAGTGTGAGCTTGTGTTTGTTTGCCTGAGTTCGTCTATCACCTGTAAGGAACAACATAATTTCAGTGTGAAGACTGGCAGGACTGCAGTTGCACAGAAAGCCATGGGGCTTGAGTTATCTTCCCAAATGAGCATCTCATCACCGACATACATTGTCATTGGTCGCCAGATGCTGTAGCCACTTATTCTGATACCCTTGGTGAGCTCTGGTTGTTGATGTTAAGAGAGCCTGCACCTACCTTTACCTTGGGGTACGAAGAGAAATTTACCTGCTGTAGCTGCTGCAGTATGGGAAAATGTAACAACATGCTTGGTTTCCCATGCATTTTTTTAAATTCTAGGCATTTTAGAAATAAGTACATAATTATTTTTTAACCACACAGCCTCTCCCACTTGAAAATTAGTTATCAGATTAAGATGTTGAGAAATGTCATCTGTATGTCTGTTTTATTCCAACACTAATAAATCTTACTTCATCTCAATCTTGTATCCCTAGCTAATATGTAATTACTTTATCAAGCTATGGTATTATTTGCTTTCTTGTAGTGATAGGCAATCAAAAAAGTTGGGATCCTGGTGGCGCTTACAGAGCGCCTTCCCCTCACACCTGCACCCTTGTTATTGCGTCTACACTGTTGTCAGACACGGTGATGCAGCAGCAGCACTGCAGTCTCCGAACCCAGGAAGCCGAGGCCGGAGGATCAGCTCAAGCTCGCCTCCATTGCCTGTCAGGCTTTCGGCCAGCCTGGGCTACACAAGACCCTGTCTCAAAAATACATTGATGATCAAATATTTAATTTAAATAAAATCATTTTCACATTGTGTTCTTTCTGGAAATTGAGGAGGAGCAAATTAAGAATGAATGGTGGTGGGGTGGGGGAGATGCTCACAACTACCTCCTCTTCCTACTCCACAGGCAGCCTGCCCCTGGCACACACAAACACATACACAAATGCTTTGTGAATGCTGTGGGACTCGGGTCTGAGTATGTCGTCAGAGTTGGTGGAGTGTTTATCTAGCATGAAGCCAGGATCTCACGTCTCGTACACAGGCATGCTAGCACCATGTCCGTGGTTAGATCCCCAGGACATGCTAGAACATCTCTGTGATGTAAGCAGAGGGAGAGAGCCACGAGCTAAAGGTCATCCTTAGTGCACAAAGTCTGAGGCCAGCCTGGCATTCAGGAGCTCCTGTCTCAAGAGAAAGGTGATGAATGGTTGAATGATGCTACATCCATGTAAATGATCTAAATACTACTACCACTGAACTGGTTAATAGCCAGATAGTAGCAAGGAGAGTAGCTGTGTGTGTCCTCTTGTCAGTGGTCTGCCTCTCAAACCTAAAGGAGATGAGAAACAGATCTGTACCTCCAAATACCCTGTGCCAAGGGAACTTTGAATCACAAGGGGATCTCCTCTGTAAATGGAGTTTTTAGGAATTCCCCCACCCCTTCCAGTCTCCCACTAACAGGCAGGGACCTGTTCTCTCTTGTAGCCCCCATACTATTAGGGTTCTGCCATATTCAAGGGAATTCCCCCTGATGCTTACCAGGGGAACCCCTGAAGAATGGGGCAATCCCAAGCAATTTGTCCCCTAATTTCATCTAAGCTGTGTAAAACCTCTGGAGGTGATGTTTCGTGTTGTCCCCGTGGACCTGATAGGGATGGCCCTCTAGCCCTGCTGTAGCAACTGCGGGGCCAGCGCCTTGGGAGAGGGCGTTTGCCCTCTGCACTTTGACTCTTTAGGCTCCAGAAACAGTGGCCCAGGCTTCTGCGGAATTGGCACAGGTCCTCTCCCAGGAAGATGGGGATGATTTAACTAAACAAGATGCTAGGCCCAGCCTGTCAAAAGCCAGCCACCAATAAGCTTTGGGAAATGCTTACCATGTCTTTTCCTTGTGTAGGCCCAAAACTGAGCCTGTTCCAATGTTGGCCAAAGGTCAGAGAATTGGAACTTACTTCTAGTTCCTTCAAGGGTGTCGTGCTTCTGCCTCAAACCAAAGGTCCCTCCTAGATGTAAATCAGAGAGTTCTGCTCTCTCAAGGTTATTGTCAGTAGGTGTGGATAATAGCCAGACCTTGTATTTCAGGAATAGAGAAGTAGACGTGTTTCTACCTCAAAGAGAAGTCTAAAGATCCAACTAAGGGTGCAGTTCCTTTAGGGAGATTTTCTTGTATCATGTTAATGAAGTTTTTTGTCTTAGTCTTACCTTTTGGGGTCAGTGGTATTTGAACCAACTGGAAATTAAATGTGGGCAAAATTTCAGTACTCACTAGAACTCCATCCCGATACTATTCTGTGTTTCTCCATTTTATTACTTTCATTCGTATCTTCATATTCTTTTCTATATTTCTAAATCCCCACACCTCTACTAGCAAGAGGTACTTTGGTTGAGGCTGGTCCCCAACATTTCCTCACCACAACCCCACATGCCACTCAATAAACTCTTGTGTTTCTCTTTCTCTCCCCGTCTTTCTGGTTTTTCGAGACAGGGTTTCTCTGTGTTACAGTCTTGGCTGTCCTGTAACTCACTCTGTAGACCAGGTTGGCCTGGAACTCACAAAGATCCGCCTTTCCTCTGCCTCCCAAGTGCTGGAATTAAAGGGGTGCGCCATCACCACCTGGCTTTCTTTTGTTTTTCTCATCTAAGGAAAAGTTATTCTTTCAAAAATAGTGAGTTAGAGCCAGAAAGGCTGGAACACTTGTGTAGTCCAGCCATTAGAAGGCATAGACAGGAGGACCAGACATTGAAGGCGTGCCTCAACTGTAGAGAATATCTTCAGCTAGAGTAATACCTTCCTTCTTGAGAAGGATTGGGGGTGTTGGAAGAAGTGTGTCACTAGGGGTGGGCTTTGAGGTTTCAAAAGCCCAAGCCAAGCCCAGCGTTGCTTTCTCTTCCTGTTGCCTGTGGATCCAGATGTAGAACTCTCAGCTCCCTCTCCAACACCATGTCTGCCTGTGTGCTACTATGCTCTCTGCCATGATGATAATGGACTTAACTCTGAAACTATCAGCCAGCCCCAATAAAATGGTTTCTTTTATAAGAGGTGCTGTGGTCCTGATATCTCTTCACAGACAGGTTAGATAATTATTTTTTAGTGAAAACAATGATCATTATTACTGTTTGTTTTAAGATAAAAATTCATGTTATCTTAGGCTGCTTCAAACTCCTGATCCTCCTGCCACAGCCTACCAACTGCTAGGATTACAGGAATAATCCCACCACGTTTGACACTTTATTGATTTCTATTAATTGGGAGGCTGAACCTTAAGATTTCTTCACAGATACTGTTTGACTCACAGATTGGTTGCCTGGGGAGTTAACTTGGTTCTTTTCAGTTGGCACAACACTGTTCTCTGCTTATTATTTTTATTTTTGTAAACTCACAAATTCCAATCCCTGACAGAACACTGGCCTAGGAGCAAAGTTTGTTCTTGTTTTTGTTTTGGTTTGTTTGTTTTTGCTATATAGACCAGGCTAGCCTCAAACTTCTGATATCTATTTGCCTGTGCCACCTAAATGCTGGGATTAAATGCACGTGTCACTCTGTCCAGTTAAAGAAAATGTTTTATACAACAAAATGTCCTGGGCATCATGAGGAACAGAAGTAGCCAGCTTTCCACAAAGTTTAGTGCACGTAGTCATCCGTCACTTCAAGGCTTCTCTGAGCTATTGTCTGTCGGTTAGGACAGGGATGTTGAGATGATTCAGCCCAGAAAGGTACTTGCTACTTGGGCTGATGACCTGAGTTCCGCCCCTAGGACCCCATGGTGGAAGCAGTCCTCTCTACATGTGCGTGCTCCTTCCCACGAGAAATAAATGGTGGTGTTTTCTAAAGGATTGATTTAATAAATAATCATTGATGATTGAGAATATCCAAATTAGTAATGACAGGGAGCTAGCTCACTGATAAAAAGTGCCCGTCTATACTTGAGATTCTGGGTCCCATCTCCAGCAGAAAAAAAAATAATTAAAAAAGTTAAATGTTAATAAACTTATATATAAGTTGCTATGGAAACATGGACTTAAAATGAAATACTCTTTTTCTTCTTTTTTGAGACTGGGTCTCCCTCGTAACTCAGGTCAACCAGACTTTAATATGTAGCAAGCCTGAATTCAGAGCAGTGCTCCTGCCTCAGCCTACTAAGTGCTGGGATTGCAAGTATGAGTTACTGTACCCAGGTCAAAAAGAAAGTCTTGAGCCAGGTGGAGGTGGTGCACGCCCTTTAATCCCAGCACTCAGGAGGCAGAGGCAGGCAGATGATCTCTGTGAGTCTGAGACCAGCCTGGTCTACAAGAGCTAGTTCCAGGACAGGCTCCAAAGCTACGGAGAAATCCTGTCTCAAAAAATCAAAAAGAAAAAAAAATGTCTTGAAGCTAGGTTTTTAGATACAAATGAAATTTATTAAAATACAAGCTATTTCAAACATAAGCAAATGTTATGGTGATCAGTGTATTTAGAGTGTAGGAGAAAGACTTGAGGTGAGGCAGGGGATCAGTATAAGAGACTAACAAGGCCCTTGGGACTGGAGTTCAGTGACAGAAAGCTTGCCTCAAATGCGGGAGGCCCAGGTTTCAGTTCAAAACAAGCGCAATACAGGCTTTGATTTATTCTGGTAAGATAAAATGAGGAAACTGAAAGGATTTTAACCTTAGGACGGACTCCACCAGCCCTTATGCATATCTGTTTCCTTCATATTAATTCTGTGGTCATCAATCCATTCCATTTTTAACTTGGCCTTGACGTAGGTCACCTGCCAAGAAGAAATTTTCCTTGGAAACAAAGTATGTCACCTTGCCACATTTGTTGATTTGAAGAGTAGCGAAGCCACTGTTCCTTCTGACATGCTTAGTTTGATATGGTGTACATGAATCTGACATGTTTCAGACTGACTCATCAGGCCCAGTTAGAGGGCTGTGCCTTAGCTGCAGATCTGGACGATACAGCAGCTAACCCCACCTCTTCCAGTCCTGCCCCCAAGAAGCTAGAGACTATGGGACTCAGAGATTGCCTGCTCATGGGGACACTGAGAATTCCTAGTCCCTGTCTTATTTCTCTTTTCTCTTTTTATTTTCTTTGTGTCTGTGGTACTACATATTTAACCTAGTGACTCACGGCTAGGCAAATCCTTTGTAGCTAGACAGACACTCAAAGCAGCCATAGTCTCATGAGACAGCAGTCATACTTTAAAAGTTCTTACTGTGGTACATTTAGGAGGTAGAGGCTACATAGAGCTCACGTCCAGCCTATGATCCTGTCTCAAGGGGAAGAAGGGCTATATGCAAAAGCCATATGAAAAACTGCAGTTTTGTAAGCTAATTAAGTATAACTTAACAATTTAATGCATGATGATAAATGAAGAACAATAATACTTACAGTCATTATCCCAACTTCTAACAGATGCAGGTGGAGCTCTTTGAGATGGGCCCACATAAGGTTCCCCTCCAACACTTGGCCTTCCCGCCCCAGCAAGACTTGCAGACTTGCATAGTGGGGCCCAGCACTCAGGAGACGGAGGCAGGAGAATCTCAAGTTTGACACTAGCTTCGCCTGCACGTGAAACTCTTTCTACAAAGGAAAACAAAACACAAACTAGACAGCCATGCACCTGGCTGGGCCAGGTAGTGGAAGGAGCAGAAAACACAAGCACCTTTGGACGACCTGCTCTGGACAGTTGCCGTGCCGACACTGGGCCAGTCTTTCATAGCGTACTGTAGACACCCCAGCACTTGGGAGGCAGAGGCAGGCAGCCTGGTCTACAGAGTGAGTTCCAGGACAGGCTCCAATGTTACACAGAGAAACCCAGTCGGGGAGGGGGGGGTGATTATTGTTACACACATGAAGAAGAGGAGAAAGATGTCTTTAGGACTGCTGAAGGGCAGAAAGCAGGCCCAAATGGCTACATTTGAGGAAATTGCCATGTGAGATGGAGAAAGAGGGCTCATGACCCCATGACACAGCACTCTGTAGCAAATGTGTGTATATATGTATACAAAAGAACATATATCTTTTTGTATCATATACATATATATGTATAACAGAATATATACGTGTGTGTGTGTGTGTGTTTGTGTATTCATATGAGCAAGGGCAGCTTACCAAAGGCTACACCACTGAGGACTATAACTCCCTTTGCTCCAGTAACTTCCGTTGCTCTTCAGGGAAAGATGAAGCCTTATGAGCCCTCCCTGATCCATAATAGCATGTTGTTGGGCTTGTCTTGTGTGGGTACCTTCTGGTGCTCTGAGTTCACGAGGCAAGGACCGCGTCACCTCCAGAGAACAGTCTTTCACAGCCCTCCTAAATTCTTTCTCCCATTTCTTCTGTGGTATTTCCTGAGCTTTGTGTAGAGTTGAGGGTGGTAGTGATGCTCTTTTCCAGGATAAATACCAAAAGTCACTTATTCCCAACACTTTGACTAGTTATGAGTCTTGCATTACTCTTTGCCAACTGCAGACATGTTTGTCTAATAAAATAGTGACAGTAGGCCAATGATCTCCCAGTCATAGACTTTTGACGGGTTTTACAGCACCAGGTATGGATTCCTCCTGTACAGGAGTGGATCTAGAATCCAATCAGAAAACCCATGGTCACTGCCATAACAGCCATGTCACCTTTGATAGCATAACAGTAGAACAGGGTTCTATGATGACGTCACCGTAGAACAGGGTCACCTGTGATGGCGTCACAGTAGAACAGGGTCACCTGTGATGACGTCACCATAGAACAGGGTCACCTGTGATGTCATCACAATAGAACAGGGTCACCTGTGATGACGTCACAGCAGAACAGGGTCTCCTGTGACGGCGTCACAGCAGAACAGGGTCGCCTGTGACGGCGTCACAGCAGAACAGGGTCGCCTGTGACAGCGTCAGACTAGAACAGGGTCACCTGTGATGTCATCGCAGTAGAACAGGGTCACCTGTGACAGTGTTAGAGTAGAACAGGGTCACCTGTGATGACATCACAGTAGAACAGGGTCACCTGTGATGGCGTCACAGCAGAACAGGGTCACCT
>JABTXL010016972.1:5733840-5757748 GCA_025134845.1 Neodon shergylaensis | reverse complement strand
ACCTGTGATGGCGTCACAGCAGAACAGGATCACCTGTGATGGCGTCACAGTAGAACAGGGTCACCTGTGATGACGTCACAGCAGAACAGGTAAGAGACATAAACCCTATGTGCAGTAGGCATTTAGAAGATAGTCTGCACTGGAGATTTTTCAACATATGTTTGGAAATTACCAACTTAAAGCAAGTCCTTAAAATCAGAGTAGATGAAAGAAACGAAGGAAAACACACCAAGAGGTAAGAGGCTGAGGACTGAATTCTTTTTGCAGTACTAGAGCTTAAACACAGGGCCTTGTGCATGCTCGACAGGCACTGTTCAATTGAGACACCACCTCACCCCATCAGTAGAGAACTCAGACACATGAGACTGTGGAGACCCGAGGTAATCCCGAATCTGATAATCGTCTTCAGAAGTCCCTTTGCTATCCACGTCTCTGAGTCCATCTTGAAGAAAAGCAGCTGATCTGATCTTCAGCCTGCATGCAGCAGCCCTTCCTATGCCCAGACACTGTTATTAAGAGACCTAGCAGTCTTCTAACGTGGGCTAAATAATCTCTAGCTCCTGTTTTTCTAACCCTTTCATCATCTCTGTGACTCCCTGTTGAATCCCTTCCACTTTCTCCACATCCCTCTTTAAGTTGTGGAGTCTGTGGCTAGATGTTGTACTTGCAAGGTTCACTTTGAGGGACCTTCAGAGCTCCCTCTCCTTTCCTTCTCCCTTCCTCTCTTGCTTTTTGGTTTGTTTTTATTTTTTAAAGACATAATCTTGAGCCTGGCAGTGATGGCACATGATTTTAATGCCAGCACTTGAGAGGCAGAGGCAGGCCAGCTTGGTCTACAGAGTGAGTTCCAGGGCAGCCACGGCTATACAGAGAAATCCTGTCTCCAAAAACAAAAAAACAAAAACAAAACACACACACACCGAAGCAAAACAAACAAACAAAAAAACCAAGGGTCTCACCTGAGTACTTAAGAATACCAATCTGCCAGATAAGATATGCTCACTTTTGCAATAATGGCATTCTAGGGGTAACTGACCACTTTCTGATTAGATCTGACACCTGGTACCATAAACCTGGCCAAAAGCTGAAGGCTAGGAAGAGCATAGGCCATATTGTTAAATAGACATGCAGTTAAACTACTTTCCAAAAACTTGTGTTTATATCCTTAGTCCGAGATGCTTCCTTTGACAGTGGGTCACAATCAAAACATAGACTCATAACCTGACAGAGTTCTGAGGAAATAAGAGACAGCTGAGTGCACATCTGTAAACGGACCATCTGTGTCACTCACCTTGGGGCCCAGCAGACATCGTGAAAGATGAGGTGGAAAGACTGTAAGCCTGAAGGATTTGGAAGAGTCCTGTAAAATGCCTCTTCTGCGTAGGACGTGCCATTGTAATTATGAACATGCGGCCGCTATGGCCACCTGCCTGAGGCCTACAAGAGACTCATACAAGACCTACAAACAGGAGAGGGGCTAAAATGGAAGAAGGAGACCACCAGGAATAGGAATGGATACAAGAAGGTAAGGGGTGGGGATCTGATCACAAGTAGAAACTATCAAACATGTAAAATCTCCTAATACTACAGCTATTAATAAAAGAGGGCTGGAGAGATGGCTAATAAAGTGGGCATTACTCTTCCAGAAGGGTCTGCGTTCAATTCCCAACACCTATATCAGGCCATCCACAACTGTAACTCCAGTTCCAGAGAATCTTACACTTCTGGCCTCCAAATACACCCACAGCATGTGTTATATACACATGGGTAAAAGTAAAAGTACATCTCTAATAATGATAATAGTTACAAAAAATGAGGTCTTGCCATGCTATGCCTAGGCTGGCCTGGAACTCACTCTGTAGACCAGGCTGGCCTTGAAGTTATAGAGATCCTCCTGCCTCTGCCTCCTAAGTGCTGGGATTAAAAATGTGTTACTATCTCCTGGATCTAATTTTTTTCATATAATTAATTTTTATGTATTTCTGTACTAGGATTTGTACTAAGTTAAATGTTATATTTTGGTAAAGCAGTTTAACTTGGTTACTTATATCTAATTGGCTAAAGTAATTTTTTTCATGTATTATTGATCTTAAATCCCTATTGTCGCTCTTCAAATAATAATAATGTTTCAATGTTGTTTTCAAGGATTTACTATTTTTTGTGTATAAGTTTTGCCTCTATGTATGTATGTGCACCATATATGTGCCTTGTGCCCAAGGAAGCCAGAGAGGATATCAGAGCCTCTGGAATTGGAGTTACAGGTGGTTGTGAGTCTGCACGTGGGCACTGGGTACTGAACTAAGCCAGTGCTTTTAAATGCTGAGCCATCTCTCCAGTTCAAGTAATAGTTCCTGATGCCATTATAGATGAAGTAAGTTTTTCCTTAACTAAATCATTTGATGTGGGAAGACCCACTTTTAATCAGGATCTTTTGAGGTGAGAAGATCCACCTTTAATCTGGGCCACACTTTCTGCTGCAGCCTATATGAAGGGCACGGAAGTAGGAAGTTTGCTCTCTTTGCCTGTTTGCTCTCACTGCAAGTCCGTTCCTTCCTGGCAATAGTGCCTGCTTCTTTGGGATTCAGGTGTATACCGAAGACAAGCTGAGACACCCAGCCTCGCAGACTGGACAACTGCTGGACTCTTGATCCTTCTGTTTGTAGACAGCCTTTGTTGAGTTAGCTGGACTACAGCCTATAAACCATCCTAATTGATTCCATATATATATATATATATATATATATATATATATATATATATATATCTTTTTATTCTCTAAGTTCTATTCCAATAAAGAACCCTGGCTGTTGTAGAATATTATTTTAAGGTGTGTTACATTTGTTTATGCTCTGGAACATTTGTTTAACAATGCAGGATGTGTTGCATTCCTTTATGTTGCATTTATTTAGCTCTATGAAGCTGTGTTTCTGCGCCTGTCTAAAACACTGGATGGTCTAATAAAGAGCTGAAGCCGGGCGGTGGTGGCGCACGCCTTTAATCCCAGCACTCGGGAGGCAGAGGCAGGCGGATCTTTGTGAGTTCGAGGCCAGCCTGGTCTACAAGAGCTAGTGCCAGGACAGGCTCCAAAGCTACAAAGAAACCCTGTCTCGAAAAACTAAAATAAAAATAAATGAATAAATAAATAAAGAGCTGAATGGCCAATACGAGGCAGGAGAAAGACTAGGCGGAGCTGGCTGCAGCGAGAAGAGAAGAGAGATCAAGGAGCATGAGAAGGGGCCAGTCACCAGCCAGGCAACGAGTCACAGTGAAAGTGAGATTGCAGAAGTAAGAAAAGGGAAAAGCCCAGAAGCGAAAGGTAGATGGGATAATTTAAGAAAAGCTGGCAAGAGACAAGCCAAGCTAAAGCCAGGCATTCATAAGGAAGAATAAGACTCTGTGTGATTTATTTGGGAGCTGGGGTGGGGCCCCAGGAGCCAAAAGAGTAAAACAGCAGCAGCAGCAACATTTCTGTGTTCCAATGTGGGTTAGAGTAAAAGACATCCAACGGCTGGTGCTTCAGCTTCTCTCTCTCTCTCTCTCTGGAGAGGGACAATTATTCCAGCTGTCTCTGTGTTCTCAGTCCACTTTGCTTGTTTGTTTGAGACAGTTTCTCTCGGCTTCCCAGAGGGTCTCGTCCTCCTGCCGCAGCTGCTGGAGTGCTGGAATTACAAGGTGCACACCATCACACAGCTCTCACTCCGCAGACTGTTAATATCATTTTTAATGTTTGTGAGTCTGATAGGCCAAAATACATTGTGTTATTTTCTAGACTAATAGTGAAGTGTAGCATTGTGTACACATGTACATTGGACATACTTGTTTTAGAATTACTAGTGCATGGTAAGTATGCCGGTTAATGGACCTCATTGTGCTATTTCCATACACGGGCATAATCATGTTTCAGTCATGCCCATCCTCCTTTCCATCCACTCATTTTTTAATTATTTTTATTTTGTTTTATGTGTATAGGTATTTTGCCTGCATTTATTTCTGAAATCCCTGGAACTGGAGTTAAGGGACAGTTGTGAGCTGCCATGTGGGTGCTGGGAATTGAACCTGGGTCCTCTGGAAGAACAGCCAGTGCTCTTAACCACTGACCCATCTCTCCAGCCCCTTTCTACCCACCTACTCTTATCCTCCTTTCTCTACGTTGTTACCCACCCCCTTGCTTTTTCCTAGACTATTTCTCTTTTAGAATTGCATCGTCATACACTTTCCATATTTCCCTTATTGGCCATTGTTCCTTTCAGGCTTGCCACACATAGCACGTGTGGCAATGTTCAGAAGTCAGTTCTCGCCTCTAACCATTGTAGGTCTGGGGGAGGAAATAAAGTCATCAGGCCGAGGTGGCAAACTTCTTTAGCTGAGCCATCTTAGCAGCCCTCCCTATTGCTTTTGTTTTGGTTTTTAATCTTTATTTATGTGTGTGTGTGAGACACATGCATGTGTGTGAATGTAAGTCTGCATGCGCCATGGTGCTTATGTGAACATCAGAGGACAAACATGGGTGCCTATCCTTGAGTTAAGATCTCTTCATTGCTCTCCACTGCACTAGTTGGGCATTCTCCTGCCTCCACCTCCCATCTAGGAGCACTGGGATTACAGAAGCCCACAGTCTTGTCTGGCTTTCTGTGAGCCCTGGGGACTTGAACATGTGTCTTCATAGTTGTGTGGTAAGCACTTCAGTCCCTGATCCTTCATTGGGAAGACTGAGTCAGGATCAGGGGTTCAAGACCAGCCTAGACTACATAGTATATATCAAGTTTGAGACTGTCTAAAACTCAATTCAATTTTTAAAAAAACTTAAAGCAGGAATAAAAGAAAAAATTAAAAATCAGGCAATGCATCTTAGTTCCTGTGAGGTGCTTTGGTCCCACCCCAGTAAGTGACAATTCTTCTGAGAAAGGAGAGAGCTCTGCTGACTTTATAGGACACAGAAGGACAACAGAACATCCTAGAGTTCATGGTCCTGTTAATCGACTCACCCACTCATTTGGCCCAATTACCCACGCTCTATTTTTAGTGGCTCCTAGAAATTAGGCAATTGTTAATCTGCACAATTGCAGCGCTGTCCCAAAATGTCACTAGAAGAGTTTTGTCTGTTGTTCAGTCCTTGATGTGCCTCAGAAAACACTCGGTTTGGCTTAGACGTCAACAACAACAAAAATAATAGTGTTTGGAAACTAATTAAAGAATTGGGCAGCCTTTTTAAACATTCCAGGAGAGGGCTAGGAACACAGCTCAGGGGTCCTTAGCCTGCAGGAAGCCCTGAGTTCCATCCTCAGCACCTTGTGAACTGGGCTTTGTGGTGTGTCCATCAGCCCAGCGCCCCCTGTAGTGAAGAAACTACAGAGTCGCTGTGTTGGACCCTGGCGTGTGAGAAATAGTCCCAAGCGCTGACAGTGACAGTGCAGTCTTGGAGGTTTCTGCTTAGTTTATTTGACTTCCCTCCCCTTGACGCAGAGATGAAGTCTAGGTGCTCTCCCCGACCTAATTGTATTCGTGGGTTTTGTTTTGTGGCTAGGAGCCAGGCTGGCCTGGAACTCTCCTCTTGTCTGGAGGAGTGTGACCACACCCAGTAAACCATCAGCGTTAGCTAAGCTTAGCTTTGGCTTCTTTGGAGTATTTTTTTTTCCTGTGACAGGGTCTCAGGTAGACCAAACTTGGAACTCGTGGTGTAACGAAGGCTGACCTTGAGTCTCTGAACTTCCTGCCTCTTCCAGACAACTGCTGGTCTCAGGTGCCACCAAGACTCATTCATACAGTGCTGGAGATGGAACCCAGGACTTTGTGTGTGATAGGCAACCACTCTACTGGTTCAGCCATGTCCCCAACCTAATCACAGAATGTTTTAAAAACTCACTCTCCGCCAGGTGGTATTGGTGCCTGCCTTCAATCCAGCACTTGGGAGGCAGAGGCAGGCGGATCTCTATGAATTAGAGGCTGCCTGGTCTACAAAGTGAGTTTCAGGACAGCCAGGGCTGTTACACAGAGAAACCCTGTCTCAAAAACAAACAACCCTGCCTAGTGGTGGTGGCACACACCTTTAATCCCAGCACTCGAGAGGCAGAGGCAGGCGGATCTCTGTGAGTTCGAGACCAGCCTGGTCTACAAGAGCTAGTTCCAGGACAGGAACCAAAAGCCACGGAGAAACCCTGTCTCGAAAAATCAAAAAAAAAAAAAACCAACCCCGCCCCCCAAAAATTCTCGTTCTCAATTTGATTAAGAAAAAAAAAATCACTAAAAATTTCAGACAAAGCCAGATGATTGTGACATAATCTTTAATCCCAGCACTCGGGAGGCAGAGGCAGGCGGATCTCTGTGAGTTCGAGACCAGCCTGGTCTACAGAGCTAGTTCCAGGACAGGCTCCAAAGTCACAGCGAAACCCTGCCTCAAAAAAACAAAACAAACACAAACAAAAATACAGACAAGCTGGGTAGTGACTCACACCTTTAATCCCAGCACCTTGGGCGGCAGAGGCAGGTGAATCTCTGAGCTCAAACAAGGCCAGCCTGGTCTACAGAGTGAGTTCCGTGGCTACACAGAGAAATCCTGTCTCAAAAAACAAACAAAAAACCCCAACAATAAAAGAAGGGATTCCAGACAAAATTTTATGGTTCCAGGCTGGCCTGGAACTCCTGCCTCAACTTCCTAATTGCTGGATTACAGTTGTGATCTCCTACTTCCAAAACCTTAAAGTCAAGGATTCTTTTTTTTTAATTACTTAAAAAATACCAATCCAAATTCCTACTCCCTCCCCTCCTCCCAGTCCCTTCCCACTCCCTCCACCCTCCTTCCCCCCCCCAATACTAAGAGAGGTCAATGCACCCCGCCCTGTGGAAAGTCCAAGGCCCTCCCTACTACATCTAGGTTGAGCAAGGTATGCATCCAAAGAGAATAGGATCCCAAGAAGTCAGTACATGCATAGAGACAAATCCCAGTGTCACTATCAGTGGCCCCTCAGTCTGCCCCAACTGTCAACCACATTCAGAGGGACTAGTTTGATCCCATGCTTGTTCACTCCCAGTCCAGTTGGAGTTGGTGAGCTCCCATTAGCTCAGGCAAACTGTCTCAGTGGATGGACCCCTCATGGTCAAAGTCAAGTAGCAGGCAGATGCTTAGGAGTTCAAAGTCACCCTGGTCTACACAACTGTTCCAAGGTAGCCAGTCTACTGAGTGAGAACATGTCTTTTTTTTTTTTTTTTTTTGGTTTTTCGAGACAGGGTTTCTCTGTAGCTTTGGAGCCTGTCCTGGAACTCCCTTTGTAGACCAGGCTGGCCTCGAACTCACAGAGATCCGCCTGCCTCTGCCTCCCGAGTGCTGGGATTAAAGGCATGCGCCAACACCGCCTGGCGTGAGAACATGTCTTTAAAAAGCAATATAAATGAGTAAATAGGTCAGGGAGGTGGCTCAGCACACAAAACTGCTTGCTGTCAAGCCTGAGGACCTGAGTTCAATACCTGGTACATTAATATGTAAGAGCCAGTAAGAAGCTAAAGCTAATGGGCCAAGCAGTGGTTTAATTAATATAGTTTTTTTTGTTGTTGTTTTTTTTTTTTTTTGTTTTTCGAGACAGGGTTTCTCTGTGGTTTTGGAGCCTGTCTTGCTCTGTAGACCAGGCTGGTCTCGAACTCACAGTGATCTGCCTGCCTCTGCCTCCCAAGTGCTGGGATTAAAGGCGTGCGCCACCACCACCTGGCTATAGTTTCTGTGTGATTATTTTGAGGCTAAGCTAGCTGGGCGGGCCCAATAAGAGGCCCCTCCCTTCAACAAATTGGTGCCAACATGGCCAACTAAAATCTGCTTAAAAACCTGAGAGAGCTTAATTCTAGACACAGAAATAGAGTTTAACACAGCTGCTTCTTTTTCTTCTCCTTCTTCTCCTTCTTCTCCTTCTTCTCCTTCTTCTTCTCCTTCTTCTCCTTCTTCTCCTTCTTCTCCTTCTTCTCCTTCTCCTCCTTCTCCTCCTTCTCCTCCTTCTCCTCCTTCTCCTCCTTCTCCTTCTTCTTCTTCTTCTTCTTCTTCTTCTTCTTCTTCTTCTTCTTTGTTTTGTTTTATTGCTTTTTTGAGACAGGGTTTCTCTAGGCTTTGGAGCCTGTCCTGGAACTAGCTCTTGTAGACCAGGCTGGCCTTGAACTCACAGAGATCTGCCTGCCTCTGCCTCCCGAGTGCTGGGATTAAAGGCATACACTACCACCACCTGGCTAACACAGCTTTTTGCTGTTTACTGGCGGCAAGCCACAGCTCCTTTAAGAGAGATTTTCCTGACTCAGCTGTAGCAGAAAAAAATGCACCATTTTGAAATGCAAGCTTTCTGGACCATGCTGCCATTGCGACCAATGGCTCTCCCAGGAGACAGAATATTTGGATGGGGTTTGTAAGCAGCATGTTGAGGCTTGCTTGATGGCAAGTTGGACCTTCCAACTGTGTGCCTGGAAGTGGGGCTGTGTGCACAGCTCAGAGGCACGAGCAGCTCCACCATGCTGGACTGGGCAAGGGAGAGGGTGGAGAAGCAAGAAGTAACGTATATACTCTAGTAATGGCACAGCTTAAGTTTTAAGAAGCACTTAGCATTTTAAAAAGCACTCCTGGACAGTAAAGAATTACACATATGCAATAAAGACAAATCCAGATAAAAAAGATCTATAAATTAGTCACAGTGTTGGGTAAATGTACATAGGCTTGGGAGAGAGAAGAAAGAGAATATAGACAGTTATAAAAAGAAGCAAATGGGTTTTTTTTAAAAAAGGTAACATCTTTAAAGAGACAGAGTACAGACAGTCAAAGATTAAAGGGGTAAATATAATAAAATAAATATTAAAAATTAATAGATTCAAAACAAATAAGCTACGTAAAGATGGAATATATACACAGAGTCTGGATTATGTACATTATTGTGTTTTCTTACCAAACGCAGGGGAGTGGATTCACATAAGTTGTTTTCTGATTTCTTCATGGCCTCCAGACACTCACAGTAAATGTAATAAAATGTAATGTAGAGCATATTAATAAATAATAAATACAAAATATGTAACAGTTATTTATAGTGACTGCTGTTCAGGTGGAGCTCACCCGTAATCTCTACATTTATGAGGCGAAAGCAGAAGAATCAGGAGTTCAAGGCCAGCCTGGACTACATAACAAGATCCTCCAGGCCAGCCTTGGCTATAGTGTGTGACAATGTCTCAATAAATTAATGAAGTGGCATATCAGAAATGACATGCTTTATCAAAGTGCTGTAGACCATCATCTCTCAAGTATCATAACTGATTGGGAACCATGAAGAAATTGGTGCCATTCCTGTTTTATTTTGTCTTCATAAGGCATCAATTACTAATATTTTTTTTGAGACAGGGCTCCTCTATGTAACAACCCTGGTTGTCCTGGAACTCACTCTGTAGACCAAGCTGGTCTTGAACTCAGAGATCCTCCTGCCTCCGCCTCTGCCTCCTGAGTGCTGGGATTAAAGGTGTGCACCACCACCACCCGGCTCAATTACTAATATTAAATACAGATACAACCTTTTATGATTGGCAGATGAATGCAGTCTAGGGAACTGTACCATCCAGAGTGCCCAGCACCTGACACAGCCGTGGCATTTGTGCTATATGAACGGACACATACTTTCAGCCAAGGTTCTTTAACCTGCCCATTTCCCCCAGTGATTATTTTAGGTATGATTTATCCTAATTTGTTCTGTAATTTTTTTCCAGATACAACTATTTATTTATGAGACAAAATCTCACTCTGTAGGTAGCCCAGGCTGCCCCTATCCCTCTGCAGTTCTGACCTGGCCTTCCAGGCACACCTAGATCTACACCAGCTTCTTCAGCTCGTCTGTGGTTCGCGTTGCTTTTCTCAGAGTGCACTTGTGAGTTCTAGTTACGTTCCTACCCCTTCATAATGGTGGGCCTTAAAGAAGCTAACACATAGGCACATGCCTTTTATCCCACCTCTCTGGAGGCAGAGGCAGGCAGATCTCTGTGAGTTTGAGACCAGCCTGATCTATGTGCCTTCCAGGACAGCCAGGGCTGTTTAGAGAGACCCTATCTCAAAAAAACAAATACACAAGAAAGAAGTTACATGTGTCTTTTTGCTTTGTTTTTATTTTATTTTGCTTGAGAAAGGGTCTCACTATGCAACCCAAGATTGTGGGTAGGGTCTCACACCCAACTTTTTTGTTCTGGTTTAACCCTAACATTCTTTGTAGACATTCTGAATTTCACATAGATCCAATCAGTCCAGGTCTGATAAACTGTCACAGTCTATGGGACACTCCCCCACCTGAGGAGAAGCCCCTACTTTGCCGCCCCAGGCTCCTGTGATTCAGCTTTCAGAGATGCAAGCCAGGTCTAGCATCGACCTTTCTCCCGCAGTCCTAAATACAAATGGGGTTCTTTGCTTTGATTTTTTGGACAGAACAGGTTTTGATAAATATTTGCCCAATGTTACTTTAAAAATTTTCCCAGAAAACAGCAGTTTGGCTCTGCTCCTTCCCCAGAAATTTTTGTCTGTCTGTCTGTTTTTGAGGACCTTGTGTAGGTGGCAGACTATGATCCGCAGGAGGACTCGTGGTTTGGACAGTCTGATGTTGGGGTTCCCTCAGCACCTCCTCTCCTAGCCTTGGGCATCAAGGCTTAGATGCACAGAGGAGAGAGTCCCCAAGTGTGTTTGGCCTGTCTACACTGGACACTGGGATGGCAGAGGTGTCTCTGTGCCAGGCTCAGAGTGACCACAAAGGCTTGGCCTCCAGAGACTCATTTGGACTGGCCACCACATCTCTGCTGAGCCCAACCACGGCAGCAAACTATGACTTCTTGAATCATGCTTTCTCTTAGCCTTTCTTTTCTTTGTTTGGTTTTTGAGACAGGGTTTCTCTGTGTAGCCCTGACTGTCCTGGAACTCTCTCTGTAGACCAGGCTGGCCTCACACTCAGAGATCGGCCTGCCTATGCCGCCCTTGTGCTGCGGTTAAAGACTTGCGCACTCCCCCCCCCCATCTGTTAGCTTTCTTGTTTTGTTTTTTCAGTGCTGAGGATTGAAATAAAGCCTCACTGTTAGGCAAGTGTTGGACCACTGAGCTACACCTCCATTCTGGTTCTTTATTTCTTCACTGCTGCATCAAGTATTTATTGTCTACCTCTGAAAGTCTGCTGAACACTGACAATTATGGGCTGTATAATTTTGTTATCAGTAAGGAAAAATTGAAAAATAATCACAGAAGGCATTGTCTCATGCTATTTGATGAATGAAATAAAGGCACTGGATCAAGTATGAAAACATGTGACCTCATTATTGTTTTGATACAGGGCTGCCCTAAACTGCCCAGGCAGCCTCAGCCTCCACTTCCAACTCTTCAATGCTGGAACTGAAGGTGTGCACCCTGAGTCTTTTTGGGTTCTTTCTATTTAATCATTTTCTCTTTTTTCTTTTTTGTTTGTTTTGTCTCTTGAGGCAAGGTTGCCCTCAAATAGTAGTCTAGACCCGTTCTCAAATTGACAGAGTAGCTGAGGGTGACCTTAAATTCCCCATTCTCCGGCCTCCACCTCCCAGTTGCTGAGATTAAGGCGGTAGGGGGGGGTGCGGGGGGGGGGGCGGCACACCCGATTTCATTCCATTTATTCCCGACTTAACTTGCCTTACTCCCCTTCTAGCCAGATCTCAAGTTGATATCAGCTGTTATCATAGCAAAACCCCACCTCCCCACCCCAGCCCAAGAGAAGGCACACCTAAACACCCCCCCTGCCCCCGCCACATCCCTACCCTAGCCCTAGAGAAGGCACACCCAAATTCCTACTGAAATATCTTTCATGGGATGATAGCCCTGGGCTGATCGCACGTCTGGGTACTCTTCTCATTCTTGGGTACAGAGCCTACCATAAAACTTGGAGTTATGGGAGCCTCTGAATCTCGGGGGGAGGAGGACCACAGAGGACCCGACACTGAGGTACTTTCAGGATGGAAGCTTTCCAGTCTGCATCCCTACCACCACCCCCGAGAGACCATAAGCAAAGCCCCAATTTCCTTTTCTGTTAGAAGGTAGTGGCTCCCAGCTTCAAAGGCAGGCCAAACTATTTTCTACAGGAGAGACACATTAACAAGCCAGGTGGTGGTGGCGCACGCCTTTAATCCCAGCACTCGGGAGGCAGAGGCAGGTGGATCTCTGTGAGTTCGAAGCCAGCCTGGTCTACAAGAGCTAGTTCCAGGACAGGCTCCAAAGCTACAGAGAAACCTTGTCTCGAAAAACAAAACAAAACAAAGACAACAACAGCTGCGGCCCTCATCTAAAAGTACAGGTAGTTCCATCAGGCACGGTGGCCAGACTTAAAATCTCAGTGAGTTCAAGGTCAGCACCACCCCCACTCAAATAAAAAGACAGAGAAGAAACGAAGGTATGATTTGTTTAAAGAACAGAACTAGCCCACTAGGCTTTCCCACACGGGTGCTCTGTCACTGTTGACCGCTTTGCGCTGATGAGAAGACTTATTGGATAAAGGCACTTACTGCCAAACCTGATGACCTGAGTTCAGTCCCCAGAATGAAGAACTGATGTCCACTTGTGCTCTGCTCAGTGGTAACACCCCCTACCCCAACACTCACACAATAAGAAATAAAAAGAAGCTAACTACTCTGCTGGATTTAATTAGGGAATAAAGGATTCCAGGGGTCAGTGCTGTTTAGATATCACAAAAGCCCAGGTGGAGGGTGACATTGTAAAAATAAATGCTGCAGGTTCCCTGAGGGGCAGCAGCGAGCAGCAGGCAGGGAGCCCCCAGTGACCCATGGGCTATGAGAGTCAGTGAGTCCCAGGCAGGGAGCAGGGAGCCGCTTGGTGGGTGAGAGACCTAGACGGATAGGCACACCATGCAGAATGAGGTTGGATATGGAAAGAAGGGGAGGAAGAAGGGGGAGTAGGAAAGAAACAGAGGGGGGGAGCCGGGGGGGGGGGGCGAGCTGAGGCAGCAGCTACCTCAGCAGCTACCTCTTTGGGGAAACAGGAAGGAAGGGGCTCTGGCTGCCTGGGTGGCGGTAGTGGTGGGCTCGTCTCTTAAAGGGACAGGACAGACCACTACAGAGGGAGGCAGGAGGACAGCAATGTTAGCAGGAGAACCTTGGGGAAGTGTTCAGCCAAGAGGGACTTTACGTCTTCTAGACTTTTCCGCTGTACCTAGAAGGTGGAGGGGAAACTGGGCATTCCAGGCTTCTGTTGTATTTGGCTGTCTGGATTCTTTGTTGCTTTTCTTTCACTCCATCTTGTAGTACTTCCAGGATCCAGGATTCAAGTGAGTATCCAAGCCAAGATTGATTAAGTTTTATGCACTAGCCTGGGAATTTCACCCATAATAATGTTTCTGAAAGAAAAAAAATTGACTTTATCTTCCAAAGAGCCTTAAATGCAGTTTTGGAATGCAATCTGTTTGAAAACGGAATAGCAGGGAAGCCTGTATAAGTTCGCTTTCCAAAAAAGTTTGGAGGTAAAAGCATATCAACTACTTATTTCTAATGGGAGCTAAATTTTTCAGCGCTATGTTGGATAGACTTTGGAAGGATTTGGGCTCTAAATATATAGACGAGGCTTATGGATTAAAAAACACTTAAGTAGGTGCTAACACCTTAAAGCAGAATCACAGATCAGTTTGGTCATGTTTAAAGATCAGGAAACTGTTTCTTGTAGCCCTGGAATCTGCTAGAGTAGCCTCCCCTTGCCCATAGTCAACCATGAATGGAGATATTCAAAGGAACATTCCAGAAATAAATCAATATGTAAATTTGTTTGTTTTGTGAGACCGGTTTGTGTGTGTGTGTGTGTGTGTGTGTGTGTGTGTGTGTGTGTAGCCCTGGCTGTCCTGGAACTCATTATGTAGACTAGGATGGCCTCAAAACCAGAGATCCTTCTGTCTCTGTTCCTAAGTGCTGGGTTTAAAGGTGTATGCCACCACCGCCCAGGATATTATGTTTGCTTTGAGAGCAGGATCTCACTACGGTATCCAGGCTGGCCCGGAACTCTCGACAGTGCCCTGCCTGTCTCCCAAACTCTTAGATAGCAAAGTGTGCGCTGTTGTGAGAAGTGAGAGACTCTTGTGCTGGCTTTGCCTCTCCAGGTTATGTCGTTCCTTCCCCATCAGATTCATAGTGCTGTGGGCTGTCATCTGTCGGTATACTGCAGTGGTGGTGCTGTGGGCTCTCACATCATCTGTCCGTATACTGCAGGGCTGGCCTGCAGCTTACCCTCATTTTACTTAATAACAGCCTCGGACCATCAAGCATTCTGCTGCAGGATGCTGGGCATGGTACAAACATATAATCCCAGCACTCAGGAGACAAACTCTGGACTACAGAGTGAGACCCCGTCTCAAAAGGACAAAACCAAGTAAACAAAACCATAGTGATGACAAGGATGCCCCCGGATGACAAGGAAGATGGTAGACATGGCAACTCTGGTACCATATGGCCATGTCACAGGCAGTCTGAAACAAACTTCGGATACATGAGACTAGACGTTGTATCAGCCACGTTTTGTCAGTACGACAACATATTTGGGAATAAGCATAAAGGACGAAGCATTTGCTTCAGCTCACAGTTTCAGAGGCCATTGGCTCCACTGTTCTTGGGCTTGTGTCTGATACAGTCCAGCATCCTGGCAGAAAGCATGTGGTGGACAAAACGGCTCACTTCATGCTACACAGAAAGCAGAGAAGAGGCTGGAGACAGGATATGCTCCCCCCATTGCAATAGTGTCGCAAGCTGGGGCCGAGCCTCCATCATCCCTGCGGGGAATGCTTCACATCCTAACTACAGCAGATACAAATCTTGATCTCAGAATCATCCAGGGTCCTGTGACAAATCCCTAGAGAAGTGGTTCTCAACCTCCTTTAATATAGTTCCTCATGCTGTGGGGACACCCCCCCCAACCATAAAATTATTTTCATTGCTACTTCAGAACTATAATTTTGATACTGGTATGAATCATAATGCAGGTATCCGTGTTTTGTGGAGGTCTTCGGCACCCCCTATGAAAGGGTTGTCCAACTCCCCAAAGTCACAGGGTCGTGACCCCACAGGCTGAGATCCACTGCTCTAGAACGAAGATGGCTATGCTCACGTCAGGGTAATTGAGTTCATCTAGTCTGGAATGCAGCCCAGTTGTATGGATGGAGGCGTCACATCCACACCCAACCACAGCGGGTGAAGAAAACCAACAGCCCTGGCCTGCCCATACTGCCCCTTCTTATAATACACAGAGCCACTTATGGTCACAATTTGAACAACTAATTAGCAAGTTGGAATCTAATAATTTCCAATTCAGAATAGCTATAGTTATCAAATCCTACTATACTACCATCGTAACTGCGCCGGTTTAAATGAGACTGCCCTCATTGGCTCATGTTTGAGTACTTAGTCCCAGTTAGTAGATCTCTTTGGAAAGGATTCGGAGGTGTGACCTTGCTGGAGGAATGTGTCACTGGAAGCAGCTTTGAGAGTCCCACAGACTCCCCTCCACACACCCTATTCCAGATAGAGATGGGATCTCTTTGCTGCTGCTAACCACCTCTAACCTAACAACCTGCTACCTCTGCTCCACCATCATGGGCTCTAATCCTCTGAAACCATAAGCCCTAAATAAGCTCTTCTCTAGTTTACCCTGGTCATGGTATCTCCTCACCCAACAGCAACGAGACAGATACAGTTTGCTCATATAGATAACAATACCATTATTCGTTATGAATATTGGAATGTTTCTACCCAATTCATCCCTCTGACACATTGATTTATAGCATCAATCCTGGTAAGATCTGTGCTTAAGAATAGTGCCAGGGGATTAGAGTGTGTAGCTCAGCAATAAAGCGCTTACTTAGGAAGTGTGAAGCACTGGGTTCAATCCCCATTATCACAGAACAGACATGTTTGGAAGCCAGAGAGACGCTGGGGGGGGGGGGGTAGGAGTGCTCATTGCGCTTGCAGAGGGCCCAGATTTGGTTCCTAGCACTCACAAAGCAACTCATGTAACTCTGGTTTCAGAGATCTAACCCTTCTTCTAGTCTCCAGAAGCACCAAGTGCACAGGTGGTATACACACCTATGTACACCATTGGCACACATAAAATAAAACCTTAAAACAAAACCAGGACAGACATTCTCTCTCTCTCTCTCTCTCTCTCTCTCTCTCTCTCTCTCTCTGGTTTTTTGAGGCAGGGTTTCTTTTGGGGCCTCTCCTGGAACTAGCTCTTGTAGACCAGTCTGGCCTCTAACTCACAGAGATCCGCCTGCCTCTGCCGCCCGAGTGCTGGGATTAAAGGCGTGTGCCATCACCTCCCGGCAGACATTCTCTTTCTTTTTTTTTTTTTTTTTTTTATTTTTATTTTTATTTTTATTAAAGATTTCTGTCTCTTCCCCACCTCCGCCTCCCCTTTCCCTCCCCCTCCCCCAATCAAGTCCCCCGTCCCTCGTATGCCCAAAGAGCAGTCAGGGTTGCCTGCCCTGTGGTAAGTCCAAGGTCCACCCACCTCCATCCAGGTCTAGTAAGGTGATCATCCAAACTGCCTAGGCTCCCACAAAGCCAATAGGTGCAGTAGGAACAAAAACCCATTGCCATTGTTTTTGAGGTCTCAGTAGACCTCCTTGTCCACTATGTTCAGCAAGACCGGTTTTATCCCAGGAAAGGAGACAGAGTCAGAGACATTCTCTTTCTAAAAGATGATAATAACCAGGGGAACCATTGACAGGCACAGAACAGAACCATCTTGAGAATCTGGGTCTAGGGTACCAAACCCATAGGCCCCAGATTTCCTTCTCAATGCAGTTGGACCATCAACACTTGTACAGCTCTGCCAGTGCCTTTGTAGAGAGGTCACACTGTCCCCCAGTTCACTATGCCAGACATCTAGAGCACGTGACTCACCTCATTCTCCTTGGCCACATCATCCGCATACTTAACAGGCAAGTCACGCAATATTACTTCCGAATTCCACCGACTTCCACCTGTCCTGTGAGCACCCCCAGCACACCCCCAGCTGATCATCGTGCTGTCACCGGCCTCACTGACATTTGCTGAACTCCTGATCCTCCTGCCTCCACCTAGTGAGAGAATCCCAGCTGAGCCTCACCACACCTGGCTCTGGACACGGGCCTGGCTCTCGCTCCCTCTCCTAACCACCTGCACGCTGCTTCAGCATCTTGAATTACATCCGATACCTGGAATGACATCCCATTTCTGCTTTGCATAAATGCTTCCTCCTCTGCGATCCCCATCCCAGCACACGCTGCTCACCCTTACCCCCACCCTTAGGCTTGAATTTGTTTTCATTAATTTAGACCTCAGCTCAGAAAGGATCTCTTTCAGAAGCCTTCATCGCCACAGTTCCAAATCTTCCTATGTGTTGCTACTATTAGCAGTAATTTCTGTCTCCCTCATGAATACATAGTCAAACTGTGGGCTTGCCCTTCTGTCTGAAATCCCACTGGCCTGGCAACCCAGAGAGCACAGGCACTTCAAACAAAGTTTCCTTCCCTTGATCTTCCAGCAACCTCTTTCATGGAAAAAAAAATCAAGAAAATCTGCTTGCTTCCAGGGAATGCCTGCTTAAATATATGCACATTCATAAATCCCCAGCCTCTACTCTCAGTTCTCAGTTTTTATACTCTTTAGGACATCATAGCAAATAGCAACCCCGTCATCCCGTCTCATTCATTTTTCCCTCCTGTGCTGGCAGGCTTCTCCTTTCGTGGAAATGAATTCCATGTACCTCATAAGCATGCCCCAGGGCGAGCAACATGAAAAGAGAAATTGGCTTATTGCCATGAAAAACCACCAGCTCAGCAAATTGTCCTTTTCTCCTAACTTTAACCCAATGAAGAAAAGTGCTTACATCACCAAGGCTCCCCAGACCCTGGGGAAATAGCTGACAGCTGATTTCTCAGTCTCTCCTGCAATCACAGTAGAGGGCAAAAGCCTAGAATTTACAAGACCCGTGCAGTCACAGTTCTATGAAGCTGCTGTAGACACACATAAAGACTACATACAAGGCAGTCACCAGTGTGTTTACGGACACTTGGCTCCTTTTTTGGAGCTGGAGAGAGGCCGTCCTTCAAGCCTAAACAGATATTGAAGCAGCCCCTTCGCCATTTGCAGGAGTACCTGGGAGGCATGCAAATTCTCCTTATGCAAGAATCAAAGAACTTAGAGCCAAGTCTGGCGATCCTCTACCTTTGCTCAAAGCACGCGCCCACTCCCAGCTCCACCTCAGCTCCCTGGGGACTTCATAGTCAGCTGAACAATGGCCAGCAGGAGAGAATGTGCTCACTGAGAAGCCATGTGCTCCGGAGTCCAGGAGAAATGGTTGCCTTCTGGGTCTTAATGTCAATAGTCTTTGCTCTGTAGACTGGTTGTTTGTTTGTTTGTTTGGGGTTTTTTTTTGGGGGGGGGTTATTTATCTCTTTCTCTCTGTGTGTATATGTATGTTTGAGCGTGCAAGCATGAGAGCTTGTGCCTGCAGAAGCAGAGATCAACATCTCCAGCTGTCTTTCAGGAGCTGTGCACCTTAGAGACAGGATCTGGCACTGGGCTCTAGAGCCTGACAGCCAGGTTAGGCTGGCCGACCAGTGAGTTTGTAACTGTCTCCTCCCAGAAGCGTTGCGAGTACAAATCGCCACACCTGATTTTTTTTTTTAATGAGGATGCTGGGAATTGAACTCAGGTGCTCCTCCTAAACTATAACCCAAGCTCCCTGCTTTTGTTTGTTTGTTTGTTTGTTTGTTTGTTTGTTTTGAGACAAGGTCTGTTGTAGCCTTGAATTTGTGATGATGTCCCGACTGCTTCCAAACTGCAAACCTTGGGACTGTAGGCGTGTACTACCATGCCTATGCCCGGGAACAAATTGAGCTTAAATGAGAGGGGTCCCATGAAGGCACAAGCTTTACAGATCTGCTGGATAAATTGTCTACACTATAGACAATTTATCTATATGGTAATAGTTTATTCTGAATTCTGAAAAACAGATATTGCTGCCGGGTGGTGGTGGCGGCAGTGCACGCCTTTAATCCCAGCACTCAGGAGGAAGAGGCGGGTGGATCTCAGTGAGTTTGAGGCCAGCCTGATCTACAAAGTGAGTTCCAGGACAGCCAACACTGTCTCACAGAGAAACCCTGTCTCAAAAAAACAAAAATAAAAGACAAAAAAGAAGGCAAAAAAAAGAGATATTGCTTGAGTATGTGTTTATATGCAATATAAGTTAGCACTCTAAGAAGTAACCTGAGAGGCAGAAACTAGTGTATCCTGATCACTGTTGTCTTTCTCGTGTTCAGAAGAAAATCTGTTGTACTGGCCACTACTCCTGGCATGATCTGGCCTTGCCTGTATTTCCAACCCTACCTGCTCCCTTTTCGGTGTCCTATGTCCACCTTGGCCTGATGATAATTGCTTAGACAGTTGAGGTTTCCTTCCTTCCTTTCCCTATATTCCCTCCCCTCTCTCCCCTCGTCAGTTCCCTTCCTTTCTTTTCCCCTTTTCTTTTTCTTTACTTTTTTCTTTTCTTTCTTTCTTTCTTTCTTTCTTTCTTTTTTTTTTTTTTTTTTTTTGTTATTTCGAGACAGGGTTTCCTCTGTGTAGCTTTGGAGCCTGTCCTGGGACTCACTCTGTAGACCGTGTAGACCAGACTGGCCTTGAACTCACAGAGATCCACCTACCTCTGCCATCTGAGTGCTGGGATTAAAGGTGTGCACCACCACCTCCCAGCTTCCTTTTCTTTTTCATTGACAGGGTCTCATATAAACTAGGCTGTTCTCAAGCTGCTTTGTAGCTAATGCTGGCCTTGTACTGGGAGCACAAGTATGGATCACCACACTGGCCTTGAGGATTCATAATAGATATTTGTTGAGTGGATATGTAAGATATTTGAACCGAGAAAATGTACACTGACGTTGGTTCTGTGAATTAAATATTGCTTACATAGATTAAAATTTATTAATCTCAATATCTATATATATTTAAACATTTATGCGTGGAAGCCAGATGTGGTAGTATGTGACTATACCCTAGCACCTGGGAGGTGAAGACAGGAGGATCAAGAAGTCCAAGGTAATCCTCAGCTATACAGCAAGTGGGAGCTGCCTGTGCTAGAGGGACACTGTCTCAAAAAAAACTAAAAAGAACAGGGCATTCTGGCACACACCTTTAATCCCAGCATGCAGGAGGCAGAGGCAGGAGGGTGTCTATGAGTTGAGGCCACCCTGGTCTACATGGTGAGTTTCAGGCCAGCTAGGGATACACAGTGAGACCTTGTTTCCCAAATAAGTTCATATCCAGAGTGAATGGATACAGATTCAGACTACAGAAATGGAGCTTTTTTCTTTGGCCTTCCCCCCTTTGAGACAGTTTCTCTGTATAGCCTTGGCTGTCCTAGAATTCTCTCTGTAGACCAGGCTGGCCTCTAAGTCACAGAGATCTCTTCTGATTCTGCCTCCCAAGTGCACCACCATTGCCTGACTTCTTTCCTTGGCTTTTTGGGTTTTTTCGTTGCTGGTTTTAGAGACAGGGTCCTTGTACTGCATCTTAGTCTAGCCTCAAACTCTAGTGGTCAGTCACTAGATAGCCTAGGCCTTGAATTTATGATAATTCTCCCAAATTACGGGGTTACAGGTATGAACCATCAAGCCCAACTAGTGTTTTTATTATTAGTTATTACTTTGTGTGTGTGTGTGTGTGTGTGTGTGTGTGTGTGTGTGTGTGTGTGTGCAGGATGGGGGAAGGGACAGGGGAGTATCTAACTCTGTGGCCTGGCTTCAGCACGAGTGTTGGTATTATACACATACACCATTGTGTTCAGCTTGATACATTATTTTCAATAGCTAAGAAGCCCCAGTTCTTCAAGGGCTGGTGTCCTCTGACATAAAATGTATGATCTTCAGACTGTCCCTAGAGCTTGCTTCTTCTGTGACGTGGTATAGAAAGTGACTTTTCACCCTCTCACTTAAATTAAAGAGCTTCTTGGAGATGGGAGGGTCAAACAAAATGTCCTTTTGGAGCTTTAAAAAAACAAAACAAAACAAACAAACAACCCAAAACATAGCCTGGTATAGTGGTACACACCTTTAATCCCAGTATTCAGGAGGCAGAGAGAAGATGTCTGTCTGAGTTTAAGGCCAGCTGGGGATAATAGTGGGACCCTCAAATAAACATAAATCTAAATCTCCTCCCTTTAAACCTTCCGGTCACAGGCAGGTCTTGTGGAGCAAGGCCTACAAAGCAGCTAATTGGTAGGCTGAGAATCACAAACTAAGAAATGGCGGTTCCCGTTTTTTAATCCCAGCACTCAGGAGGCAAAGGCAGACTGATCTCTTGAGTTCGAGGCCAGCCTGGTCTACGGAGCAAGTTCTAGGAGAACAGGCTACAGAGAAATGCAGTTGGAGTGGGGGCCAGAGGGGAGAGATCACAGACTTAAGGCTAGCTGGCCAATTTAGGGAAATTCTGTTTCAAAGAGTTAAAAAACAGCTAAGGGTGTAGCTCAGCTGTGAAGCACCTGTCTAGCTCTGGGCTCAGTTCCCAGTACTGCACACATACAGAGAGAGACAGGACACAAGTTTGTAGTTGTAGCCTTAGTACTTGGTAGGCTGAGGCAGGATGACCAGTTTCTTGAGGGGGGGGGAAGGGAGGGAGGGAGGGAGAGAGAGAGAGAGAGAGAGAGAGAGAGAGAGAGAGAGAGAGAGAGAGAGAGAGAGAGGAGTGGGGATCATTGGTGTTCAGTCTTTGCTTTCATTGGGCAAATGATCATCTTTTAGTAGTTGAGGACCTGACTGAGACACCTTCAGCAGTGGTAATTCAGTGGGAATCCAGAAAGGGAGCTAGTTTGCAAGAAGCACCTCACCCAACCCAAGGACACCAGAAAGAGATGTCCCACGACCTAGACCTCTTAAGCTGGTGGGGGCCAAGTTGGAAGACATGGAAAGATCACGTACACACTTCCAGTGAACCAAGAAACATCCCACTGTGTTCCAGGAATCAGAAGCAGTCTCCTGTCTTGGCCCATGACCCTGGGGTGAAGCAGGGGCTGTGCAAGCAGAAGAGGCAGAGGAAAGGGGAAGCTAGGGCCTCGGCTCGTAAGCCGCCTGAACTTTGGACTCCGGGGGATGGAGATCCTCATAGTATTTTGTAGGAATCGTTAATAGTTAATCTCTTAGAACATGTGAATTGAAAATTTTTATGTAAATTACTTTCCATTTTTACACTACTAGCAGTTGGAAGAGACATATCATAAACTTCAAAGGATTTACAATCTGCCACTCTTTTAATTGTGTTTATTCCAAACACTCTCCACACCACAATGGATGCTGAAAATGAATACATTAGGTAGAGGGAAGCCGTCCATCTTTGGTCCTGATGTTTATTAAACAGAAAGACTCAAAAACCATGCAATTATTCTTGGAAAAATGTGCATGAATGTGTGGTATTTGGAACTTTATTTTAGAATCCAAATGTCATAGACATCTGGACACAAAAATTATGCAAGAGAGACCTTTAGAAATGTGTTGCTAATTATTGACTCATCGCTGCAGCCACACAGCTGAGCCTTTGCCGAGGCGCTGTGTGTGCTACCATGGTAGACCGCGGCTCTCTCAAGTCACAATGTATTCTCACGAGATCCCCTACATGGCTCCCATCGCCGAGCTCTTCGCAGAGTTAGCGAGAAAACTTGTAAGCTTCACAACTCAGCGGGCTATATTGGCCCTGGGGAGTGCGCAGTATCAGCCCAGGAAAGCTTGGACGGGAGAAGAGCTAGCACCAAGCTAGCTGAAGGCTTGGGGGAAGGACGCAGAGCAGCCGGGTAGGATGCAGAGGTGATGCGAAGGCTCGGAGGCAGAACTGGACACTCCTAGCTCCCCTCTTCAGACACACCATTTAAACTCCCTGGGCTCTATCTTTCCATTAAATCTATAATATAAAAACATCATACTTTGTTTAACCTTAAAGCATAGATTACACAATGCTTCACAGAGAGTTCCAAGAGAAGATCTCCATGAACAAGGCAAGACCCCTGTTCTCCTAGAGCTGAGATTCTAAAAGGAAGAAATGACAGACAGAAACAGCTATCCATAGTGCTGGTTGGTTTTATGTCAACATGGCACAAGCTATACTCATTTGAGAAGGAGACTCAACTGAGTAAATACCTGCACAGATCAGGCTGTGTGCAAGCCTAAAGGGCATTTTCTAAATTAGTGATCGATGGGGGACGGCCCAGCCCTTTGTCAGTGGGACCAGCTGATGGTCCTGGGTTCTATAAGAGATTAGGCTGAGCAAGTCATGGGGAGCAAGCCAATAAGCAGCACTCCTCCATGGTCCTGTGTCAGCTCCTGCCTCCAATTTCCTGCTCTGTTTGAGTTCCTGGCCTGACTTCAGTCAGTGATGAAGAGTGTAAGTTGAAAACCCTTTCCTCTCTAATTTGCTTTTGGTCATGGTGTTTCATCATAATAATAGTAACCCTAACTTAGACACATAGTTACAGTGCTAGTTGTGACACATTTTACAAAGGAGCTAAGGCAAGATCACATCCTAGAGAAGAAGGGGCTGGTCTAGGGATTCTGGGACCTGAACATGTCTCCTGCTTTGGGAAATCTTGGATTCAGCCATGTTTGATAGACAATGCAAGTGCCCAGTCTGGAGGGACACAGAGAACCAGGAGGGCTAGGATGGAGAAACGAGCAGGATGATGGGAAAGCAGTCAGTAGGCCACATAGATGTGCGTGGCAGTGGGGTGGAACTCAATTTTACAGGTCCAGTGGGCAGGCCTTGCTGGGAAGGGATGCAATCTCATTTTCACTTTCTTTTCTTCTTCTTCTCCCCCTTCCCCTCCCCGTCCCGCTCCCTCTCCCTCTCCCCCTCCCCCTCCCCCTCCCCCTCCCCCTCTTTAATCAGCTGC
>JABTXL010016972.1:5678263-5724168 GCA_025134845.1 Neodon shergylaensis | reverse complement strand
GAGAGAGAGAGAGAGAGAGAGAGAGAGAGAGAGAGAGAGAGAGAGAGGGGAGAGAGGCGCCACATGTATGTGGGTGCCTGCGGAGGTCAGAAGAGGACTTCAGATCCCCTGGAGCTGGAGTTACAGATAGGTGTGAACACCCATTGTAGAGCTGGACTTTCTGCATGAGCAGCATGTAATGTATTTAGAATATAATGACCCCTCCCCCACTCATCTCTCTAACTTCTAGAATCACCCCACCCCGTTCTCCTCCCAACTCCATATCTTCTTTTATAAATTACCCATTGATTCAGATAGTGCTGAGCTCCAGTCTTCTCGCCTTTGCCTCCCAAGTGCTAGGATTAGGGGCCTGTGCCACCATACTGTGCTGGAAGAAGACGTTGTCAAGACAAACATACTCAGCTCTGTGTGTCAGGTCAGCATTTCGTCCCAACAGCGAGGCGGCCATTTGCCCTGAGGTCTTTTCAGATACTTAGTGTTTCAGTTCTAGAAAGATGTAGAGAAAGCACTTGTACAATTCCAGTCAGCAAAGAAATAAACAAGAACCACTTTTCCTGTGGGCTGCTGGCCACCCTGTCACACTCTCTGTCAGCTTCTCTCTGCTGATGGGAACAGTTCCCAGACACGGCCATCCTACCCAATGGCTGATGGGCTCAGTGTAAATATAAGTTCCTCTTGGCAGGCTGAGCTGCAGGGCTGTCATTGAGAAAGTCTGTGAAGCAGTATCATGAGAGAAACGGCTCTACTTTGCAAACCAACCAAATGAAGGAAGGCCTGGGACTCTTCCATGTATTTTCTCTGTCATTAGACAACATGTAGAAACCACAGGTGAGCCCATAAATATTTCTTCACTGCAATAAGGGCTGAGCTGTATGAAGTTGCCAACATTTGATGAATAAAAGTGGCAGCCCCCGGCAGTTTGTCCTAATAATCCTGATACCAACTTAATACCCAAAGGCAACATTTCATTGGCAGGCTCTCTCAGTGCCCACTCCATTGGCTAAAGTATTTGTCCCTTCTGACATGACAGTCACCTCTAGTGTTTCCTCTTATTTGGACACTTTAGGTAAACTGGAGCATCCAAGAAAACAATGCTAATGAGATTTTTAAGGTGGTCAGTAAGAATTCACATGTGAGATTAGAAGCATAGTTCTGTGGTAGAGCACTTGTGTAGAATGCTTGGAACTTTTGTTCCCTGGAACTACCAATGAGGGTCATCTGTGTAAATCACCTACTCAGACTCCTGGCACACAGTTGGTGTTCAGAACTAAGCAAGAAAGCATCACCAGAATGGTGACCAGCATCCTCATCGTTACAGCATACTGTGACAGTCAGTCTTTCATGGCTACCCATTCTACGACCTGCATTAATTCACCCAGAGTCACCTTTCCAAAAAAAAAAAAATCCCAATGCAAGCTAATTGTAAAACCGTATTGCAAGTGTTTGCAAGATGGCCTTTGGGCAGGCAAAATGGCCCGGTGGGAAGATTACTTGACATGCCAGTCTGACAACTTAAGTTAGTTCCCAGAACTCACGTGACAAAGCCAGATTCAGTGGCATGTACCTGCAGCCTCAACACTCCTGCAGCAAGGAGCGAGGTGGCGGCAGGAGAGGTGCGCAGCTGACCGGGAGTCTGAGTACTGCAAAGATAAACTAGAGTAAACTGGGCATGGTGGTACATGCTTTAATCCCAGGGGCAGGCAAAGCTCTGAGTCTGAAGCTAGCCTGGTCTCCATAGTAAGGTCAGCCAGTGCTACACAGTAAAGAGAGAGAGGGAGGGAGGGAGGGAGAGAGGGAGGGAGGGGGAAGGGAGGGGGGAGGGGGGAGGGAGGGAGGGAGAGAGAGAGAGAGAGAGAGAGAGAGAGAAAGAGAGAGAGAGAGAGAACAACAAAACTGAGTATGACTCTGTTATACAAGCACTTCCTCTACGGTTAGCTGAGACGCTGACAAACAGAAAGGAAGCGACTTTTCATGAGTTTATACAAACTACACATCACAAATGTCACAGTGGTGACTTTTTGGGAGCAAGACTGGGAAGTGATTTCGTACATACAGACGTGAGGAACTGACACAATACGAAGGAAACCTGAGGATTTATGAGCAGGGAGGGTTTTGGAGAGTGAGAAGCCTGCTTTATATCTATGGTGTTACATCCAAGTTCTCACTTATTAGCTATATGCAAACTCTTACAATCCTACAATCCGTCAAAACTCTTTCATTTTCACTTTGAAGCCAAGATCTCTGTTCTACAACACAGAGCGCAGAGCAGTGCAGCTGGCGGGGGCGGGGGCGGGGGCGGGGGCGGGGGCGGGGGCGGGGGCGGGGGCGGGCCAGTCTGCATCACGCAGCTGTACACGGGCCACAGGTGGTCTCTGGCCTCAGTAGACTTTCTAAGCAGAATTCTACTTTTTTTTTAAGCTCCTTTACACTAACCACATCTTCAGAACACACCCTAAACCTAGTCATTTTATCCTCAGAGTTTAGGAAGTTCTGTGATTTCCTCTGTGGGTGGCTCATCGCCGCCGAGGCCGAGGCTCACAAGTGCAAACGCGATCCTGTAGGTCTGTGACCAGGCACCTGCTGTTTTGTGTCAATCAAGTACTTGATTAATTAATTTTTGTCTGTTGGGATTTTGAGACAAGGTCATGTATGACCCAAGATGGCTTTAAATTTACTACACAGTCAAGAATGACCTTGGACTCCTAATCCTCCTGCCTCCACCTCCACAGTGCTAGGGTTACTGGCACAAGTCATGGCGCCTGGCCTAGAGGTTTCCTTTGGAAGATTTTCCTACGATACCCAGGCTGGAAGCCAGGGCCTTGAACACACTAATGCGACTCTCTACCTCAAACCACAAGCTGAGTAGCTTTGACCCTAGACATATCCACTTTTATGAGCTGTTAGCATCTCCCAGGCAAAGAAGCCAACCCTAAATTTATCATTTTCCTCTTGACCTCTCGTTAATTTTGCTTTTATTCATTCATTGCCTGACCAGCAGGTTACTTAGACGCAAAGCGCTCTCCACTTCCTTGCACAGTCACGTCTCTGATGAGCCCACGTCTCTAAGCCCCGCCCTTCCTCCTAGTTCTATTACTACTATTGGTCCAAGCTCCCAAGGCCTCTTGCTCCCACTGTTTGCTGTCAGTTCCTAGGACATTCAGAACAGTGTTCCTTTAAAGTGAAATTCTTTCAAAACCCTAGAACCTGTGACTGGGAACTCCAGGAACGCCGCACTCTCCTGCCATTTCGACCTTCCTTCCTTCCTTCCTTCCTTCCTTCCTTCCTTCCTTCCTTCCTTCCTTCCTCCCTCCCTCCCTCCCTCCCTCCCTCCCTCCCTCCCTCCCTCTCTCTCTCTCTCTCTCTCTCTCGCTTTTTCTTTCTTCTTTTTTGTTGTTGTTATTGCTTTTGTTTTTGTTTTGTTTTGTTTTTGATACAGGGTTTCTCTGTGTACCAGCCCTAGCTGCCTGGAACTAGCTCTGTAGACCAGGTTGGCCTTGAACTCACAGAGATCCGCCTGCCTCTGCCTCCCGAGTAATTAAAGACCTGTGTGCCACCACCGCCCGGCTCTACGCTTTGTCTTAAGGAAAAGCAAATTTTATCGAGAATCAGAGTAACAGTTTCCTGGAGCAGGGAGGCGTCCTGAAGATGGGCTACCCCTCTTTGACCATTCTTGTGTGTCTGTGTGTGCACAAACATGTGTGTACGCAATCGTGTGCATATGTATGGAGGACAGAGGTCATTGTTGGGTTCTTCCTCAATCACTCTCCACACTATTTATTGTTACTGATTATTATTATTATTATTAATTATTACTATTATTATTATGAAGATAGATCCTCTCACTGAACCTATAGTTCTCCAGTTTGGCTAGATTGGCTGCACTGCGTCCCAGGGATCCTTTTGTCCCTGGCTTTACAGGGCTGGGATTACAGGTGTGCTTTTTAAGAAGAATTTACTTGTGTGTGTGTTTCTATGTTTCTGTGTTTGTGTCTGTTTGGGCATGTCCATATGAATGTGGCTCCACTTCAAGACTACAGACATCAGGTCCCCTGGAACTGGAGTTAATTACAGGTTTGCTGCCCATGGGGGTGCTGGCTGAACCCCTCTGCCAGAGCGGTCCTTTCTCTTCAACACTGAACCATTTCTCAGGTCTACAGGTGTGCTGTTCCCATGAGTCCTGGGTATGGGCCTCAAGCCTGTACCAGAAAGCCCTTGAGTCTCCCCAGCACAGTTTCTCTACCCCTACCTTCTGTGGATTAACTGCTAAGAACTGAATGTCTCTGACAAAGGACTCTACTGCTTTAAGCATCAGATGAGTGCTAACTAGGTTATGACGTCCAAAAGAGCCTGAAGCTGACAGCTCTACCACACAGGTGATGTTTCTTAGATTCTGAAGGATAAGGATTTCTACAGAGATGATGTTTGTTCACTTCCACATCATTGAGTTTGTTTAATGGACATCATCACTTAAGCAAAGAAATGCAGAGAATTAAACATTTTAATGAGTAAAGTCAGACATACTGGAGCACAATATAAACCCAGCTTGTGGGAGGTGGAAGCTAGGGAATCAGGAGTTTGCCTCTTCTCTCAGCTCCCTTGACAGTGTGGGACCAACCTATGCTTCATGAGGCCCGATCTCAAAACAAACAGAATAAAATATAAATATAAACTAATTTATTAACAACCAAAGGGTGTCCATGGGGCTCTGTTCCCATGGCATAATCCATAACCAAAGAGAAGACTTTCTTCTTGTGTCTCTTCTTAGACCAAATTTGTCCTGTACAAGAAGTATGTCTTGTTCATCGCTGTCCCCAGAAAGGATCCATAGCTTGGACTTCAGTGTTCATCTATGGGTGGGGTGTGGGTATGTGTGGTCGGCTCCTTTTGGATGCAATGCTAGGGATTGAACTCAGGCAGTCATGCTTGCTGAGCTGGTCTCTATCACTGAGCTATATATACTTCATGCTTTGTTTTGAGACAGGGTTCCTCTGTGTAGCCCTGGCTGTCCTAGAACTCACTCTGTAGATCGCACTGTCCTCTAACTCAGAAATCTGTCTGCCTCTCTTCCCGAGTGATGGGATTAAAGGTATATGCCACCACTGCCCAATTTTATAATCTTTTTAATTTTTTATTAGCAAAACGACACAGGAGAAGAGTAGGAAGGAAAAGGAGAAAAGTGGGGCAAGAGAGGAAGAAGTGTAGGAGAATTCGGAGGAGTAGGAGAAAGAAGAGAGGTGGAGAAAACGGAGGAGGGGGAAGGAAGGAGGCGGAGTCATAGCCGTGGCGGATCTAAAATAGGATCCTATCTGCCCAAACTTTGTGTCTCTTTTCCCACACATATGCTACAAAGTAAATCTTGGTAAAAGGAAAGTTTACAAGAGGTAGGGAAGTTTGGGAAACCACAGCCAGGTGGAGCTTCCCCCACTCAGCTGTATCTTGTAGTTCAGGTATCCAATCAGACTTTGTGTTTTATTTTTATTTTTTAGCTGGAATCATTCCTCCTGCAGGATTCTCTCCCCAATGGCTCCGCCACTTCCCACTCCATCTCAAATGTGCTATTTCATCCCACACTGAAGTCTTTGCAGCATTGACTCGTTTCTCAACCTTCCTTTCGGTTGCCAGCCTCCCCAAGCTGCTAGCCAGCTGGAACTTTTCTCCTTGTCACAAGGACCCCGGGTCGGGGGAGCAGGGAAGAAGTCACTGGAGGTCACTGGAGAAGGGACCACTGGGACCCTCCAGGACCGTAAGTCTTTTCCCTTTCACTGGAGCACTGTGGCCTCATTACCTCCCTTCCTTCTGGGCTGATATCTAAAAGCCCCCATGTATGCCCCAAGTAGTGAAATGTCTAGTGTGACCCTGAGAACTCAAGTTCCTGTGACCCAACAAGTTGAAAACTTGTTTAGAGATTTTAATATAATGAATTAGGTAAGTGCTGTCTGTGTTTTCCCTGTATTATCAATTTAAAGAACAATTGCTTTGGGCTAGAGAGAGGGCTCAGGGGTTAAGGGCATGAATTACTCTTCTGGAGGACCTGAGTGCTGTCACGTCCGTCATCCAGCACCTTGGCAAAATGTCTAGCCATCCCAGGTAGCTTCCGGGTTCCAGGGTCGTGCATGCGCCATCAAGCGCTCAGTCGACTTACATAGTGCTCTCTCCAGGACCTTCAAATCCCACCTGACGTACGTGCAGCGTGGTCACGTGATCTACACGTGCCACAGCTACATAAGCCCCTGTGCACATGCGCTAGGCTGCCTTTAAAAGCTGGACAGGCCTGCTCCAAGCTCTTTTCCTACACCAACTTACTCAGGCCTCTGCTTTCCCTCCCTCCCTCCCTCCCTCCCTCCCTCCCTCCCTCCCTCCCTCCCTCCCTCAGATCTGTGTACCCCCCCCCCCCCTCTCTCTCTCTCCCTCTCCTCTCACTCCCCTTCTCCCCTCTCCATTCTCCCCTTTCCTTTCTCCTCCATAGCCCACTAAACAAGTTCTATACCCAAGCTCTCTCTGCATGGTGTATCTGTTTCTCTCTCACCTACTGTGGTCTCCCATCTGCCAAGGGGACTCGTTGGGGCCTCGGGTGGCCCACCTCTGCCCCTCGTGGGACCGGCGTCTCTCGTGGCACCAGCCTCGGGTCACCAGTTTTTATAAATAATTTCACTGAGTGTGTTCCTGGCACCCACGCTGGGCAGCGCTCAACCTTGTGTAACTCCAGCTCCAGGGGATCTGATGCCCTTTTCTGGTTTTCATGGGCACACACTAACATACCCAACACCCAAATAGACGCACACAGCTTCATTTGGGGTTGTCCTCTGAGTTTAAGGACTGGGGCTTCTTTAGTTCTGCTCGGGAGAAGATGCGGTGGGAAGGCAGGGTACCAAGACCACATCTCAGGATCCTCCTTAACTTTGTTCTCAGTTTTCTACCACTGTACCAAAACAGGGTAGAAAATATCAAGAAATAGTAATGGAGCCATTGATACCGATATCAGATATTATTGCGGGTCTTACCTATCTGGGGACTTGGCAAACTTGGTGGGAGAGTTCCTTAGAATGTCTAGTTGTCAGAGGTCAGCGTCAGCCATTTTATCCTCCTCTGCATTGCCCCTCCTTGGGCTGACTGCCTGACTTGAGGCGTGAGTGCCTCCTTTCTTCACTGCTCCTTGTCTAACTCAGTCCCAGCCATTTGCTTTGGAGATCTTTTTTGTTTTCTTTCTCAGTTTTGCTTTCTGTTTTAACTGCGTATTTTATGCATCACAAGGGACTATGCACAGGAAGACTCCCTTGACCAGACCCTGTGGACCACTGTGCGGTCCTCCCCGGCTTCCCTGGCTCCAACATCTTTACAGATGACTTTTCAAGGTGGTTTATCCACCCCCACCCCCCACCAAGATGGGGTCTTACTGTATAGCTCTGGCAGGTCTGGAACTCAGAAAGTAGACCAGACTGACCTTGAACCCACAGAGTTCCACCAGCCTCTGCCTTCTGACTGTTGGGATTAAAGGCATGCAACACCTCGCCCAGCTAAGAAAATTTTCAGTTAACTCTAGATCCGCATACAGTTTTATTTCTTTTTTTTTAATTTTTACTGTGTGTGTGTGTGTGTGTGTGTGTGTGCGAGCATGTAAGTCAAGGCACAACTTAGAGGAGTCAGTTCTCTGCTTCCACCATGTAGGTTACTGATATTGATGTCAGGTCTGATGAGGTTTGGCAGCAAGTGCCTCTTCCCTCTGTGCCTTAACACATGTGTGCCTGTGCACATATGCACCCAGAGAGACACAGACTAAATAAAGAGATGTAGCCAAAAAAAATCCACTTTTTCGTTTTTTAATTTTTATTTTTATTTAGGTTTTTCGAGACAGGGTTTCTCTGTAGCTTTGGAGCCTGTCCTGGAACTCCCTCTGTAGATCAGGCTTGTCTCAAACTCACAGAGACCCTCCTGTCTCTGCCTCCTGAGTGCTGGGGTTAAAGGCGTGCACCTCCACCACCTGACTTTTTTTAAATTTTTTTTTAATAAGTGTAATCTAAGAATTAAAACTATATATCACTAGATCAGGAGTTCTAGCATATGCCTATAATTACAGTACATGGAATGCTGAGGCAGGAGGATGATGTGGGAGTGATTTCTTATTAATAAAGAAACTGCCTAGGCCCATTTGATAGGCCAACCCTTAGGTAGGCGGAGAAAACAGAACAGACTGCTGGGAGAAAGAAGCTGAATCAGAGAGTCACCATGATTCTCCCACTCCAGACAGATGCAGGTTAAGATCTTCCCTGGTAAGCCACCTCATGGGCTACACAGATTATTAGAAATGGGTTAGATTAATATGTAAGAGCTGGCCAATAAGAGGCTGGAACTAATGGGCCAAGCAGTGTTTAAAAGAATATAGTTTCCATGTAATTATTTCGGGGCATAAGCTAGCCATGTGGGCGGTTGGGTGCCAGGGACGCAGCCCAGCCCACCAATCTTATTACAACAGGAGGATCACTGTTAGTTTGAGGCCAGCATGGGTTACACAGTGTAACCCTGTCCTAAAACAACAATAACAACAAGATATAAATATATTCATATACATATATATGGAATTAAAAGTGCATAACCCTTTGAGATTGACTGTATTTATTTAGCAACATTTCCTGGAAATTTACTCAAGGTAGGTGTGAGGGAGAGATTCGCCCTTTTCACTGTTGAGTAATATTCCATGCCATGCACACATCTCAGCTTTCACAACAGCCCTCTGCCCCGGACCTCCGCATCATCTCCAGGCCGAGCTGTCGAAACGCATATGAATATTCAGGTACAGTGTTTGCATGACTGTAAGTTTTCAGTTTTCTGGGATAAGCGCCAAATGAATGAAAATGTTGGTTTCTCTGGTACTACGTGTTTAGGGTTTTTTCCCTTAAAGAAACTGCCAAAGCATTTTACAGAGTGACTGGGGCACTTAGCACACCTATCGCTGTGCTGAAGACCCAGTCTCTTGAGACTTTACATACGAGCGCTCTGTCTTCATGGACACCAGAAGAAGGGTTGTTTTTCTTTCTTTCCCTCTGCAGTCTTTTTCACGTCACGCAGACCCTCGATTCTCAGCGGAATCTCAGACGACCCCGTCTACACAGAGTCTACCGTTTCCTTCCCCTTCATTCCTCTCTTCCTCCTTTTCTCCCATTAATGGCTATTTTGTTTTGGCATAAGGTCTTGCACTGTAGTTCAGGCTGGCCTTGAACTTGCGATCCTCCTGGCCCGTTTTCTTTTAAAAACGTTTTGAGATTTATTTATTTATTTTATGTATATATGTGCTTTGTCTGCATGCATGTCTGCGTACCACATGCATGCAGGACCCATGGAAGTCAGAAAAGGGTGTTGAATTAGCCAATACTGGAGTTACAACTGTTATCCACCTCATGGATGCTGAGAATTGAACCTGGGCCCACGGGAAGGAAACCAGTGTTCTTAACTGCTGAGCGCTCTCCCCAGCCCCTCTGCTGTCTAAGTCTGCACTGAGAGATCTCCCCAGCCCCTCTGCTGTCTAAGTCTGCACTGAGCCTTTACTAACTTTCCTCACTGAATTCTGTTTCAGATCTCAGCATGTTTCCGCTGTCTTTCACATGTGTAGTATCTAGGCCCTGTCTGGACTGCAAATCCGGTGGCAAGGAGAACTCAGTCTCCCCTCTTTCGTCATCCAGGTTTATTTCAGGGGTGGTAGACAGGAGATCTGAAGTAATAATTGTTGAGGAAAGGAATTAGTGAGGACATTAGAGAAAACTGTGAAAACTTCACTGTATAGTGTTTCCTGCAGAATTTCGGGAAAGTGAAATCTTTGAGGCCACAGCTGCTCTGAACAGAATTCCTTTTAAATGAGCGTTTACCAGCCAGACTGTCTTTGATTGGTCTGTTTTGCCTCAAGAATTTAAAGTGGAAAAGGGATCACATAAAAATTGTGCCACAGAAAAATGAATTCTAGGCAGCAGGGTTGTTTTTATGCAGGCTGGCAGAGAGCTCCTATAGCGCTGCCATCAAAGCTCGTTCCTGAGGCTGGGCCTGGCTGGGGCTCCACGGTGCTCTCCCCACACGGAGAGAACACAGGCAGAAGTGTTTGTCCTCTGCAGTCCTCTGAGGGTGAGCGGAGTGAGGAAGCAGAGGGCAGGTAGCTGAATCCATTCTGCGAGGAGGACTCAGGACCTAGCACCCAGCACACTTCTTGCTTTGATAAAAATACTGCTAGCAAAGGTCGTTTCTAGCCTCAGAGTTCTAGGGGGAAAGCCCGTAATGTCAGGGAAGCATAGCAGCAGGTGGCCGGGAAAGGAAGCTGAGAGATCACATCTTTAGCTCTACACAGGAAGTAAGTGGGGGCAGACTAAAGCCCTCAAAGCCCACCCCCAGTGACATACTTCCTCCAGTGCTTCCCAAACAATGCCATCAGCTGAGACCAACCACTGGGGACATTTCTAAGTCCATGCACACACACAGTGTGTTCCAGAGGAGCAGAGCAGACAGGGAGTCACAGAGGTTCTTCAGAGGAGGCAACACTCATACTGAGTGTTTGTGACCGGGAGTGTAGGGCAGAGGACTGACAGCTACAGCAGACCATTGAATAGGAGCAATGATTCTAATTTATGTCGACAAATGGATGAGTGGAGTAGAAAACAGCGAACTGGGTCGAAGGATACCTCAGGGTCTCTTAGTTCGGGTTTCTGTTGCTGTGCCATGACCAAAATCAGCTTTAGGAGGAGAGGGTCGATTTGGTGTGCATATCCTGAAGGAAGTCAGGACAGAACTCAAGTAGGGCAGGAACTGGGGATGGGAGCTGATGCAGAGGCCATGGAGGAGTGCTGCTTACTGGCTTGCTCAGGCTTTTTTCCTGTAGAACCCAGGACCAACCACCAGCCCAGGTGTAGCACCTTCCACAATGGCCTAAGCCCGTGACTCTTCCCGATGCTGACATACTTTAATTCCAAAATTATTTCGGTTGCTAGTTCATAACTATAGTTTTGTTATTTTTATGAATATATATATATATTTGCATTTTCTGATGATCTTAGGTGACCTTTGTAAAAGGGTCGTTCAGCCCCCAAAGGGGTTGCAACCTACACACAGGTTGAGTACTGCTGGGCTCAGACTTCTTCCATCTATCACTAGAGAAGAAAAGCCCCACAGGCTTGCCTACAGCTGGATCTTAAAGGGGCATTTTCTCATGTGAGGCCCCTCCTCCTGGGTGACACTAACTTGGGTAAGTTGACTTAAAAACGAAGCAGCACACAGAGGGTAAGGGCGCTTGCCGCCAACACCGATGACCTGAGTTCAGCCCCCAGGTGTGGTGGAGCGGGAGACCGACATCCCCACAAGCTGTCTCGTGTCGTCATAGATGCTGTGGTGGTCACACACCCACAGTGCATCATAAACATCTACACACAGTAATAATAGACAGCAAAGGAGGAGAAACAGATGCTTTATTGGATAGCTCAAAACAGCTCGTGCAGTGGGTATGCAGAGACGGGCATATCTCTGTGTTACAACCTAATCTACATAGTGAATTCCAAGCCAACCAGTGCTATATAGTGAGACTCTATCTCAAAAAATTATATATAGCAAATTTAAAATATTACGTATACGTATAGTAAATTTTAAATTGTATATATATACATCATATATATATATACACATCACATATATATTACGAATTTTAAAAGGGGGCAGTCAGCCAGGCAGAGACATGACAGAGAGGATGAAGCATAGCGGACCTGTGGTGTTGGCCCTGGCTCATACAGGTCCGAGTGTGAAGCCACAGATGTAGATTTTAAAAGACCAGGGAGCTGCTCAGCCAGATATATACCTGCGCGTGTGCGTGTGAGTCGTGAGGGTGTGTGAACACACTTCCACGCTCGTGCTTAGGGGTCAGAGGAAAACATCAGGTTCTCTCCTCTACGTTATTTCTTGAGACCTGGAATTCACTGCTGTTTCCAGCCCGACTGGCTGCCTAGTGACCCTCTTGTCTTCATCCTCTCAAACATGGTTGCAGCACTGGGCAGGAGCCATAAATCCCACTGAGCTATCCCAGTAACACAAGACGCAGGACTTGGTAACCTGGAGCCTCCTTTTACTGGCCTTCACAGGAACTATGTGGGGCCCAGCACAGGACAAGGGACATGGGGCAGCTGAAGCTCAGCTCTCACAGAAAGAGGAGCTCCCCCGGACGCTCTGAAGCCTGGAGACACTGGCAAGCCTACGGCTCACTAGGAGCTGGCAGCTGCTCCCAGTCAGTGGGCACCGCGCCGAGAGGAAGGAGGCTGTTCTTTTTGGCAAAGAATATGCTGCATCTCTCAAAGCCTAAGAAGCAGGCATGCAAACAGCAGCTGGACTTAGAAAAAACTGATTTCACATTTATTAATTTCTTTGAAGGGTGTGGTGGGAGGAGATTGTGCACACATGCCGCCGTGCGCCCGTGGAAGTCAGAGGACACCCATCAGGAGTTGGGAGCCTTCCACTATTTGAGTCCTAGTGAACGGCACTCACTCAGTGTTAGTCTTGGTGGAAGGCACCTTTACTTTCTGAGTCTATCTTATTAGCTCCAGCAACTGGACTTCCCATAGTTCTGTGAAGGGAAGACTAAACACACATCGAATCAAAAATGACCCCTGTTAGTTGGGGTGGTAAGTTGTACTTAGATATGTTAGAATCAAATAAGAATGAATAATTCAGAATACAAACTGCAAGTTACAACAGCGAAACAAACACGAAGGCATTGTCAACACAAGTCCAGATAGAAATGATGTAAGCTGGAGGCGCGCATGAATAGACCTTGGCGGTGAGTGTCCCCACGCAAGCCAGCCACGTCCGATGAGGGCTGAGGAAGCTAAAAGGGCCTTGCTCTATGTTACCAGCATTCCTGCGCTCTGGAGTAGATAGGTGACAGTTTTAGAAGCTCTGCATTGACACAAGTGGGGTGTATGTATAAATTGTGTGTGGCTGTCATTTACTGAATGTTTTGTAAATAGCAGGTGATAGGTTAAAGTTTCAGATAACCTAACTCCATACAACAAGGCTTGTGTTATATTTTGCTGGCCCCTCACACCGACATGAAAATTTCTGACTTGAAGTTGGACCAGTACATAGCAATCCAGGACATACTTTGGTCTGTCTGAACAAACTCATGGCTAACGATGAGGTTCTTGAGAGTGAACTATTGCTAACTGGATTCCTGGGCTGGAGAGAGAGCTTAGCTGGCAAACACAAGTGAACACAAGAACTTGGCATAGGAACACTAGAACTGGGGTTTTGATCCCCAGAACCCACAATGAAAAACCTGGGCACGGTGACACATACTTATAACTCCAGGGATAGCAGGGAGGAGACGGGTGGATCCTCAGAGCTCACCAGCCAGCCAGCCTCCTTAGCAAGCTGCAGGCCAATGAGAGACCCTGACTCTAAAAACCAAAAGGAGCCTGTGGAATGACACCCAAGGCTGAACTCTGGTCTCTGCACACATATGTGCTGTATACCCGCAAACGCACATGCATTTACATACACATAGGTATGGACAGCCTACCAACACACAGAAAGACAGGCAGGAATGCAGGCAGGCAGGCAGGAAGGCAGGGAGAAAACTAGATTCCTAAAGATTACAGGGATCTAGAAAATCTACCATAAGAGGAACTTGTAGAAGAACAAAAACCTGTCTTGTGTGAAGATGAGAAACAAGAAGGCTTTGAAGTCTCGGGAAAAAGGATGGAGACTCCCCAGCATAGCTCCGAGGTAGATGGGAATCAGGGAGTCAAGATGACCCTACAGAAAAGAAATTCTGTAGAAAATAACTAGAGAGCTGGCAAAACGACTCAGCAAATAAGGGCATTTGCCACCAAGCTTGACACGGTGGGAGAGGACCTCCTCCTATAAGCTGTCCTCCTCCGACCTCTCCACACAGGCTGTGGCATGCGTATGTATACATAAACACACATACAAATAAATACGTGCAAATGTTTTTATTACCAAAGATGTCCATCAATGAAATCGGTTGCCTTTTGAGACACTGGGGCCTATACTGCAGGGGCCCCAGAGGGGCATGATGACCACTACAAACCCTCCGTGCAGAAGCAGATGTGGACCTGAGGCTGGGGAGATAACTTAGTGGATAAAATGCTGACCACGCAGACGTGAGGTCCTGAGCTTGGTCTCCAAAACCCGCGTAAAGAAGCTGGGCATGGTGGCACACATTTCACCTCCACTGGAGAGGATTGTCTTTCTTTAAAAAAAAATAATTTGTTTATTTTTGTTTTATGTGCATTGGTGTTTTGCCTGCATTGTATGTCTGGGTGAGGCTGTCAGATCTTGGAGTTACAGACAGTTGTGAGTCACCATGTGGTGCTGGGAATTGAACCCAGGTCCAGCTGGGAGAGCAGTCAGTGTCCTTAACCACTGAGCAGACTCTCCAGCCCCCAAGGATTATCATCTTGTTCTAATTGTTCTGCCTTAATAGACTATCGTGTGTGTGCATACAAGTGTGTGCGTGTGTGTGTGCCCGTGAGTTCTCATGTGTGTGGTGTCGAAGATTCAAGCCAGTCCTTGTGTGTGCTAGGTAAGAGCTCTCCCACTGAGCCCCACGGCCAGCTTTCATCTCGGGCCTTACCTATCGCAGGATGCTGCCCATGGAGGAACAAGAAGAAATGTGGCAATGGCAGAGAAAATGGTCATGTGTCTGTCATACCAGCTACTTGGGGAGTTGGTTCCCTTGCTAGGAGGAGCCCCTGAGCCTGGAGTTTTGTGTCTAGTGTGGGCAATATTATAAGGCCTTATTATTTATCAAAGGGAAATACATAAAGTTCTTCAAAGCAGAGACATTTTTTGTTTTGTTTTAGCTTTCAGGACATGGCTTCTCTGTGTAACAGCCCTGGGATGAGAGGCACACGGCCGTTTTCTCTGCAATTACATTTAATCCTGTCCACTGTGGGTGGTGCCCTGCGATAGGTAAACCCGAGCTGAAGGTCGGGCGTGGGTTCCGTGGTGAAGCCTTTCTAGCACACACGAGGACTGTAGTGCGGCTGTCCTGGAACTCGCTCTGTGGACCAGGCTGGCCTCGAACTCACAGAGATCCACCTGCCTCTGCCTCTTAAGTGTGCCATCACTGCCAGACTTGGAAACCAGAAAGGGAACAACATCTAAAGGAACATTTTAGAGCCAGGTGTGGTGGTCACACTTGTAATCCCAGCACTTAGGGAGCTGAAGCAGGAGGATTGCCCTAAATCCAAAACAAGAATGGATTTATGAGTGTGATCCTGTCTCAAAAAATCAAAATAAATGAATGAATATCCCGTGCCTCCTGCTGTTGCCTTGATAAGTACGCTTATGATATTGTAAAATAACAGCAGAGTCAAGCGAGGGACTGCTACCGGCCTTTTCTTTTCTTGTCGATTAGCAGAGCCTCATGTAATATCGTATTAGGATAATAAAGAATATTGCTCAGACTTTGCTTCTCTTTACTTTACTAATCCCAGAGCAAACAAAAACCTCAGACTAGCAGCACCGTTTCCATGCCTCAGCAAACTTCCCCGAAAGGAGCGATATTGATAAGAGTAGCAATTAGCCATTTTACTGCACATTGTAAATTAACAAAAACAAATCAGCAATTAAAACCCAGAATTAGGGGCCTGGGAGATGGCTCAGTGGGTAGACACTTGCCAGGAAAGCCTGTGTTCAGTCACTGGAACTCAGGGAAAGGTGGAAGGAGAGACTCAACTCTGACTTCCACATGTAAAATACATACACACACACACACACATATACACATACATACACACATACATGCATACATACACGCACATATACACATATACATACATACATACACACATAGATACATACACACACATAGATACATACATGCACACGTACATACATATACACATACATGCATACAAAAGCACACACACATACACACACATACAAGCACACATACATACATACATGCATACATATACATACGTACATACAAGCACAATACAAACATGCATGCACACATACAAACACAATACAAACATACACACATACACACACACACATACATACACACATACATACATGCACAATACAAACATGCATACATACATATATACATACACACATACACACAGATACATACATGCACACATACATACACAATACAAACATGCATACATACATAACTAGAGCAAAGCTGTGGCAGGCCTATGACCCGGCACCCAGGAGGATCAGGTCAAAGCCAGGCTCGGCTATGCAAACTCTGTCTCAACGGAAAGCACAAGCAGGTATCGAGAGATTGGCAACATCTTTCTTCTTCTTTTTTAAAGCCCTTTCATCCTGATCTTTCTAGAAGTCTGAAGGTTGCAGTTCCCAGTTTACATTCCTCTACATTAAGCAGTATTGCTCTGTTTACAACAGGGTCTCCAGAGCCCAGGCTGGCCTCAAACTCACCACGTAGCTGAAGTTACCCTTGAACTCCTGATCTACCTGTCTCTACCTCTCAAGTGCTGGGATTCCAGGTACGTGGCACCACATGTGGCTTAGGTAAACAATCTTATATGCTCTCATATATGATTATCAATAAGGAAACCTATTCTATTACTCAAGCTCTTGGTATGTTCATGTTTGTTCTAAAAGCAAGGCTAGCCCTAGAACTTCATTTTAAAGTGACAGTTTGCTCGGAATAAACAACTTATTAAACTCCTAATAATCAGGCATGGTAACGCATACCTGTAATCCCAAGATGAAGGTGGGTAGAGATGTTTTCCTGTGGCCTTTCCCTATCTGAAAGAACATACCGAAGATGTTCTAGAATGCACATGCGGTAGAGTTGTCCGTCAGAAACAACATAGTACTTGGATTCTGCTTGATTCTAATGGCTCTAAAATAACCTGGAAAAAACGGCATCAAATAACTGACTATTTTTCTGATATTCTTATATCCCTGAAAATTGATTTGGGATAAAAGTAATATTATCTCTAGATGAGAAATTATGAAAAAAATAGAAAATTTTACCACTACAAAATGTTTTAATTTATTTATTATTTTTGAAACAGGGTTCCAAGTAGCCCAAGCTGATCCCAGACTCCCTGTACAGCCAAGCTTGCTCTGTCTACCTCCAAGTGTTGGGATGACAGACCTGTACCACCACATCTAGCTCCAAAACAACTTTTAAACTAGTTTTGAAAGTCAGACATGGAGGCATGGTGTTGCATACCTTTAATCCCAGCACTCAGGAAGCAGAGGCTGTGAGTTTGAGGTCAGACTGGTCTACATAGTGAATTCATGGCCATCAAGACCCTGTCTCAAAAAAAAAAAAAAGAACCACCACACCACCACACTAAAATCGACTGATTTTGAAAAGAGTCCATTAATAAACAAAAGCTCGGTTGTTATTTCTAGTAAGTTGATAGAGTGTGTCTTGTCTTGCTAGGTACATTCTGCACTGACCAGTTGCGTGCTGGGGCTGTGGATGTTTTCCAAGTGTTTTGTTGTTTGGTTTGGTTTTCAAAGACAGAGTTTTTCTGAGTAGCCCTTGCTGTCCTGGAACTCACTTTGTAGACCAGATTGACCTCTAACTCAGAGATCTTCATGCCTGCCCCTCCCAAATTCTGGGATTAAAAGCGTATATGCCACCACTGCCCAGCCTTTGCAAGTGTGTTTTGTTGAAACTCTGAAGATCGTCCATGTGTTTTCCCTCACTGTCCAACACTAGTGTTTTCATGTCATTAAGAACTTTGCTGTCTCATCTGACTCTAACTCCATCTCCTCTTTGTCCTCTGCACAAAATGTCTCTGTCCCAGCCATCCTTCCTCTACCCCATGAACTACACAGCTCTGTACAGAAAGACTTGAAGGTATTAATTGATCAACTACAAGGCCTGGGGGCAGGGGAGGCTTCTCCCGCCAAAATAAACAAGTAAGTAACAACAACAAAAGTCCTTTTTATGCCTTCCCAAGGCAAGGACAAGATCCAGAGACATTGCAGGATGGTGGTGCACGCTTTTAATCTCAGTACTCGGGAGGCAGAGGCAGGCGGATCTCTGTGAGTCTGAGGCCAACCTGGTCTACAGAGAGAGTTCCAGAACAGGCTTCCTAGCTACTGAGAAACCCTGTCTTGAAACTATCCACCCACACCCCCCCCCCCGAAAAGGGAAAAAAAAAGATCCAGAGACATTTCGGGATGGCGTGAAGTTTCATCTTCACTTACCCAGGCCAAGGGAGCCTCGCTCTGAAGTGCTATTTATGAATTATTTTCAAACTGGTCTGCAAACCACTTTCAATGCCTTGGAAGATGAGGACAGTGCTAAACTCATGCAGTTGTTTCTTTTTTTTTTTTTTTTTTTTGGTTTTTCGAGACAGGGTTTCTCTGTGGCTTTGGAGCCTGTCCTAGAACTAGCTCTGTAGGCCAGGCTGGCCTCGAACTCACAGAGATCCACCTGTCTCTGCCTCCCGAGTGCTGGGATTAAAGGCGTGCGCCACCACCGCCCGGCTATGCAGTTGTTTCTGAAGATTAAATTATCTAAAGCGTTTTGTCTCATGAAAGACTGAATAGATGTTCGCTAATGTATTTACATAATAAATAATTACATGTGAGGCAAACACAAGAGAATTTAGATGTAAATTATCAAGGATCCATGGAGCACGCTATGGAGGAAGTGATACTGAACAGCCAACTAGCTTCACCGGGTTTCCAGAACAATGGCGCAATCTCTCTGATCAGGAAGAGTGAGTGTAACTATGTCCTGCCCCACAGCATTGCTGCGGTCTGCTTGGGTTGGGGGTGTAAGGATCACAGGAGGCAGTCACCCTTTCCCGGCTCTCCTATAGCTTCCTGCCTAAGCTTTGGAGCCTGTCCCGGAACTCTGCTCTTTAGACCAGGCTGGCCTCAAACTCATAGAAATCCACCTGTCTTTGCTTCACCACTGCATGGGTGGACATCGTATCATTCTTACATCCGAAGACTAAGAGCTTCTTCCTCTGCCTGTATCTCTGAGGGTGATCACGGGACATCACAGGTGATAATGTGTCTGTTATCTGCACATCTGGGCTTCTAGACAAATCAAATGCGGTACTGAAGTCTGTCAGTACCAGCTCGGTAAAAACCCCAGCTCTTCTGATTTGCTGTGAGCAGCTCAGCCATTGATTTTACGTGTTTTAGTTACTACAAGCGTGGGCATGCTCAGTGACAGCCATGCAACCATGAGCAGAACAGCCCTTGCCAAGAGAGACACACTGGACAGATTAGTGCCGAAACGTGGTGGGTAGCACAATCCATTGCTTAAGAAGTGTTTGCTGAGACTGTTGGCTCCAGGCTCTGCGCTAGAGCCGAGGATACGGCATGGGAGAGGGAAAACACCTAGTTCCTGACCCCATTAAAGTTAGAGTCCCTCAAAAAGACAGGTAACTGGGCTAATGAGACGGCTCAGTGGATGGCAGCAACTTGCCACACAATCCCCAGAACTCACATGAAGGAACAGAACTGATTCCCAAATGGTGTCCTCTAACTTGCACAGGAACAAAGGAATACCCTGGCATGGGTGCACCTGTACCTACCCATGCATCTTGCACATACACACACACACACACACACACACACACACACACACTCAATAAATAAAAAGGATAGATATTTCCCAGGCAGTCACAAATGATGTTGCAATAGGAAATTAGACTTAAGTATGAGTTGCTGACGAAGTGTTTCAAGGTATAGTCCATGGCTGGTACCACAGTGTTTAAGAGCTGGAGGCAGGTTGACTGGACTCAAGGTCACCTTTGCCTAGACAATGAATTTGCTCAAAAATATTTTTAAAAACATACCAGGGGCTACAGGGTAAGAAAGTTGATAAGGATAGGTAAGTTGGCAAAGTGTCTTACTGCATAAGCTCAAGGGCCTGAATTCAATACTTAGCATCCATGTGAAAAGTTGGGCATGGTGAGACAGGAATATAGTGCCAGGGTGGAGGTAGAGGCCAATCAGCAACAGCTCACAATGGGAAAAGAGGAGAAAAGCGTGCCATTAAGAGGCTTTCAGAAAGGAAGTTATCTTTAGGCTCAGAAATGAAGAACAAGTAGTGATTAGCCAGCTGTGCAGAAATGACAGAGGCGGGCAGGCTGCAGGCAGTGGTGGCCGAGGGGGCTGGAAGTTATGGAGAAGCTGGTATATCCGAGGGACTGAGATGCCCGGTGGGGCCACACAGTGTGAGAAGGGAACACATCAGTGCTATGAGACGATAAAAGGGGCTTAACTTGCCCATGACTGTGACTGAGGTTGCCAGGAAGGAGAGGATGAAATCCCCAGGAGAACAAAGCAGATGGGGGTAAGGGTAAAGAGTCCCAAAGAGAAGACAGGATCAGCACATCTGGAAGTCAGGCTCCTAGCAGTGTCCCAGGGAAAGGGAGCAGCAAGCTGGAAAAGACAGAAGGAGTCGAGCCATTTGGGACTTGGAAGTGATGCAACGAAGTAGGATGGGGGTCCTTGGGGAACAGGAAAAAGGCAGAGGTGAACATCATTGTGTGTTTAAGATTAACAAATGAGAATAGACTCAAGACCAGTTGAGAGGTCATGGCTACCACCATCCCGGCCGGATATGATGGAGTATGAGGAGTGGAAATGGACACTGGGGCGGAGGGGCTCAAGAAGGGTGGAGCCAAATGGGCAGACCCAGACCGGCAGTGAGTGGGCAGGACAGCAATGGCACCAAACACGGCTCTCCTGTTCTCTCCCAGTGCTGAGGGATACAGGAGGAAGCAGCATCAGGTTTGGAGAACAGATAGAAGCTGCCTCTGAGGCCATGGTGACATCCAGGAGGGACAGCGCTGTGGAACGCAGGCTGCTGGAGACCACAGGACACCGGGGAGACCCCCAGATGGGATCTGAGAGTCAACAGCAACAATCTGAAGATGTGCTTTGCGAAGACCTTGTACAGTAAAGGGCCTCCTGTTGCCAGGGTAACAGCAACAACTGCAGGACTAAGAGTTTGTAAGGAAGAGGAAAGCACAAGAAAGAGGCTTAAGACAGGTTCTGTGGTGCCTGTCTTTTCTTTTTCTAGAAAAATGGTTGAGGACATCTGTTGGTCCCGAGAGGTTAGCGCGTGAGGAGACCTGGGAGATGTGAAGGGCCCACCCAGAGGGGACCAGAAAGTTCAGGACCGAAATGAAATGTCAACGCTTTTTAAAGTGTGCTGAACGTAGTCAACGGGACAAAATATCCGAAATCTGCACCACACATGACTTTTCTGGACAACGTCATGATTCACAGATTAGGATAACATGTTCCAGGCATGCAAAATGCATGTACTTTTATTCTTAGTGCCAGGGATGAAACCCCAGGGCCTCTGCACATGGTAGGCAAGTGTTCTGCCACTGAGTTAATCTGCAGCCAGTGACTTTTTTTTTTTTTTTTAGATAGGGTTTCTCTGGGTAGCACTGGCTGTCCTGGTACTCACTATGTAGGCCAGGCTGGCCTGGAACTCCTCTGCCTCTTAAATTCTGGGATTAAAGGCTGTGCCACAGCCTCCAGGCAGCCTGTGTGTTTTTCAGACCTCAGGCATAGCATTATTTATAGATGTCCCTATAATGTATATCATCAAGGAGGACACAGGAATGTTGTTTGTAAGATGACAATGATGACGTAAGCTCAAGTGCTCATGCCATCGATGTGAGGTTTGCAGGCTGAACAAAGCCCTCCAGAGAGCTAGCATAAGCTTGGAAAGGCACTTGTGTTTTCAAAATTAAATTTTAAGGGCTGGGGAAAAGACTTGTTGAGTAGTGATCGCTGAGCAAGTGTGGGGACCTGAGTTCAGGCCTCAGACCCACATAGAAGCCCGACAGTGCATGCATCAACAATCCTAGTTTTCCCATAGCAAGATGGGAGGCAGGAACAGGAGAACCCAGCAGTCCCCAGGCCAGCTAACCTAGCATAAGCAGTGGCTAACAACAAAGTTTCTACCTGAAACAAGGTGCAAGACTGACCCCCGAGGCTACCCCCGACCTCACACACTCACCATGACATTTGCATGACCACATTCACATATAGGAACACACATACATACACACACATCTCTCCTTTCTCCCCCACCCTCCACACACACACACACACATATCCATACACACATGGTCACGCATGTCTGCAAGTGTGTATGCAATTTTATTAAACGTTAGGTCCAAGGAAGAGAAAATAAGAATAACTTAAAACATGCGGGTGAGGATTTTTACCTGCTTGGTGGGCATCACCAGCCAACAGATGACCTCTCTGAAAATTAATCGCCTTCCTGGGAAATGCGGGAAAATCTGAGCAAGCACCGCCCCTTCCCATCCAAGGAAGTTAATTCTTCAGTAGTGTAAGGATTTGTTGGATTTTCAAATATTTTCTTCTTTGTGATTTTCTTGACCCAGGAATATGCTTTTCATTTCGGCAGCTCTCTCCAGGCAGCAGAGGAATTGACAGCTCCCAAACAATCATGTTAACTGTAAATCAAAATGTTATGTTTCCGCGGTTCAGCCGTGACTCTTGAGTTTATTTTCTTTCTATCACTAAGGAAGCCCAATCCGCAGGCAGAACGATGATTAAAGACAACTACCAAAAATATTTACTCCATTCTGCAAAAGAGTGCTCGTCATCGCCAACTGAAGGTGCACAGCCTCGCTTCACCCAGTGCTCCTGTTGCTGCTACAGGAGACAGGGGCGCCTGGAATGCATTTCCCTGTGCCTCCTCACGACAGCTCGTACGGCCACACGATCAAAGACTGGTACGTCTAGTAGAGTCTCCATCACACAACATACAAGAATTATTTATTTCAAAATGATAGTGGGTTTTTTTTTACTCTTTTGAGTACTAAATACCTCAGCATATTTTTTTTCTGTATATGGGTTTTTGTGTAATTTCTGGAGTGCTCTGCTTTCCAAAATTATTCCTCTGCCCCCAACATCCCTCGATCTTAATAAAAAGTCCTACTTCTGAGTGACACTCTCTTCTGCACAGTCATCATCTTAACCAAAGGGACCTTGCAGGTAGTCTAGAGACTGTCCCATGATGGTCAACTCTACTGCACGTGGGCTATCTCCTCAGCTGCCTGAACAAGTCATTCCTTTCTAACGGTGGCTGTCAACCTTCCCAGGGCTGCAACCCTTTCATACAGTTCCTTGTGTTGTGGTGACCCCCAACCATAAAGTTATTTCCATTGCTACTTCACAACTGTAACTTTGCTACTGTTACAAATCATAGTGCAAATATCTGATGTTTCCTAAGGTCTTAGGCGACCGCCGTGAAAGGATCATTCGGTCCCCAAGAGGGTTGTGAGCCACGAGATGAGAAACACTGCTTTACGAAGTCAATGAACCAAGCCTTGGCATCACCAAAAAGTATGGCCTAAAGACCCAGGCTGTTTTCCTAGGGCCCTCTGGCAATGCTGGGCGACAGGGCAGATGCAGGGTGAGAAAATGAGGACGCACAAGTGCCAGTGACAGCTGTCTTGGGTATCTGCCAAGCCCCTACTCTCGGAGTCTCCAGGAGTCAAAGTCTTTGGCCAGGTACTGAGAAAGGAGACCTCCCCTGGTGAGTGAGCATCGCCCACTGTTTTAGTAACTTCACTTTCACTTCTTCCTGATAGAGAAAAGTGCTTGCAGATCTCGTGAGTGAGTGAGACAAATGCTGGCTGTGGTCGGCTTGCTCAGCCAAGGGTTCTCTTCCTTTCTGACTTTCTCTCTCTCTATTATCCTCATTTGAAATGCAGAGAGTACCAGCGTGGGAGGTTTCCATTCTGCTTTTAACTGGCTGGCTTCTGCTGATGAAGAGGTTACTTGAGTTTGTGCAGCTTCTTGATCTATTATTACGCTCTTCACCTGCACTTTTGTTTCTAGTCAAAATGGAAAGCAACTGTAGTTTCTCATCCTTTAATGCCCAGAAATGACAGGAAGCTGGGTTTTATTTCTTTTCCCCTTTGAAGTGATAAAGCTGAGTGAACAGACCTAAGAGTTTCATTTTAGCCAGAAATCTTGCTCAACCTCATGGCAACAGCTTTGTGGAGAAGCGCCACTGGCCCCGCCCACTTCCCCGGTCTTAACTATGCTGCTTTTATCTAACTGCACATATGTAAATGTACTGATTCCTATTTATAATGAAACACGCAAACATTGAGTAAATCTCGGTAACTTTTTAAAAAGAAAAGTGTACAGCTGTGTAGCCAACCTTCCCAAGGAGATGGCAACCACCCTGCTGTCCCAAGTTACCTTCGCCCACTCCCAGTGCTTCCTCACTGCGCATGCCCTGCTTTCCGTCCCCCAGGGACCAGCTTTGCTGAGTCTTGACTTTACCGTCAGTGCAATCGTAAACATTTATTTATTTATTTATTTATTTAGTGCCTGGCTACTGTTCTAGAAAATTCTGAATTTCTGGGCATGATGGTGCATGTCTTTAATCCCAGCAGAGGCAGGCAGTATGAGTTTGAGGCCAGTCATGTGTACGTGGTGAGTTCCAGGACAGCCAGGCCTACATAGCAAGACCCTGTCTCAAAAAACAAACAAAAAATATAAATCATACTATATTGTATAAATATGTCACAATTTGTTTAAGGGCTTGAGTTGTCCGTATCTGAGCTGTTGTGAACATTTTTTTTTTTCGAGACAGGGTTTCTCTGTAACTTTGGTGCCTGTCCTGGAACTAGCTCTTGTAGACCAGGCTGGCCTCAAACTCACAGAGATCCTCCTGCCTCTGCCTCCCGAGTGCTGGGATTAAAGGCGTGCGCCACCACTGCCCGGCTTGTTGTGAACATTTTTGCACACATGTCTTGTCAACATTTGTCTTGTTTTATTTCCTCTAGGTAGACACCCAGGAGTGGAATTTCTGGCATAAAGAAATACCAAGTGTGTTTTGAAAGTGTTTATGCTGGTTTGTCGAGCCATGAGCAACATCTTACAGGTTGGATTTTGGGGTTTGTTGTTGCTGCTGCTGTTGTTGTTGTTTTGAGACAGGTTTTCTCTGTGTACTCTGGCTGTAGACTAGGCTGGACACAAGCTCACAGAGATCCGCCTGCCTCTGCCCCCTGAGCGCTGGGATTAAAGGCGTGCGCCATCACCACCGAGCATCATCTTATGTTTTAGTTAGCCTGCATTTTCTCCAAGACCTGGTGTGTTCAGCTTTTAAAATTCTGCTTAGTCTAATGGGCATGAAATCAGCTCTGACTCTGGTTTCATTGTGCGTCTCCCTCTCAACCAATACTTTCTTCTGGGAAGGGCCTATCCAAATCTTTGTCATTTACTTACTGGATTGTCTTTCTTTTAAAAAATTAATTTATTTACTGTGTGTTCGTATCTGGGGGGAGGAGGGGTGTGGGTGCATAGGTGTACATGTTGTGTGTCACACTTGTGTGTAGTGGTCAGAGGTCAGCCATGGGAGTCAGTTCTTGCCTATCACATGGGCGTTGTCCATGTTCTCAGACCATGAGGCTTGGTGGTAAACACCTAGACTTCCTGAGTTACTGCTCTGGCCTGGTTTATCTTTTCGTTCCCTGTAGTTCTTTATATGTTCTGGGTACAGAACTTTAGTTAGTAGGCCTTTCCTTCTCTAACCTTGGTGGGGTCTGTTGTTGTTATTTCTCTGAGTAAGATTTTTTATTTTTTACATCTGTATTTTTTGTTTACATGTGTCTATGTGAGGGTGTCAGATCTCTGGAGCTGGAGTTACAGACAGTTGTGAGCTGCTTCTGGGAATTGAAGCCAGGTCCTCTGGAAGAGCAGCCAGTGCTCTTAACCTCTGAGCCATTTCGCTAGCTCACTCTTATTTTATTTTTTTGATGATCAAAATTTTAAATTAAAAATTTGACATTAATCAATCCTTCTTCAAAGTTTAGTGTTTTTGTTTATACCTATCAATGAAACCCATGGCACAAGCCTATCAGTGAAACCCATGACACAAGCCTATCCATGAAACCTGTGGCACAAGTCTGAAGAAGTAAGCAAGTATTCATTATCCATTCTTTTTGTTTGTTTGGTTTATGAGTGTGTATATGTATGTGTGTGTGTGTACACACTCGTGCTCATGCACATATGTGCGTGCATGTGTGCAAACCGTCAAGGTCAGGTGTCACTCATCCGAAGTCATCAGGATTCTGGGACTCCTCCTGTTTTTATCCTTCCCCCTCCCCACAAGCACTGAGATTATAAGCGCAGGCCTGTCAAACTTTGGGGGCATCAAACCCAAGTCATGAGTGTACAACAAGCACTCTATGGTATCCTCACAGACCCTAGTGTCTGTGTTTTTGAGATAGGAGTTTACTGCAGTCCAGGCTGGCTTCCAACTTATTATGCAGCTGAAGTTGGCCTTGAACATCTGATCCTCTTGGCTCTGCCTCCCACATGCAGGGATTACAGGCCTCTGTCAGCACAACTACCTTATTTTCTCCTAAACAGATTATAGCTATTATAGCACCGTTTGGTGATCCATGTGTTTGATCAGCTATTATAACACCGTTTGGTGATCCACATGTTTGACCAGCTATTGTAGCACTGTTGACTGAGATTTCTGCCCTGCCCAGTTCCCACAATCATTAAGTCCCAAAGAAATCACATAGAGGTCTACATTAGTTATAAACTAATTGGCTCATTAGCTCAGGCTTCTTATTAACTCTTATAACTTATATTAGCCCATTATTCTTGTCTATGCTAGCCATGGGACTCAGTACCTTATTCAGTGAAGCAGTCACACTTGCTTCTTCTCTGGTCGGATCAGGACTGTAGAGGAATGGGCTTCCTTCTTCCCAGAATTCTCCTGTTCTCATTGACCCGCCTCTACTTCCTGTCTGGCTGTCTTGCTTATACTTCCTGCCTGGCTACTGCCCAAATCAGCGTTTATTTAAAATATAATTGACAGAATACAGATCATTCTCCCACCATAGCACCATTCTCTGATCCACATGTTTGATCAGCTATTACAGCACCATTTGCTGAGAAGATCTTTTCTCAGTCGATTGACTTGGCACATTTATGAAAACCAATTAGTACCAGGTGAGGTGGCATTAGCCTATAGTCACAAACTCTGGAGGCAGAGAGGCAGGAGGGCTGCAGTGCATCTGAAGGCAGCCTCGACTACATAGCAGGTTCCAGGCCAGCCAGGGCCACATAGCAAGACCGTGACAAAACAGAAGTAAATATATTCGTAACCACATGTATGTGGTCAGATAATGGGCTGTATTAAAATGCAATTGAGTCCTCTAACATTATACTTGGTTATTAGGATAGCTTTGCCATTTTAGACCATTTTCATTTAAATTTTGGAATCAAATTATCAATTTCTACAATAAAGACTGATGGAGTGTGATTTGGATGTTTTTGTGTGAGCATATGTGATCTATACATGATTCAGGGAACACTGACATTTTAAAATATTGTAATTTTATTCAAAACCAACTTTTAAAAAAATCTTTAAAATCTCTCAGCAGTGGTTTTCAGCATGAAGATCTTTCCCACAGTTTCTTAAATTTTTTCTTAAATATTTGATATGCAATTAATAAATACACTTAGAATCTTTTGTGGAGGCTATGCTGGATCAAATCTAGGTTAACACACATAATTATCAAATGCCACTGAGACCAGATTTCTCTATTCTTAATCTCTCTCAGTGGTTACCAGTTTATTACAGAGCTAGTTTTTCCACAATTTTTTTTTTACTTTTCCACAATTTCACAGGTTTCTGTTTTATTATTTTTTAGTTATCTTCATTTAAATTTATTTTTTTGTTCTGTTTTTTCTATTTTTACACATACACACACACGTATACTCAGGTTTCTTGTTTCTTGTTGGTTGCTTGTGTGTGTGTGTGTTTTAAGACAGGATCTCAAGTAGCTCAGGCTGGTCTCAAACTTGCTATACAGCTGAGGCTAGCTTTGGAACTCCAGGATTATAAGCATTCACCCTCGGCTGAAAAAAAGGAGTCAGGGAGAGATGGCGCCGGTCTCAGGAGCTACTGAGACAAGCTGGATGGGCTTGCAGCACATTTTCTTAAGATCTGATAAGAACTCCGATTCTTGGCTGTAAGAGCAGGCTCAGCTCAGGAGGACCGGAAAGACAGACCCGGATGCTGGGAGGCACGGAAGCCGGGCCAGGCACGGCACATGGCGAGCCCTGCACGCACCGCAGTTGGTGTGAATAAGGTAGGTCAGAGTGGTGAAGCCGACTTCTGTCCCACGCTGTTCCAGGAAGGCGATAACAGCAGTTGGAAATAACAGGTGGCCCCGAGGAGAGGAAAGAGGCTGGCCGATCCTCAGGGTTCAGAGAAGAAAGGGTAGGGCTTTCGGGAGCTGGCAGGAGACCTGGAATGTCCTCAGGGTCTTGTTTTGGCAAGAAGCCCTGGTTCCCCACAGCTGATCACCTAACCAGCAGCTTTCTGAAAGTTTGGAGTTCAGACCCAAGATGATTTATACAGTTGCTTGAGAGAAGTGACTAATGAAAAGAGAAACGGCCCATAAAAGGACCAGTTAGCGCAAACTTCTGGTTTTTCTTCCTTGGCCAGTGATGCCCAGCCAAGACCTCCCTCTAAACTTGGCTCCAAGCCTTCTGCTCTGTGAACCAGCGCTCACTGGCAAGTCACATCGCTCATTATGCCCAGCCACACTGCTTATCAAGCGTGGCCTTTTCTTCCTTAGCATAAGGTCTCTGGATTCTTCACTATGAATGAAAACAAGCAGCCATGTCAATGGTCTCCTGGCTACCGGATCACACCAATAAGGGAAACCTGCGTTACAAGCTTTCACTGAACCTCAAGGAGAGCACACAGCAGATAATTCGACACCAAATGTCTGGCTTTTAGCCAGGACTAACAACTGTTCCTTTTTTATTTTTTCAAGCCACATTCTGGTAACCACAGAGAACCAAAAATAGATATTCTGATTCCAGAGCTCAGAATGTTTTCTAAACGAAGGTGAAATCACAGTGCAAACTAACCACAGGTTTAGGAGGGGAAAAGAGTTAGGCTGAAAGCTTTAGCAGAAGAAAATTGGTTAACTGCCAATAAAACATTCTTTCAGAATCAAAAGAGCTAACCAAACTACTACATTGCTTTACGGATTATTGCTAGTCATTGCGGTTTGATTTGAATTGCCAGATTCAGCAAGCCAAAATACAAGATGCCCAGTTAAATTTGAATTGCAGATCAACAACAAATAATTTTCTAGTGTAAGTTTGTCCCAAATTTGGCATGTCGCAGATATTATATTGGGCTATACTTCTATTTAAAAATTATGCATTGTTTATTTAAAATTAAAAATTAACTAAGTGCCGTATATTTTATCTGGAAATCTTAGGTACAGTTCTACCATGATGCTCAGAATATGAGAAGGTTGGGGGGGCATTTCGAGTTATGATTGGATGCTGGGTTAAAAGCTTTATTCAAATCAGTACGTTTGTCCATCAGTGGTGGCACAGGTCCATAATCCCAGCACTCGGGAGGCAGAGGCAGGTGGATTTCTGTAAGTTTGAGGCCAGCCTGGTCTAAGGGTGAGTTTGAGAACAGCCATGCTACACAGTGAAACCCTGTCTCAGAAAAAAAAAAGTTGGAACCAGGGTGTTTGATGCCCTTGGATTTGGCAGTAGAGCGGATTAAACAAAGCCTCACGTGTGTCAGCGAGTGCCTCACCGCTCTGCTCCATTCTTCATTTTTTCCACTGTAATTTTGTGTGTATATGTGGGTGTAAGCGCATGCACCACAAACCTGCAGAGGTCAGAAGAGACAGAGATTAGAAACAGTTGGTTATGGCCGTCATGTGGGTGCCGGGAATCCAGCCTGGGTCTTCTGTAAGTGCCACAAGCACTCTTAGCGACTGAGCCATCTCCCCACCCCTCTGTTTTTACTTCTCATTTTCAGCATGGTTGCTGAGGCTGGCTTTGAACTCGGTCTACCACGCACGCCTTTGGAGTTAGGATCTTCCTGTCTCCGTCTTGTGAGTAGCTGTGATGACAGGCGTGCACCTCTGGTGGTCATAAATTCTGCATGCAAGGCAAGCACTCGACCACCGAAGGGGCGGGGGAGGAAGAGAGGGGAACAGAGAAAAATATATAGCTCAATTAAAATTTTAAAAAATTTTAAAGGGAAAAATCATTTTTTAAAAATACTCATGACAGTAAGAAATAATAACTCGAGGATACCAGGCCTCTTCTAGGCACTTCAGTTTCTATATTACTTAGTAACTATTTTCTCTTTGGTTTCAGTTGAAAGCTCTCAGCAGGGTACTCTCATCATCAGCTAAATAGGTCTTTGAAATATGTCATGTTTTTTGTTTCTGTTTCATCTGTTTTGTTTTGTTTTAATTTTTTAGGGACAGGATCTCACTATGGATAGCTCTGGCTGTTCTAGAACTCACTATGTAGACCAGGCTGGCCTCAAACTTGCAGAGTTTTTGCACCCCAAGTGCTAGGGTTAAGGGGGTATGCCACAAGTCCCTGCTCTTAGTTTTCTTTCTGTTGGTGCGATAAACACCACTACCAAAACCAACTTGGGGAAGAAAGGCTTTGTTTCGTTATACAGTCTGCAGTCCTCCATGAAGGGAAGGCAACTCAGGGCAGAAACTGAAGCAGAGGCCACGGGGAATGAAGCTTACTGGCTTCCTCGTGGTGGCCTGTCTGCCCTGCTGACACCATTCCCGGCCTGCACAGGAGTGGTACCTGGTGGTGGCCTGTCTGCCCTACTGATCCCATTCCCGACCTCCTGCACAGGAGTGGTACCTGGTGGTGGCCTGTCTTCCCTGCTGATCCCATTCCCGACCTCCTGCACAGGAGTGGTACCTGGTGGTGGCCTGTCTGCTCTGCTGATCCCATTCCCGGCCTGCACAGGAGTGGTACCACCCACAGCAGGCTGCACCCTCCCACATTGCCCACCGGCCAATCTGATGGTGGCATTTTCCTAGTTGAGTTTCCCTCAGATGCTAACCTGGCTTGTGAAAAGTTAACAAGATGCTAACCAGCTGCACTCACAGCAACTCAGTTTAAGTCAAGAACATTTCCCAGCCTCAGAAGGACTGTACTTCGGTGGTCGAGTGCTTGCCTTGCATGCAGAAGACTGAATTTGACCCCCAAGCACCATCAAATGCCCGAGTTTCTATTAGAAAACACATGACTCAACACCGTGCACCACTCTTTCGGAGGACCAGGGTCAGTTCCTAAGGCTCGGGACAGGCAGCTCACAGTCACCTATAACTCCAGGTCCGTGGCAACTGATGACTCTTGCCTCATCGGACACCTGCATTCATGTGAACACACATACCAACTAAAAATAAAGTAAATCTTAATTTTTTAAAATGAATTTAAGACAAAAAACCATACTTGTTAAACCATATCCCTAAGGGAGGATAATATTCATTCATTTAGCTTTGAGAAAAAAATAACCATCTCAAGCATAAAGACCCTATTCAAAGCAAAATATATCAATTAAACCTTGAAAGGCAGAATAAATGGACCTTAATGAGTTTGCTAATATACTTACTTGTATATATAATTGCTTATTCAGCAAACTTTTAAAATTAATGAATTTATTTTAATTGACCAAAAAGTTATAGATATTTATGTATACAATATGTTTTCAAATATGTAAACTCTGTAGAATGGATAAATAATATGCATCACTCCGTGCCTCTCACAGTTGGTGATAGGGGGACAGGAAGAACCTTCCATGGATGTCACCTCACAAACATATGTGACGAGAGGCTGAGGCCACAGTCCCTGTGCTTATGCTGACCGGGCTCCCTTGGGGCACACAGGGGCAGGACTCTGCTTGCTAAGGACTCCCTGGGGTGTGAACCCCATTGTGCCCCACACAGAGGTCAGCAGTGCAAGTACTCCAAAGACAGAACTCTGCCCAAGATTCAGATGAGCCTTCAGGACCTGCTTGGAAGCCCAGCCAGTGACAGTGGGGTCAAGGAAGTGATGTCTGTAGGAGTTCAGTCAACTTTGTTTCGAAGCACGGCCGAAATGACGGCGCCAGACTACAGTACAGGTAAACTCGATGCTGGTTGCAGTGGTGGTAGCTTACTGGTGCATGTTTTCCAAACAGCTTGTCCTAAGCAGGCAGAAAGAATGTCCGGAGAGATGGGTGTGATGGGGCTGGTCTTTTCCACCAGGGAACTTGGTGAGCGTTCATTACCACTGTGTGCCAGAAGCAAGGGCGACCGCAGTACATAGACTTCTCTTCCTCTCCACCCTCCTTCCTTTCTTCCGGCATTACCGGGAGTTGAACCCAGTGCTCTGTGAAAGCTGAGCAAGTACTCTACCACTGAGCCACATCTTCAGACACCTATTAATTTTATTTTGCCAAAGTAGTTCTCCCAATTTTGCTCCTCCTGGTCCCAGGTACATCTGTTGGGATTCTGGATCTTAGCATACTCCTTTCTTCCTCTCTCTTTCCCTCCTCTCCCCTTCTCTTTTCTTCCCTCTCCTCCCCTCCCCTCTCTTTTCTTCTCTTCCTTTCTTCCTTTCCTTCAGTGTCACACTTATTAATAAAGAATTTGTTCATTTAATATCTGTTAACTGGGCTCAGCACTGGGGGGGGGGGGCTGAGGCAGGTGGATCTCTGAGTTCGAGGCCAGCCTGGTCTACAGAGTGAGTTCCAGGACAGCCAGGACTATACAGAGAAACCACGTCTTGAAAAAACAAAACAAACATCTGTAAACTGGCCCTGGGCTGAGGCAGGGTCACATTGTACGTCTCAGTACTTATCTGTGTAGGCACAAACAATGACAAAATGCAAGTCTGAGGTGAAAGGCTCATTCACACACTCATACCTGCTTCCAGGTAATTCTGTTACTCAGCTCTGCCCCAGCCAAGGCTTGCCAGGGTTCCTCTCTTTCCACCTGTGGTGGACACTGAGAAGGTCTGCTCTGTTCCCACTTTAAGACTGGGGGGTTCTGGGGGGCTTCCCTCAGTCAGCCCTCCTTTCTACCCTATTCTTCCTTCTTTGCTGAATAAACTCTGTAACGTCTCTCTCAGAAGCTGCTTCCCTGGGAGCCCCTGCCAGAGCAGGGCCTGGTTGCACTGGGTGTGGGAGAAAACGCACGACACTGCAGTCAGGGCAGTGTTGAGGCTGTTGAATGTCTCCTTTCTTCTTGTGCTCTTTCGTTGTTATTGTCATTCTTTTCGTCATTGTTTTTCTAAGAAAGGGTCTTGTTATATAGCACAAGATGATCTGGAAATCCCAGAAATCCTCCTGCCTCAGCCTCCAGAGTATTGGGATTACAGATGTGACCCTTCACACCTGGTCTTTTGTACCATGCTGGCTTTGAACTCTGGGTAGTGGAAGATAGCCTTGAACTCTTGATCCTCCTGCCCCGACTTCACAAGTCCTGGGGTTGCAGGCGTGCACCACCATGCCAAGTTAATGTGGGTCCAGGGGTTGAATTTGAGGTTTTGTGCACGCCGGGCAAGGGCTCTACCAACACCCTTTGATCTTCACTGTTCTCTATGAATCTCTGAATTTTGTAGTAGGTTTCTTGCCTCCTCAAGAAAATATATTTAGCGTCTGAGAGGCAGTGATAGGAGGACTTTGATTTTGAGGCAGCCTAGGCTACTTAACTCACACCCCCATCTAAACAACTGAACAGCTAGAGCAACAAATCTCATATATTCCTATTTTTATTTGCATTGCATTTATGAAGTGCTTTAAAGAAAAAAATGCAAGTATTACACTGTACTTTCTTTTCTCAGAAAAGTCTCTTTCCAGTTATATTTTCTAACACATAATTCTTACATATTTGAGTGTATTCCTATGTATGCTTTTATATTATTGGAGTTAGTATTATGAGAAAAATCTTTTATTAGAGTTTCCTAATTGCTTCTAGGGAAAGTCATTGCAAGAACTCTCATGAGGTTTGTATGTTCATGTATATAGAGCAAACTGAGTTATTTTTAAATTTACAGTTGAATACCAGTCAATGCATTTGTGTCTATAATCATATAATATGAAATAAATTATATTTCCTCTTATATAATAACTTTTATGACTTTCTTAATCTCTTGCTCTCTCTCTCTCTAGTAGACTTTTATTTATTCTTTGACAATTTCATACATGGAAACATCCGCCTTACTCATATGCATTCTCAATTCCTCCTCCTGCAGCCCCCAGGCACCTCCAACATGCCACCTCCATGTTCATGCTCTCTCCTTCATTTGTGGGTAGCCCCCTAACTCTAGTATCGATGCCTGTTGGAACGCTGGCCGACGTTGGCTTGCTCTTATACAGGTGTTCAGAGATACATCCCATGAATGCAGTGTCCGTGCTGTGTCCCAAAGACAGCATTTCATGGCACTCCCATCCATCCTCCTGTTTCAGCAATCTTTCCACCCCTCTTCCACGATGTTCCCTGACCCTTGGTTGGGGGAAGGAGCAGAGCATAAAATGGTTCTCAGCAGTTTGACCACTTAGAAGTTTCTGCATTAATTGAGACCACTGAAGAGAGAAGCTCCTCTGGCCAAGGTCAAGGGCAACACTAATCTATGCTTATAAACATAAATATTCAGAAAGCAGTTTGGAAACGTGCCATTTAGCAAAACAGTAGTAGTAGGTTCATCCCTAGAGCCTATGGCCCCCAAGTCATGGACTTTGGACCAGTTTAATAGTACCAGACCTGAATTCCTTCCCATGGAGCAGGCCTCAGATCTCCTCCAAAAGCTGGCAGTTACCCCACAACCTTCATGCCGCTACTGCACCAGCGGACTCACTTGCTTGGCAGATTAGTGTGGTAGCATTCAGAGTTCACTGCGAGGAAACAACTGATATCTTTTCTCACATTCTCAGTCCTGGTTAACACACTCGTCGTCACCTTCCTCCTCATGTCACTATTGAGCCAGTGGGTACACCTGCGTGTACACCCCCTCGGCTCTAACTGTTAAAGATTCCCAGTGGCTCTTCCAGTACCCTCCCCTCTACTTCCTGTCATGTATGTTCTCTTACCTCCCCTCCCTTAAGATTTCCTCCTCTTTCCCACTTGTGGGCCCTCTCTAGCTTCCTAGGCTCTTCAAAGGCACAGATCTAAGGATTCTAAGCTAGGATACACTGCTGAGGAAGAGCCTGCAGTAATGTCTTTCTAGGCCTAGGTTACTGCCCTTTGTACAATATTTTCCAGTTCCATCCATTTTCTTGCAAATTTCACATTTTTATTTTTTCCTTTTAATGTGATTTTGTTTTGTTTTGATTTTTTTTTCTCAAGTTGGGTCTCTCTGTGTAGCCCTGACTATCCTGGAATTTGTTCTGTAGATCAGTCTAGTCTCAAACTCAGAGATCCACCCCCCTCTTCCTCCCTAGTGCTGGAATTAAAGGCATGTGCCACCATGCATGGCTTAATTTTATTTTTTTAATAGCTGTATAAAATCTCATTGTGTACATGCATTACACTTTCCTATCTACCATCAGTTGAGGACCGTGTACACTGATCCCACTGCCTAGCTGCTGTGAATAGAGCAGCAAGGAGCAGGGATGTGCAAGTTTCTCCACTGGAGGACCTGGAGTTCTTCGATGTATGCTCAGGAGTGGTAAAGCTAGATCAGAGAGCAGCTCCACTTTTCGCTCGGTGAGACCCTCCACACTGATTTCCACTCTGCTGCTGAGATTTTCCACAGGCTTACTCTGTTCTTTTAGAATCAGTGGTGCAGACTGGCTTTCTTCGGGTGTTCTCTTTACTGAATTCCTTTTCTGTATCATCCATCACCTCCTTTATTTCACTCAGCTGTTTGTATCTTTGAAATTATTATTTTGAATTCTATATCTGGGATTTCACCTAGCTCATCCTCACTAGATAACATAGCTATAGGATTAATCATTTCTAAAGTGTTGTGCTCTGTTGTTTTCTTGTGTTTCTTATGTTATTACATGGATATTTGAGCATCCAATGTTATACCTTTGCTTGGCTTAATTTGTATTAGCTATATATGCTTTCAGTTGACATATTTGCAACATCCAGATGGGATTTGTATGTGGTAATGATGAGTTTAGAAAGTGATTCCTGGGGCCGGAGATCCAAGTGCCTGGTTTAAGTTATATCTCATTGTCTGTGTAGGATACTTGGGAAAGCAAGCAGAGTTGGATGGTATCACTGCTGTGCAATTGTCATAGTAGCCAATTAATAACATCGGCCCCTTAGTCTTCAAAAAGCTGTTGAAGAATAAACAACCGAGGATACTATGTTATATGCTCAGACTTGAGTGATTAGATTGAGAGTAAGAAGTAGGTGAGAATTACGGGATTAAGTGCTACATTAACTTTAAAATGATCGATTGGATAGGATCAAGTATTAGATCGATATTAAAAGACAAGGCAGGTAAGGATAAGGATTAAACATTAGAGCAATTTTGAAGAAAAGAAAAACATCAAAGTCAGTAAAGTAAGAAAGGAAAATTGGGATGCTGTTAGGGTCTATAGATTTTAGGTATTATCAAAGTATAGAAGGTTCTAACTAAGACATCAAGGGAGGAGGGGATAAGGACAGGAGAAGAAAAGTTGTAGAGAATAGGGGGGTATATGAGATGTAGCTGAAGGGAATAATAAAGAAGACCCTGCAGGAAACTGGACAGAGAACATACACAGGTCCCCAGACCAGCTGAGCAACGCACAGACAAAAGCAAATGACCACAAGACACATTCATAGAAGGTCACCGATGGAAATGGGAAATTTAGAAGAACACTTAAGGAGTGAATGGTTGGCATAGCTGCCCTGACTTGAGAGGTGAGTTCTTGGATCCCTGTGGTGATTCATGGCAGAGAGAATGGGCCTCTGAAGCCTTAGAGGTTGTGGGCTCTCTGGGGCAGCAGGGCCACAGGCTGCTCCCAGGTGTTCTCTGGTCCTGTGCTTTCTCAGGTTTTCTGACGTCTGATCAGAGTTTCTGCATACTTAGTTGAATTTTGGGGATGGCACCACTATCCAGAGCAGGAAATGAAGGAAACAGAGCAGCTCGGACCTGGAGCCCTGAATTTTCTGGACTCAGATACTGTTTGGTCAGAGACAGGTAGACAAAGGATTTGATCTGTACAATGTGAGTGGAGCTCACAATGTTTGTTTGCTAATGGCATGGATTTCCTGTATTATTGTGGTCTTAACCTACATAGAAATGAAGATCGTTTCGGAGACGAAGTGCACCACAGGTCACCTCCCAATTGTATTTGCCTCATAAACTACATTGTGCCCGAAACTCAGTGTTAACCACCTAAAGGCAGTTGGTGGGCATCCTAAGGCCACACATCCTCAGTATTTGAAATACTGAGTTTAGAATAAGGTAATGCGAGGGGTAGGAATACAATTATTGGTACGATTCTGTTCCATCTAAACTAAAGAGGCTAAGCCAGGGGTGGTGACATCCACTTGTAATTCTGGGACTAGGAAGGCTGAAGCAGGAGGATATCAAGTTTGACACCTGTCTGGACTACAGGGGGATTTCAAGTCCCACCCTAGGCAACGTAGAAAGAGCCTGTCTCAAAACACAAACGAGGATGCAGCTCAACTGAGAGCCCATGATAATTGGGTTAAAAGCATCAATTTTTGGATCCTGGAATGACTTGGTTGGTTTTTTTTTTTTCTTCAGATACCCTCTTTAAGGACACAAATCTAAGTTTGAGAATTTATAGATTACCTTTTAACCATAGACAACCTTTTAATTTTTTAATTTATACCAGCCACGGAGTTCAGAAGACTAAGATAGTCTATAGTGCCCTGGGCACACATAACCAAAGTGTGTTTAGAGGATGAATCAAACAATCTCAGAGTCAGAAAACTCCAAGGCTGTGTGCAGAGCAGGAGTAAGAATCAGTTGTTCTGCTCTGAGGACAAAGGCCGTAATTACCAGTGTGGAGCCGCCACTCCTTTCTTGCTTGTTTGCTTTCCAGGCTGGCCTCAAACTCTGTGTAGTGAAGTACAACCTTGAATTCAGGTCATCTGCCCTCTACCCCCCAAGTGTTGTTAGGATTGGAGGCTTGTCCACCAGACTCAATTAGGCTGATGCTGGGGACCCTAACCCAGGGCTTCAAGTATCACAGGCAAGTGTTCTAACAGCTGACCTCCCTCCCCAGGCCCTATCCTACTCAAGATTTGACAACCAACAATTTAAGGCAACATAATCTCCGGGGCTGAGAGATGGTTCAGTGGTTAAGAGCACCAGCTACTCTTCCAAAGGTCTTGGGTTCAATTCTTGGCACCCATAAGGCAGCTGATTGTAATTCCAGTTCCAGGGATCTGATATCTTCGCACCATTCACGTAAAATAAAGGTAAATAAATTATTTTAAAAAGCACAATCCCCAAACACCCACCACAGTGGGCCTTTTGCGTTTTTGAATTCTGTGTACAGAGGGTCAGTTTAAGGTTTTACACAGTAATTTAGCCAACTGCGCTCTTGACTGCCCCGTTCAGATTTAGGGCAACAAAACACGTGTATGCTATAAGCCTAGACACTGTGTGCTTGCAATGTTCAGACAGCTCAAATAGACGGAGAGCCCGAGGGTTTGGGAGCTTGCAGGGAGAGCTTTCTGGAACATCTGGCTTGTCCACGCAGATGGTGAACTCTGCTCTCACGCACAGGAAACCGAGTTCATAGCTGACTACCCGCTCCCAGTGACAGTCCGCCATTCACTCTTGGTACCGCCTGTCAAGGTGCCCAGTGTACCTTTAGCGGACGGTTGAGTGCATCTCGGTCCTTCCAAATGGATGAAGGAATCTAAGATTGAAACAACAAAACCGCCCCTTTCCCTCTGCCCTAGAACTTGCAATGCTGAGGAAAGCGACAGAGCGAAAGACTACTTACTGTCCAGAGGCCTCGGCAGAGCCTTCCTCCCTCGGCAGGCACAGGCTAGCCCCACCCCCACTCCTGAGCCGGTGCCTATGGCGCAGCCTCCAGGACAGCAGGTGTTTTCAGTTCTGAGAGCTGAACTCCAAGTGTCTCAGAGAACAAGTAAGGCGACCTTCAAGTTTGATTAAACACTGGGATCCAGGTTTCCCTTGCTGAGGGACAAGAGAATATAGTTATCCTTTCAAATCACACGTAGTTTGTTCTTTTTTGTTTTGTTTTTCTAGACAAAGTTTCTCTGTGTAGCCCTGGCTGTCTTAGAACTTGCCCTGTAGACAGGCTGGCTTCCACCTCAGACATCCCTGGTGCCAGGATTAAAGGCCTGTGCCACCACTGCCTAGGTAGATTTTTTTTCTCCAAACGTTTGCTTACTTTCACAATTTCTTCTTGTTGTAGGATTAGGGATTAAGTCTGATTTTTTATTTATTTGCGAAGATGTTTTTATAATGAAGTTTATAAAATTTTTAAATGTATTGGGGGGGGGGAAGGAATTGAGGCCAAGTAGTAATGGCACATCCCTTTAGTCCCAGCACTCAGGAAGCAAAGACAGGTAGATCTGAGTTTGAGGCCAGCCTGGTCTACAGAGTGAGTTCTAGGACAGCCAGGGCTACACAGAGAATGGTGCACCCCACCTTCTCTCTCTCTCTCAAAACAAAAGCAACCAAACAAACAAACAAACAAAAAAACCCCAGGAATCAAGCCCTAAGCTTTCCACATGCTAAACAAGCACTCCACTTCTGAACTACACTCCTATCCTGTGTGATTTTAATTAATTAAATTAGTTAATGGTGTGAAAGATCAAACTTAAACCTCCAGCAAGCTAGACAAGGATTCTGTTACTAAACTGTACCCCACTCCTATTTTCAACGAACAGAAGATGAGAAGTTTCAGTTCTGTTTCTTGACCTATCAAATATACACAGAGTTCCAAGAATAAAGATGGTCTTTATGGAGGGTTAATAATAGCACAAAGAAAAAAGGCCACCTACATGGACCAGGTGTGGCGGTGGCACACACCTGTACTTTCAGCTGTAGGCGCAGAAGCAAGAAAACCTTGAGTTAGAAGTCAGCCTGGGCTACATAGTGAGATGCTATCTCAAAACATACAAAATAAGTAAGGCAGTGGTGGCACACACCTTTAATCCCAGCACTTGGGAGGCAGAGGCAGGCAGAGTTCTGAGTTCGAGGCTAGCCTGGTCTACAGAACTTGTTCCAGGACAATCAGGGCTGTTCCACAGCGAAACCCTGAGTCCAAAAACAAAAACAAATAAACAAACAAACAAAACACATAAAGAATAAATTCCAGTACAATTTAGAAACTAAATAACAGTAAGACTGTATCTGCTTGAGGGCCTTAGAAATGACTGTGACGTTCTATTCTTGAAGACTCAGAACCACGATGTGCCTATGTGTGCTGGCTTACTTTAAATGAGTCCGATTTATTTATTTATTTATTTATTTATTTATTTATTTATTTATTTATTTATTTTTTCGAGACAGGGTTTCTCTGTGGCTTTGGAGCCTATCCCGGAACTAGCTCTTGTAGATCAGGCTGGTCTCAAACTCACAGAGATCCGCCTGCTTCTGCCTCCCGAGTGCTGGGATTAAAGGCGTGCACCACCACTGCCCGGCTAATGAGTCAGTTTTAATGCCATTGATGAATACGGAGAGTGGCGAAGGTTTTGTTAGCATATTAGGTCTAAAAACTGTAGTATTTCCTCCTTTTGATTATTATCCTAACTTATATAAAAAGCAGAGAAAGAAAAATATAATTTTTCTTAAAGTACTGGTGAAAGCAACTGTGGGAGAATTTGAGTATTGGTCTTTCTGCTTATAATACTAATGTCCTGTTCAATAAGCTGAATATTTATTGGTGTTTGCTACAAATTTAGCCTCCTAGGCTAAAGGAGAAAAAAAAAGTGACAGGTTTCAATCTTAACAATTTGCGACCCAGCTGAGGAAAAGCAGTTAGCAAGAGCCTGTGCCTGATGGTAATGGCCAGTGTGACCACAGTCGAGATGAGGATGCTGGTCATGAGGGGGATGCTGTTTTAGAGCAAACAGTAGGCTCACCTGATGGGACTGAGAGTTTAGGAGGTGGCTATGGAGACAGAAGTGGAAGCATGTTTGCTGGGTTGTAGGGACTCCTGAGAACCAAGGAGAAGAGGTGGGAACTGACTTAGCCAATTACAAGTGTTTTCAGCTTTGAAAAAGTGGAAAGAAAAGCAGCTGACACAGAATGGCAGACTCGACCCGAGAATTCAGACGCCAAGACCTGTCTAGGTAGCTTTGAAGAACTCTCTCTCTCTCTCTCTCTCTCTCTCTCTCTCTCTCCCTCCCTTCCCCCCTCTCTCCTTTCTTTTCTTTCTTTCTTTTTTCTTTTCTTTTCTTTTCTTTTTTTTTTTGATATTTCAAGACAGGGTTTCTCTGTGTATCCCTGGCTGTCCTGGAACTCACTCTGCAGACCAGGCTGGCCTCAAACTCACAGAGATCCACCTCTCTCTGCCTCCTGAGTCCTGGAATTAAAGGTGTGTGCCACCACTGCCCAGCAAAAAAGCATATTTTAAAAAGATAATAATGGCTTAAGGAGACTCATCTGGCAGCCATCTAGGGTTGCTGGAGGGAGGCATAGGTCAGCATGGGAAGACAGCAAGACACACTTGCTTGAAACCAGCAGCAGGCAGGAGGGGAAGGGATGGCTCTGAGATGTTTCAAAGGAGGAAGCACTCTAGATGTGACAATGAGATTCCTGTGTGTTTACCAAGTGCCTGCACTTTCAGCACTTGGAGGTCAGAGGCTGGGGTCTGGGAGTTCAAAGCCATCCTGGACTACATAGCAGACACTTGCAACAACAGCTATTGATCTGACCCAGTTGTTTCCTAGCCTCTAAGTCCTCCTTTGCCCTGAATCTCATTTTGGGGGTCCAAACCTAAACAGAGAAATCCAGTGTTCTCAGCGTCCAGGCCTGCATGCAGCAGCTCTGTATTGGACCTATCTCGCAGGGCATTCAGGTTGGAGGAAGAGTTCGAGACAGGGTTTCTTTGTGTAACAGCCTTAACTGTCATGGATCTCACTCTGTAGACCAGGCTAGCCCCGCACTCACAGAGATCAGCCTGTCTCAGCCTCCTGAGTGCTGGGATTAAAGGCATGTGCCACCGCTCTCCAGCTTTTTTAAATCTTTAATTATGTGTATTGTGTGGGCATGTGCTTGTGAATATGGGTAGGGTGGTGGTGAGTTTTGCAGCTCACTGGGAACCAAGTACTGGGAACCAAGCTTGGGTCCTCTGTAGGAGCAGTTTGTGTGTTAACCAAATAGTGAGCCATCTCTCCAGCCCCTCAGACTCATTCTTTTTTATTTAATTTTTTTTATTGATTCTTATTGAGCCCTACATTTTTCTCTGTTCCCCTCCCTGCCTCTCTCCTCCCCTTCAACCCTCTCCCAAGGTCCCCATGCTCCCAATTTACTCAGGAGATCTTGTCTTTTTCTACTTCTCATGTAGATTAGATCTATGTGAGTCTCTCCTAGGGTCCTCACTGTTGTCTATCATTGTTGTGATTTGTAGGCTGGTTTTCTTAGATTTGTGCTTAAAAACATTTATGAGTGAGTACATGTGATAATTGTCTTTCTGGGTCTGGGTTACCTCACTCAAAATGAGGTTTTCTAGCTCTATCTATTTGCCTGCAAAATTCAAGATGTTGTTATTTTTTTCTGCTGTGTAGTACTCCATTGTGTAAATGTACCACATTTTCCTTATCCAGTCTTTGGTGAAAGGGCATTTAGGTTGTTTCCAGGTTCTGCCTATGACAAACAATACAGCTATGAACATAGTTGAGCACATGTCCTTGTGGCATGATTGAGCATCCTTCAGATACCCAAAAGTGGTATTACTGGGTCTTGAGGAAGGTTGTTTCCTAATTTTCTGAGAAATTGCTATTATATATCCAAAGGGGCTGTACCAGCTTGCATTTCCACCAGCAATGCAGGAGTGTTCCCCCCAACCTCTTCAGTGTTTTTGATCTTGGCCATTCTTACAAGTGGAAGATGGAATCTCAGAGTTGTTTCGATTTGCATTTCTCTGATGACTAAGAATGTTAAACATTTCCTTAAGTGTCTTTTAGCCATTTTTTTTTTTTTTTTTTTTTTTTTTTACTGAACATGCGTCTTTATTGGCCACAGCTACTTGAGGGGGATGAAGCGTGAGGAGTGGGTGGCACCGATGCCAGGCCGGCCGTGCTTCACAGGCTTGTAGGTGATGGAGAACTCGCCCAGGTAGTGGCCGATCATCTCCGGCTTGATCTCCACCTGGTTGAAGGTCTTGCCGTTGTACACGCCCACCATGCTCCCCACCATCTCGGGCAGGATGATCATGTCCCGCAGGTGGGTCTTCACCACCTCGGGCTTCTCCATGGGCGGCGCCTCCTTCTTGGCCTTTCTCAGGCGCTTGAGCAGCGAGTGCTGCTTCCGCCGCAGGCCGCGGTTGAGGCGTCGCCTCTGCCTGGCGCTGTAGAGCTGCATCAGCTGCTCATAGGACATGTCCAGCAGCTGGTCCAGGTCCACGCCGCGGTAGGTGAACTTGCGGAAGGTCCGCTTCTTCTTCTGCTCCACTTCGGCCATCTTGGCGGCGACTCGGAAAAGCTCTTTTAGCCATTTTAGATTCCTCTGTTGAGAGTTCTCTGTTTGGGTCTGTGCCCCATTTTTAAAATTAGATTATTTGTTGTTTTGATGACCAATTTCTTGAGTTCTCTTCTTAGTACTGTCTTTATGTAGACCTGTATGATTCAAGCTTTAGAAATTTTTCTTTTACATATGAGGGTGCCCTTGTATTTGGGGCATAGATGTTCAGTACTGAGATTTCTTCTTGATGGATTTTTCCTGTGACTAATATGAAATGTTCTTGTCTCTTTTGATTGATTTTAGTTTTTTAGATATTAGGATGGCTACACCTGCTTATTTCTTAGATCCATTTGATTGGAATATTTTTTCACAACCCTTTACTCTGAGACAATGTCTGTCTTTAAGGTTGAGGTGTGTTTCTTGTATGCAGAAAAAGGATAGATTCTGTTTTTGTATCCAGTCTGTAGCCTGTGTCTTTTTATAGGTGAGTTGAGTCCATTTATATTAAGGGATATTAATGACCAGTGATTGCTATCTCCTGCTAATTTAGTTTTCATTGTTGGTGATGTTAATTTGTGCATTTTTCCCCTCTTTGGGATTTGCTGCTATGAGATCATCAATTGTCTGTGTTTTTGTTGGTGTAGCCAACTTCCTTGGGTTGGAGTTTTCCTTCTAGTATTTTGTGTAGGGCTGGGTTTGTGGCTAGGTATTGGGTAAATCTGGTTTTGTCATGGAATATCTTGTTTAGTCCTTCTGTGGTGATTGAAAGTTTTGCTGGGTATAGTAGTCTGGGCTGGCATCCATGGTCTCTTAATGTCTGCATAATGCTTGACCAGGACCTTCTGGCTTTCACTGTCTCCAATGAAAAGTCAGGTGTAATTCGATAGGTCTGCTTTTATGTTAGTTGAACTTTTTCCTTTGCAGCTCTTAATATTCTTTCTTTGCTCTGTATGTTTAGTGTTTTGATTTATTATGTGGCAAAGGGACTTTTTTGATGCAGTCTATTTGGTGTTCTGTAAGCTTCTTGTATCTTCATAGGTATATCTTTCTTTAGGTTGGGAAGGTTTTCTTCTATGATTTTGCTAAATATATTTTCTGTGCTTTTGAGTTGAACTTCTCCTTCTTCTATATCTATTATTTTTAGGCTTGGCCTTTTCATGGTGTCTCATATTTCCTAGATATTTTGTGTTAAGCTTTTGTTAGATTTAATGTTTTCCTTGACTGACGTGTCTATTTCCTCTACTATATCTTCAGCAATTGAGATTCTGTCTTTCATCTCTTGTAATCTGCTGTTCATGCTTGCGTTTTGTGGTTCCTGATTGTTTTCTCAGAATTTCTGTTTCTGTAATTCCCTCTGCTTGTGTTTTCTTTATTTGTTTCTATTTCAGTTTTCAAGTCTTGAGTAGTTTCTTTAATATTGCTTTTTCTTGGTTTTCTTTAAGGGATTTGCTGATGTCTTCCAATTTTTTGTTTGCCATACTCAATATTACAAGTGGACATTTGACTGAGCCTTAAGAATTTCTTTTGAGAACCTTTGCCCATTGCATAATTCCTCTCCCTTTCCATCCTTCTGTTGTTCCTGTTTAAATGCAAAAATAGGGCCAGCAAGATGGCTCAGTGGGTAAAGGCACTTGTTGCTAAAACCCAGTTACCTGAATTCAATCCCTAGGACTCCTGGAAAGGGAGAGGGAGAGAATGGACTCTGCAAAGTCATCCTCTGACTTCCACACGTACACTGTGGACTGCACACATAACAATAAAATTCAAAATTTTAATGCAAATATATACACATATTCATTAAAGGGAACAACAACCATTTGAGTTGAGCTGCTACTATAGTACCAACATCAAAGTGGTTGACTTGCTAAGAGACGCGTCTCATCATTAGCATGAACAGAGGCCTGTTTTCCAAGCTATGGGTGAAGATTGTGAGTATGTTCTTCATTCTCATAAACTCATGGCAGTACCTGCTTGCCTATTCACACTATAAGTTGGCCACACTGTCGCTGTGTAAGTCCAGCCACCAACAGCTGCGGGGAAAAGCAAACAACCCGGGAAAAGCAATCATGTGCTGGCATATAATTCTCAGTGCTCAGGCAATTCCAAACTGCTCTCATCTACTCTGGCAATTCTGGGTTGTAGTCTAGGCTCAACATAGTGGACATTTAACTTGAGAGGTTTTCTGTGAAGATCTCAATTCCCTTCTCTGGTCCCAGAGGAGGACCATGTCATCTGTGATGACTATCCACTTGTGTAGCTGGTTGTTTTTCTACTTTCAACTTTTACTCTTTTGGGGGCCCACCACCCAGCTCCCAAATAAATCACACATGGAGACTTATTATCATTTATAAATGCCCAGCCTTAACTTGGTTTATTTCTGGCCAGCCTTTCTTAAATTATCCCGTTTGCCTTTCGCCTCTGGGCCTGTTCTTCTGCTTTACATCTTTCCCTTTCACTCCATGGCTGACCGTGGCTGGCAGCGTGGTTAGGTGGCCGGCCCCTACCAG
>JABTXL010016972.1:5652613-5674040 GCA_025134845.1 Neodon shergylaensis | reverse complement strand
GGTTTGAGAGCCGTGTGTACCTGGTGTGGTGTGGTTTGAGAGCGGTGTGTACCTGGTGTGGTGCGGTTTGAGAGCCGTGTGTACCTGGTGTGGTGCGGTTTGAGAGCCGTGTGTACCTGGTGTGGTGCGGTTTGAGAGCGGTGTGTACCTGGTGTGGTGTGGTTTGAGAGCGGTGTGTACCTGGTGTGGTGCGGTTTGAGAGCGGTGTGTACCTGGTGTGGTGTGGTGTGGTTTGAGAGCGGTGTGTACCTGGTGTGGTGTGGTGTGGTTTGAAGCAGCCAGCCAGTGAAACTGCAAAGTGAGTCATCTGGCACTCTCAGGATGTCTCAGCAGAGAACAGGCATCAAGCAGTGCGCACTGAGCCCAGACAGCAAAAGTCCCTTTAGCATCACAACCTCCTGACCTCAGGTTCAGTCCTTCTGTGTTTACATCCTTTGGGGAAGTCACCTCGGAGGACAGAAAAAGACTTCTGAGCATACGGCTTACCAATGATCACAAGGAACCAGAATCACCTTTTCTGAGTGGCTAACTTAAAGTCTTTACTTATTAAACCAGTGTTTGAGCCAAGATCCTAAACCTGAAAGATAACTAACTCAAAAATGACACGCATATAATGTGGGATATCAGTTATGTTGTGGCTGGGCTGAACGCGTCCCAGCTGTAAATGATAAAACTTCCCTGAGTGAGAAAGACAAACACCAGGCAGGTCCCTTTGTCCTGACCTGCGGTGGAACTGGCCAGTGGTTGCCACGGCCCAGCGTAAGAGGAACACAGACAAGCTATCAACTCACTGAGATGCTTCTACACCCGACTCTCCGAAACAGAAGCAGCAACAGCCAAGAAAGACTTTTTTAAGGTGGGCGTTTTGTGGTTAAAATAATAATAATAATTTGAGGTTATTCTATTCTTAGAAGTTTGGAAGGGATCTGTTGACACATGGCTTTAACAAATTGTAAACAAGTTTTTGTTAGAAAAGCGTGCTGCCAGGGGGAAATGTGTGGTGTGCTACCCTTTGGGAAGGCTCCTGCAGCAGGGAAATACCCAGAGTGACGCTTTATAAATACTGTTTGCCATGCGTCGTTCCCTCGGTCGGTCCTGGTGGCTTCACCTTTACTTTAGTGATGATGATAATGGCATCTAAGGTTTGTTAGGGTCTTCCGTGCGTCCGGGTCTAGGTCAGGGACATGAATTCACCGATATTTTCATTGCTGAGTGTCTTAGGGTTTTTATTGCTGCGATAAAACACCATAACCAAAAAAAAAAAAAACAGATTGGGGAGGGAAGGGTTTATTTGGTTTATACTTCCATATTGCTGTTCATCACCAAAGGAAGTCAGGACAGGAACACAAACAGGGTAGGATCCCAGAGGCAGGAGCTGATGCAAAGGCCATAAAGGGGTGCTGCTTACTGACCTGCTCCTCATGGCTTGCTTGCTCTTCTTTTTTAAATTATTTGTCTGTTTTTATTTTATGTGTATTGGTGTTTGTCTGTGTGTATATCTGTGTGAGGGTGTCAGATCACTTGGAGCTGGATTGCAGACAGTTGTGAGCTGCCATGTGGGTGCTGGGAATTGAATGTTGATCCTCTGGAAGAGCAGTCAATGCTCTTACCTGATGAGCCATTTCTCCTGTTCCCCAGCCTGCTTTCCTATAGAACCAGAACCAGCAGCCCAGGGATGGCACCACCCACCAGGGGCAGGGCCTCCTCCACTGATCACTAATTGAGAAAATGCCTTCCAGCTGCATCTCAAGGAGGCATTTCCTCAGCCGAGGCTCCTTCCTCTCTGACGACTCTAGCTTGTTACAAGTTGTCACACAGAACCAGCCAGTATAGTGAGGGTCATAGTTAGAGTTTCTATTGCTGTGAAGAGACACCTTGACCATGGCAACTCTTTTTTTTTTTAAAGAATTTATTCATTTTTATTATATGTGCATTGGTGTGTCTGTATGAAGGTGTCAAGTCCCTTGAAACTGGAGTTACAGACAGTTGTGAGCTATCATGTGGGTGCCAGGAATGGAACCCAGGTCCTCTGGAAGAACAGTCAGTGCTCCTAATTGCTGAGCCATCTCTCCAGCCCCAACCACAGCAACTCTGGTACAGGAAAACATTTAACTGAGGTGGCGGTTTACAGTTCATCATGGCAGGATATGGCGGCATGCAGGCAGACATGGTGCTGGAGAAGGAAATGAGAGTCCTATACCTTGATCCATAGACAGCAGGAAGTGTCTGGGTGTAGCTTGAGCAGAGACCTTAAAGCTCACCTTCACTGTGACACACTTTTCTTTTTTTGAAACAGGACTTTCTCAAGACATTTTAAGTGTGTGTTCTACAGGACACCATTAAGAAAATTCTGCAGGGGGGCTGGAGAGATGACTCAGTGGTCAAGAGCACTGACTGCTCTTCCAGAGGACCCAGGTTCAACTCCCAGCACCCACATGGCTGCTGGCAACCATCTCTAATTCCAGTTCCAGGGACACCCTCACACAGACATGCAGGCAAAACACCAATGCACATAAAATAAAGTTAGAAAGAAAGAAAGCTGCCACTTTCATTTAAAAAAATTCCCCAAGCAGGTAAGCCTGCCTGGTGACTTGAGGTACTCATACCCATGGAGTGGGTATGAGAACAAGCAAAGGCAGAACGGTTCACGTCCTGTGGGAACAGACCCGGGCTGCTGCCAAGGGATGTATCTGAGCTTGCTGCAGCATCCCTCCGTGTTGGTGCTCGTGGCTCCTGTTACCACGGGAGGCAGAGGATCCCCGGTGTCTCGGATGACACAGGCGGCGGCCACGCCAGCACAGGAAACATTCTGATTTGAGTGACCTGCGCTGCCACCCGGGGTTGTGGAGACTTCCAGGCTTGAGTTGGGTCCCTGGGTAAACCAAAGCCGGGGTCTGCGTCATTGTCCATGGCCCCGGTTGCCACTGAGGGCAATGCAGATGCCTGGGGTCTGGGCCACCGCCTGTGGCATTATCGGCACCCCAGGGTCAAGTTGCTGTCACGACTAACTGCAGATTGAGGTGGCCAGCACTGTCTCCCCCGCCCCTACCCGGGGGTGGTGGTGGTGATGACCAGGCCTGAACTGTGTTCGGGGGCTGTGTCCAGATCTGTGGCCCTGCCACAGCCAGGATCTGTGTCGAGGTCTGTGGCTCCTGTTGCCATCGAGGGCTATTCTGGGCTCTGGGCCACCTGGGGCTATGTCGGACTCCAGGGATCATGCTGCTGCTGGGTCCATGTCAATTTGGAAGGCTTGTGCAGCCCCCTGGGCCCTGGTGACCTCTATGCTGGGTTGCCGCTGAGGACCGTGTCTGGCTCTGTAGTCCTGCTGCAGCTGTAGTCTCTACTGATACCCGTTGTCTGTGTGGCCACGGAGGCCCATGTGAACCCAGTGTTGAACTATGTGTTGGGGTATGAGGACAGTGCTGGGCAGGCCCCGCCCTGCACTGGCCCTGAAAGAGCCGGCCCCCACTCACTGGAGAGCTGACCCTGCTGTAACCAGCCCTGGGATAATGGACTCTGGCACAGGAGATCTGGTCCTGTCCCTCACAGAAGAACTGCCCCCTCCCCATCACACACACATTTGGAAAAAAATGGCCCCACCAAGAGCTGACTCCACCCCTTACCTGAGCACGTGGGATGGTTCCAGAACTTAAGACTGATGAGTCAGCTGCCAATCATGCACACATCCATGGCTTGGAGTTGGCACATCACCATCTACTCTATCTATGACCTGCTGGAGCGTGTGAAGGGACTGGGCCTTCGGAAGCATAGCTTCAGGATCTCTATGACAGAGCAACAGCAGGATAGCTGAGAAGAGTTTCAGTGAGGGTCCAGAGGCCTTGAACCTGACCAATAAATAACACATTACACAATGACAATTGCAAGCAAAGCTGGTCTGGACCAAAGGGTCTACTGCATGACACACAGCAGCTCCCAAAGCCACTAAGACGATTGAAGAGGTGATGGGGAGGCGGGATAGATGGAGGAGCAATGTGAGGTTTTTGTTTGCTTTTTTGTTTGATGTTGTTTGTTTGTTTTTAAATATTTTTAATTGTGTTTTTAAATTTAACTTAATTTTTATTATTTCTTTTTAAGTTTCCTTTGTGGGAGCACTACAAGAGTGAAGGGCAGATATGGTGGGGGACTGGGAAATGAGTGGGATTTGAGGGCATGATGTAAATTTCCCAAAGAATCAATAAAATAATTACATTAAAAAAAAAGAAGGAAGGAAGGAAGAAAATGGAAAGCAATTAAGGAAGTGAAGAAAATATTTGCAGTGCAAACACCTGTTGAAGGACTTGTGCCGATAATAAAGAAAGAATTTTTCCTGGGGCAGCAGAGAGATGGGTCATTGATTAGAAGCCCAGAGCTCATTCCCAGCACCCACACCAGTCAGTTCACAACCACCTGCAACTCCAGTTCCAAGTGGATCCCACACCTTTGTGGGTCTCTGCATTTATATGAATACACATGTCCTTCCCCTACACATGCACACACACACAAACACACACCACATGCACACCCCACATACAAACACATAATTTAAAATAAACGTTTAAGAAAGAAAATAAGATCCCAATAAAACAGCAAGTGATTTGAGATGGTGTCTCACCAACAAAGGCGACGGGGTGGCTGAGAGGACCTTGAAGTGCAGTTGCGTTATTAATCAGAGGCAAGTGAAAACGCGACCGCAGTGAGATAGAACACAACCACTGAACGATCAAAATGCAAACCCTGGAAACACCAATGACCCCAAAGGCGCAGAGCAGCTGGGCTGGCGTGCTCTTCTGGCAAGGACACAAAATGGCATAGCCACCGTGGAACACAGACAGCTTCCTCCCCGTCCTCTCTCTTGTCTCTCTACCTAGCCCTGGATGTCCTCGAATTCACTGTGTAGACCAGGCTGGCCTCAAACTCATAGAGACCCTCCTGCCTCAGCTTCCTGAGTGCTGGACTTAAAGATGTGAACCACCATGCCCAGCTCTCTCTTTTTTTGAATCAATTTTTTAGTCAGCATGCACACTAATAGGCATAGTGACATTTTATGCACATTTATCATTATACCTTCTTCACATTGTCCCTCCTATGAGAGAAAACATGCAATATTTTGTCTTTGTTTCTTCCATTAACCTCTCTTTCCTCTCCTGTTAAGTCCTTTCTGGCCTGATATTACCTCTTATAATCTTATTACACATACATATTGTTATGGTTTAAATACATGGTGCAGGTCCCCGAGTGGCAGCAGCAGGCAGCAGGCCACAAGGAGCAGCAAACCCCAGGCAGGGAGCGGTGATGCAGGTGAGAGACAGAGACCTATTAGGCATGCCATGCAGAGTGAGGTTGGATATTTATTTAATGGGCTATGGAAGGGAAGGGGACAGGGGAGAGGGAGGGAGAAGGGGGAGTAGGAGAAAGAGGCAGAGAGAGAGAGAAAGAGAAACTGAGAGATAGAAAGAGGAGGGGGAAAGGAGAGAAATGGGAAGAAGGGAGAGAGACAGAAGCTGCCTCTTTGGGAGAGAGACAGAAAGGGGAGCAGCTCAGGCTGGAAACAGAAGGAAGATCTGCTTGCCTCGTGGGAAGGGGAGTGGGGAGTAATGAGTGTGACTCGTCTCTTAAAGGGACAGAACAGACCATTACACATATCTCATGTGATTGTGTGTATGTTAAATCTAGATTCTACACGTGAGATAAAACCAGCAGTATTTGTTTTCCATGTCTGGCTTATTTTGCTTAACATGATCTCTGGTTCTACCTGTTCTCCAGAAAATGACATAATGTTATTATTTACATGTATTATTTATTCAGTGCTAATGCACATGTGTGGAGGTCAGAGGTTAACTTGTGGTAGTAGGGTTCTCTCCTGCCACATGAACTTCAGAAATCAAGCCCAGGTTGTGAGGCTTAGCGGAAAGCACCTTTGACCGCTGAACCATCTCATTGGCCCTCACTCTCTTCATGGCCAAATCAGACCCTATTGTGTATTTACATCACCTTTCCTTCAGCATTCATTCATCGCTGGGTACCAACCTGGTTGCCTATCTCAGCTGCTATGAACAGTGCTGTTGTGTGCTGACCTACAGCCCAGGAACGGTGCAGTCAGGTCATAAGGCAGCTCTGTGTTTAGTTTCTTGGGGAACCTTAGTACTGATTTGCATTGTGGCTGCCTAGTTCACATTCTCAACTTGGTGTTTAGAAGACTTCCCCTCTCTGCACATCATTTTGAACAGATGAAGTTGCTTGTTTTCTTGATGATATCCATTCTGACAGGACTGACTTGAAATCTCAATGTGGTTTGTATTTCCCTGACACCTACAGATACCGAATTCTTTTTCAAATATTTACTGGCCATTTGCATTTCTTTTCTGGTAAGCTGTCTTTTCGGGTAGTTTGCCCACTTATTTACTGGATGATTGGGTTCGAGTGCTTAATATTGGGAATTTAATCGGTTTCTTAGGAAGCAAAATATACAGTTACCACATGACTTAGCAATTATGGAGAAATAAAAACAGTGCCCATGCAAAGCTGTGTGCACAAATATTTTGTTCATATTAGCTCATTAGTTCACATTTATTCTACATCAAAAAATCCCAGCTTGAAATCAACCCAAATAGCCACCAACTGGTGAATCTAATAAATCAGTTATGGTTCATCTTTAGAATGGAATAGCATCTGTCTTAGTGTTCTATTGCTGTGACAAGACACCATAACCAAGGCAACTCTTACAAAAGAGGGCATTTAACTGGGCGATCTCTTACGGTTTCAGAGTGATAGCTCATTACCATCATGGTGAGGATCTTGGCATCATACAAGCAGGCATGGCAACGGGGCAGTAGCTGGCAGTTATATCTGGATCCGTAGGAAACAGGCAGAGGGAAAGAGGCCGGGCCTGGCATGAGCTTTTGAAACCTCAAAGCCTACCCCCAGTGACACACTTCTGCCAACAAGGCCACACCCACTCCAACAAGGTCACGCCTTCTAATCCTTCTAATCATTTCAAACAGTTCCACCCCTGGTAACCATGCATTCAGATATGTGAGGGGCATTCTCATTCAAACTGCTACATTATCCATAATGAAAGAAGTCAGCCACTGACACACTCACAACATGAATGAGTCTCAGATGCGTTCTGCCCAAGGGAAGACACCAGACACAGAGAATGCACGCCACGCCACAGTGGTTCCATCTGCATAAACTTCAAAAAGAGGAAAATACAGTGTGATCCAATATTATCTGCATTACCTACGTTTCTTCTCTACTAGATCTTCCCCATTAGAACAAACATGGGTTTTTTCCCTTTGTCTGACCCAGGCTGTTTACAGCACATCAGTGTTGCCTGGAGACAGAGCTGGGGAAAGAGCTGGCTGTAAATAGGTGAAAGGGAATGTCTGGGAATGGTAGAAATGTTCCATGCCTTTTTCTTTTTTTCTGGGGCGGGAGGGGTAGTGAAGTTTGAAGCCAGGTCCTTGTGTGTGCCAACACACTACCATGGAGCCTCTCCCAGCTGCATTCTGTGTCTCGACTATGGTATTGATTACATATAGCTAAATTGACAAATTCATCAACAGTCCTTGAATTATTTATGAATTATTTATGAATTATTTATATGTCAATATAAGTAAATATTATTAAAAACTTTGTTTTAGCCAGGCACACCTTTAAACTCAGCACTCAGGAGGCAAAGGTAGGTGGATCTCTGAGAGTTCAAGGCCAGCCTGGTCTAGAGGTGAGTTCTAGGACAGTCTCCAAAAGCTACATAGAGAAACCCTGCCCCGAAATAAATGAATAAATAAATAAACTTTACATTAAAATATGATATATTTCTATGTAATTGTAGAAAAATCAGTACTTGTAAATATTCTAACCCTTTATTTATTGGTGTGTATGTATGTTAATGGTGCCTTATGAGGTCAGAGGACAACTTTGTGGACTTGGTTCTCCCTTTCTGTCTAAACAGGGGACCCAGGAATTAAACTCAGGTTGTCAGGCTGATGTGCCGGGTGCCCCCACTTAGCCATCTCACTCATCCATGATATATTCTTTTTATAAATGTCTTAAGAGGTGTGATGGCTCTCTGAATAGGATTCAGAATCACCTAGGAGACATCGCCCCACTTCAGTTAGACCTCGGTGGGACTCCCTCACAGGCTCACCCAGAAGTGTGTCTCCTAGGAGATTCCAAGCCCACGGAGGAGGTCCCAGCATGCTCTCTCTCTGCTTCCTGCTCACAGATGCTCTCTGACCAGCCACCTCCTGCTCCAGCCACCAAGCCTTCTCCTCAGTATGGGACTTCACCCTCAAACTGAACCAAACAGAAACCTTTCCCTAAGTTGATTTTTTCCAGATATTTTGTCGTGGTAACAAAAATGGTGACTAACGCTAGTGGTAATGACTGTGCCGTTAAAAAGCAAGGAAGGGGACAGCAACGGGAGTGTGGTCTCACTGTCACTGGTAAGAAGGTAGAAGTGACAGTGATGGGGCTATCTCAGCAATCCAGGAAAGACAAGTGATTAGATGGAACCAGCGGCGTCACTGCAGGAGCAGTCAAGTGTTCAGATTGGTACTTCTTTCCCCTGCGTCTTGAGACAGATCTCTATTGCTTTGCTGGTCTATACTTTCAGACCAGGGTAGCCTCAAACTCAGAGTCCTCCTGCCTCTGCCTCCCAGCGCTATGACTCATGTGTGCAAGACCACACCTGACTCCCAGTGGAGAGACTTGGACAGATGCTGCCAACGGTGTCTACAGCGCTGTACTGGGGGCTGGGCAGGGAAGGACTCGGCTTGAGTTCAGGCTATTGAGCAAACATGAGCCAACTAGGAGGAGTACTGATTTGAGGGGAACCTCGGGGAGGCAGGGGTTCAGAGTAAAACCGAATCCACAGACTAAGTCACACCTCCCCAAGCAGAGAGGAATGCAGAGCTCTGGGATGGGCATAGAGGCTTTGAAGCTCTTAGCTTAGAATTTGAAAAAAAGTGTTTTTGTTTTTGTTTTTTGAGACAAAATCTTACTGTAGCCCTAGGTGGTCTAGAACTCGCTATATAGGCCAGGCTGGTCTTGAACTTACAGAGATGTAGCTACTTCTTCCTCCTGAGTGCTGGGATTAAAGGTGTGTGCCACCAGCTCAGCACCGTGCCCTTTGTTTAATTGGCCACCAAACTGGGTGACTTCACCAGGAGAGTAAACGAAGACTTTCAAGAACAAAGTCCTTAGTAACGTCCACATAGTGGACCAAACAAATTGAGACATGACAACTACCACTGCCTGTAACTGTGGGGTGGCCCGTGGCTACCTGAACAAGAACACGGGGTTTACCTGAGAGTGTAAGCGAAGTGTTTGGAGGCAGCAGGATGGAAAGCTGTGTTTTAAAAGGAGGTGAAGTATCTAGGGGTTACAGGGAAAGGTGAAATAAAGAGAAGATTTGAGGAGTAAGGGGGACCCGAAAAGATTGGGGTAGATGATAGTGCAGCGAAGAGGGGAGAAATTTTCTGGAACTTTCTGTGTTCTTACACAGGTGAGAGGGGATAGGAGCGAGTAGCCGATAGACAGTGATGTGAGAAATGAGGCAGGAAAGCCCCCTTCGGCACACCTGCAAACTGCACCCGTGAGCTTCTGAGGCCTCTCGGTGCAGTCGTGGCTTCCTACCTCCCAAATTTGAACCATCTGTAGATAAAGGAACCTTTCCCTGAAGAGCTAGATGTCTGTGGTCCTCATTCCTCCGACCCCTCCCCCTCCCCATGACCCTGGGTCTCCATGCTGCAAATCCTCTTTCCAGTTTTCCGAAGGTCGCCAAACTATCCTCCAACTTGTCTGCATGGCTTCTCCTTAAATATAGTGACTAGATTTTTTTCTCTCCTGGTTTTGACATTTTCACATCTGACGGCTGCTTGAGTTATTCTCCCAGAGAGTTTCTGGCAGGATGAAACCAAGCGAGTTTATTTTAGTTCCTCTCATGTTTTTCCTGTGGCGTTCTCACTTACGCCAATGGGAGAAAGGGATGGTTGTGGCCGTGAGTGGCAGCAGACTGTGTTCCTAAGAGGAGCGAGGTCAGGGAGCAGCCTTGTGCAGTCCACACAACCACAGAGTTTAAAAGGGTTGTAAACAAAGCCACTAAAAAGCAGTAAGGCTTACAAAAAGGCTCTAGCCAGCCCGTTAGACCATCTGAGCTGGAATTTAAAAAGAAAAAAAAACTGTTTTTGAAGGGTGCGGGGAGCCAAGATAGACGTTGTTGGAAGAGCCTCATCAGTTCAGCCACCATGGCTATGGCCCTGACAGCCAGGAGCGCAGGTCTTCTACAGCTCTGAGTCATCTTCATTTTCTGTTTGTGTTTGTAGCTTCCAAGAGAGAGCACTAAAGCGCTCGCTTCTCTGTCTGCCGCCACATCTCTGGTGCGCTACAGGAGACAGTCGTTCTGAGTATCCTTCAGACCTTCCTAATAGCAGAGATCTATGTGGTAAGCTTCGCATTGGCTCATGACAACTTTAAAATGCTGGAACTGCTGGATTTAAGTAACTCACAGTCTATTCGTGGTCACACACGAAGGGAGGGCCGCGGTGGAAGGGTTCACGTCATGGAGTAGCTTATTAGAAGAGTACAGAACAAGAAGCTGGAGCACCAGGACAACGGTGGAGAGGGAGCGGCTGCTAGCACCTTCCCAGATGACGGGAATACTGAACAGTGAGAAGATGGCAAGGGAGATGAGTGAGGAACAAGAGTTAGTTGCAGAACCAGCATCAGGTCCATTGTTACAGTAACATAGAACAGAATGAGACACCTAATCAGGTGCCCCACCCCGTTGGAAGACACATTCAAAACATGAAAACACCCTCTCTGCTATTGCCCCTTCCCGCCTTCAGACACTCAAAAATTATTTAAGTTGGATATGGGAGAACAAACTTTAATATTTGTACTTGGGAGGTTGAGGCAGGTGGGTCAGAAGCTCACTGCTAGCTTTGGCAACATAGCAAGTTGGAGGCCAGCCCTCAAACTCATTGACAGAGTTCCGGGTCTCAACAACACAAGGGCAGACGGCATTCTTATTAACATAGCAAGAGTTATTCTGCTTCCAGTAAGGTTCTGTTTTATCAACAGAATATTTTGGGGCATTCGAAGAGAGCCAAAATTTGGAGGGCTTCAAGATTATTGATGGCAGCCACCAGATCCTAGCTGTAGACCCCTGGGCTGACTTCGCTTTGTACACATTCTCAGTCTATAGCATCTCCTGACTGTTCCTGTGTATATAGCCAGAAGCAAATGTTAACTTTAACTAGCTAGCACCAAGTCTAAGTACCTGACACAAAAAGCCATTTACCTTAGTCAGTGTTTTTTCACTGTGAAGAGACACCATGACCAAGGCAACTCTTAAAAAGGGAAGCCTTTAACTAAGGGCTTGCTTACCGTTTCAGAGGGTTAACGCAGTATCATGGTAGGAAATATAACAACATACAGGCAGGTGCTGGAGCAGTAGCTGACAACTATATCTTGATTCACAGGTAGAGAAAGAGAGAGAGGGAGACAGAGGCAGGGGAAGGGCACACAAGCCTGGGCCTAGCATGGGCTTTCGAAACCTCAGAGCCCACCCTCAGTGATATACTTCCTGCAACAAGACCATACCTCCTAATCCTTCTAATCCTTTCAAACAGTTCACATTCCTGGTTGCTAAGCATGCAAATATATGAACCTATGGAGGGCATTCTTCTTCAAACCAGTATACCATTGTTGTCAACATTGGCCCTACTGAAGTTCAGTGACACCTTTGTAAAGACCCAATGATACCGTAAGGCATTTTCCCCAAAATAGTGAGCTTGGAGTGTTTTGGACATGGTCCATTCTATCGTTTGAACTTTAAAGGGAAAACAAATTCTGCCAGCGTTCTGAAATATGAGCAGATGTGTAAAGGAAGATGCTGTATTCCTCCCAGAGAGGGCAGCTGTTTGTAGACTGCCCTTCAGTTAGGAGTGGGATTTTGGTTTGGTGGTTTGGTTTTATTTTTTAAAGAAGGGTCTGTGTGTCCACAATAAAGGAGCTCTGGACTGGCTGAGTGGCCATGGATGATGGTTAGTGATGCTCAGAGCTCTGATCATCAGATCTGAAGGGACAAGGCTCCATAACCAGGGCCCTGCCCCCTCCACGCCCACAGCTGTACCTGATTTAGACCCACTTCACATTGGTCTTGTAACTGGAGACTAAAGATCACAACTGAATCTAGTCAACGGTTCACAGGGACTTTGGGCCATGCTGGGAGAGATCTTGGATAGTGGGGCAGTACACCGTGGGCTGTAGCATCCAATGGTTAGAGGAGAGATGCCGCAAAGCATGGTAGGGTGTACAGGACCCTCAGCCAATAAGTACTCATATTACCCAAGTGTGGGACCTGAAGCTGGTATGAAAGACTGTCTTGTATCGCTTTGTGGCCTTTGGTTAAGACCAAGTGTTTTATGGATTTAGAAAAGGTGGATGGTTTTGGAAAATAGTGCAGGCACCTCCAGTTTCTCAAGAGACAGTTCTCTTCCCCCTCTGCTTGACAACTCATGCCACCCACGCTGCACTCCCCCACTCCCAGGTCCATCTCAGACGCCAGCTCTCAGATCAGATTCCACCTTCCTGCCTCTCATTGCTGTGCCGTGGTGTCCTTTAGGGCACACACTCACTTTCCTGTGCCTTGTCCTCTTTGGAACTTGTCTCATTTCCCCACATAATGGACAGTCTTTCCAGGGTGCCCATGCTTGACATCCCTGGTAAAACACCCAGTGTTCTCTCCTTTCTCTCCCCACTCCTTACCCTGCCAGCGGAGATGAATTAAATTTCATTTCGTAGCTGGCTCGGTTTATATCTAGTAGTGAAATGGGTCAGACTGCACAGGGATGTTTACTTTGACTCTCCATCTCTGTCATTTTTGGTTTTCTCCCTGGGACATTTTGGGGGAACTCAGGGGACTTGGATGGAACCAGTCCATTTGTCTTTTTTCCCCCTCAACTGCTAATTTTCTCATTCAAAGTAACACCTACTATGGATTTTTTTTCAAGTGAGTGCAGAGCCAGGAGTGAAAGCTGGAGAGAGGATATGCGGAGTTTTGCGACATTTCCATGAGCGTGTCGTTGGTGTGGAGGGCGGAAAAGCAGCCTCACACTGCTGCCCACAGTTGAGTTCCTGGATTGTATGAGTGTATGGCACATTACATGGCAAAGGGATTATTGTGACAGACAGAACTGAGGTCAGCCTAAATTATCTAGATGGGCCTGCGACATCACAAGGAAGAAGGACGCGAAAGAGCTGGTGTCTGGGTGAGAGGAGGAAGACAAAATCAACAGGGGGACAGTGCCCAGGGTGTGTGCTGTAGGTATGCGGCATGGGTACGAGCTTTTGTATGCTTGCCAGTATGTTTACACACACAAAATACACTACCATACAAGAAAATAAATGAAAAAAAAGAATGCGTATTTCTGGAAATACTTATAAATAATAGACATTTCACTATTTTCACGGAGTCATATTATTTAGGAATAACTTTCAAAACTATAAGCCAGAAAGCCAAAGAGATGGTATCAACTACAAATGGTATGGTATAAACCTATCTTGGCTTATATTCCTACTTATGCCTCCTCATTCTCCTTTTAGACCTCTCTACTTCTTCCATCTTCATCATATCACCTTTCTGCTTTCATGTTCTACACACACCCCCACACCCCCCCACACACACCTACACACACCTATACACCTACACACTATACACACCTACATACACCTATACACCTATATACCCACACACTCACATACACTCATGTACCTACACACTATACACACCTACACACACTTACACACACCCACACACCGTCACACACCCACACACCCACACACCTACACACACCCATACACCTACACACTATACACACCTACATACACCTATACACCTATATACCCACACACTCACATACACTCATGCACCTACACACTATACACACCGACACACACTTACACACACCCACACACCGTCACACACCCACACACCTACACACACCTATACATCTACACACTATACACACCTACATACACCTATACACCTACATACCTACACATTCACATACACTCACACACCTACACACTATACACACCTACACACAATCATACACCTACACACTATATACACCTACATACACTAGATACCTACACACACCTACACACACCTATACACACCTATACACATACACACTATACACACCTGCATACACCTAGATACCTACACACACCTACACACACCTATACACATACACACTATACACACCTGCATACACCTATACACCTACGTACCCACACACCTACACAGACTCACATATCTACACACATCCACACACCTATACATACACACTTACACACCTACTACCACCTACACATTTCTACAAATACTTACACACACCTACACACAGCTATACACCTAAATACTTACACACATTTATATTTTTTGGAGTTTTTTCAAGACAGGTGTTTATATTTTTAATTACATATTTAAATCAATACTGCACAGGACCAAAAATGTGATGTAAGTTTTTCTGAACCTGCCTTATTTCTCATAACAAAATCATCTCCAGATCAGTCTATTTTCCTGCCAATGTTATAATCTTCATCACAGATCAGTAAAACCCCAGTGTGTGTTTATGCCACATTTTTTTCTTTTTTCTTCTTTTCATGACAGGGTTTCTCTGCATAACAGCTCTGTTTGTCCTGGAACTCACTCTGTAGACCTGGATGGTCCTAACTCACAGAGAGCCACCTGCTCGGCCTCCCAAGTGCTGGGATTAAAGGCGCGCGCCACCACACCCAACTTTGCCACATTTTCTTTAGCTACTCCCTCGTCAGACTTGGCTTCATTTGTTGGCTACTACGAATAGTAGCCAAATGGGTGGGTGTCACAGAACATCCGATTACACTGTGAAGATGCGTCTTTGCCAAGGCACCTCTGATTGGCAGGAAGAGGTTAGGTGGGACTTCCAGGGACAGAGAGGACCCTGGGCAGAAGAAAGGTGGAGTTATCAGCCAGATGCAGAGGAAGCAGGATGGGGTAACAAGCAGACGAGGTAACAAGCCTCGTGAAGAACATAGATTTAAAAACATGGGTTAATTGAAGTTATAAGAGCTAGCGGGACAAGCCTAAGTTAAGGCTGAGCTTTTACAATTAATAAGTTTCCCTGTCATTACTTGTGAGCTGGTGAACCAAAGCGAAGTCTAACTACAGGTGTGAAGCGTCTCTGGGTGTGCAGACTTAGATTCTCACAGGACCACACCTAGGATTGGAAAAGCTGGGTCATACAGCAGGCCCATGTTTAGCTTTAGGAGGAAAGTCCCTACTGATTCCCACAGGGCCTGCACCAGCTCACAGTGCCAGCAGACACCAGGGATGTTCTTCTTTCCCCCACACCCCTAGCAGACACCAGGAAAGTTCTTCTCTCCCCACACTCCCAGCAGACATGGGGGAAATTCTTCTCTCCCCATACCCCCAGCAACGTTTGCTGTTGTCTTTCTTAATGGCAGCAGGCTGACTGGGGAGATGCTGAGTCTCTGTGCAGCTCTAGTCTTTCCCGGATGGCTAAAGATATTGAGCACATTAAAGCGTTTATTGGCCATTTGCAGTTTTCTCTTTGAGAATTGTCTAGTCAATTCATTAGCCCAATTATTCATTGGATAAACATTCGATGTTAATGTTTAAAATTCTTTGAAGACCCTAGATATTAATCCTCTGTATTATGTATAGCTGGCAAATATTCCTCCCCAGTCTATACCCTGTTTTGTTTTGTTCTTTTCTTATACCAATTGTTTCCTTTGCTGTGGAGAACTTCTTAGAAAGTTCTTGTCTAATCCGTGTCTTACAGGGATTTACATATTCTTTCCTCTAGTTAGCTCTGAGTTTCAGGTCTTATGTTAAGGTTTTGGATATGGTTTGAATTCCTTTTGAATTGTGCAGTAAGAGATGTATAGGTCTAACTTCCTTCTTTGACAGGTGGATGCCGAATTCCCCCAGCACTGTTTGCTGAAGACACTTTTCTCAAAGGCATGATTTTGACAGCTTTATCAGATAGTAGTTGTGGGGAGCAAGGGAAGTCCTGGGTGAGTGTGTACTCTTTGACACAGGTACTGCCACTTCAAGAACCCCAGTACCTCAGACCCATGGGAATGCTAACGCCTTCCCCAAGTGAGGCTCAGAAGGGTGACAAAGGCTTCTGCTTGTCCAAGTAGAGTATTGACAATGTTTGCAGAAAATGTCCACAGTAGCCTCCTCCCATAGATACTTTCATCCTGCAGACTGCTCCTCTACAGAGATAGCTTCTACCAGGGTTGAAACCCGCCTCCTTGTCTACTTGTATGTATCATTCCTCCTTGTTTGTCAGGTACTAACCTCACCTCTCCTTCAGCTGCATGCAATAACCCTGCCTCCATGTTCAAGTTGTATAAATAAGCCCAATGAACTTGTAGAATGCTGCATCTTCTCCATCAAAGAGTCCAGACTACCCAACCCTGGTTAACAGATGAGTGGCTACAGAAAAGGTGACATGTATGTATGTATGTACACACACACATACACACACACACATACACACACACATATGCACTTACATATGCATGCACTGGGGTTTTATTGAGCTGTGATGAAGAATTATGATATTTGAACAAAAATTGGTTGAACTGGAGATCATCATGTTATGAGAAACATGGCAGACTCAGAAAAACAAATATCCCATTCTGCTCATGTATGCAATCTAGATTTGAACATGTAATTAAAATATGTTCATGCAAAGGGTGCACAAAAGGAGGAAGGTGGCAGGACAGGGAAAGAACAGGTATACAAGAGGTAGAGAGCTTTCTCTGAGCATGTCCATCTGTCCTCTTTGGTCCCCTCTGTCCCCGAGCCAGGGGCCTGTGTATCTATTCGTTGCCAGCATCAGGATGTCTTTGTTGCTATGGCTCTGTAGTGTAGTTTAAGATTGGGTTTTGTGAGGCCTCCAGCATTGCTCTTTTTGCTTACAGTTGCTATTTGGGAACTTTTGTATTTCAATATGAATTTTAGGACTTGATTTTGCTGTTGTTGTAGTTTTGTAAAGAATCTCATTGGAATTTTGATGGGGATTTCATTGACTATATTGGCTGCTCGTTGTAATGTAGTTATATTTGCCTTATCAATTCTGCCAATCCATTAACTTTTTGTGAGGGATCTTTCCATCTTGTAAGATCTTCTTCAGTTTCTTTATTCAATGTTTTAGTTTTCATTGTAGAGGTCTTTTAGATCCTTGTTACGTTTATTACTAAGATTTCTGTTTTTATTTTTAAAGCCTTAAATAGAAGAATTTTGTCCTGATTTCTTATAACATTCTGAATGTTGATTTTTTTGAATGCTACTACTTTGATGAAAGTGTTGATCAGTTCTTTGTGTTTTCTGCTAGAATCTTTAGCATGGAATTTAAGTGTAGAATCATGTTACCCACAGATGGAGATAATTTAACTTCTTCCCTTTCTAATTGCATCACTTTTACCCATCCCACCCCCCCTTCCTGGCTCTGCTCTAAGACTCTGAGCACTGTAATGAATATGAAGAAAAAGAGGAGCACTTGGGTCTCATTCCTAATTTTGGAACACACTCTTTCAGCTTCCCCTAGGTTCAGTTTAGCCAGTATAAATCGAGGCCTACCTTCTGGATTCTCTAAGAAAAATATATTACAGCAACTCAGTGGAAAAGGCCAACAGAGACGGAGAGTTTCCCTTTCCCTTTGGTTTATGGTACTAGCTGTCTCATCCTAACTGGAGCATCCCCTCTCGAAGGGAGAAGGGAAGCGCACAGGACTCAGAAAGAAAACCAAACCCACAAGGCTAAGGACGCTCTTGACACAAGGTTCCTGGGGCCTCTCCCTGCAGTTCAAACAGTAACAGCTGCCAGGGAGAGCTCAGCTACCTGGAAGTTACACAGAGAGCTCCAAGGATGCAGTTGTCATGGGTCATTATCCTTGCTGGAGTGAGGAGCTTCTTGGTGATGCACCTGCAGTACCCAAGCTCCTGTAAGTAACTCTCGTCTGTAGGATCAGGGACAGATCCAAGAAAGTAATCACGTTGCTGAGTACCAGCCACTATACAGCCACAACAAGGTACCAGGGCAGCACTCAAAATAAAAACAATAATATCAAGTATCTATAGCATCTCCTCCGAGGCTCAGAGGCCATCACAAAGGGGAGGGGATGGGAGAAAGGAAGGGCAGAGGAGGGATAGAGTGTTATAATTACTTCCCAATGGAAACATTCCTTTCTCCATAGGACTCAAGACATAGGTGAGGATCAGAAAGATGCTGAACCTTACAAGAGTCACTGAGCCTCTCCCAAAGGTCTGTAAGAGAGTTTCTGGGAAGACGAGGGTCTTTCACCTCTAAGTTATACAGAGAGATCCAGGGATTCAGGAGGCAGTTTTCCTGAGTTGTCACCTACACTACAATGGGCACTTTGGTAATGCAACTTCCTTGGAGTCACCTGTGTTCTATAAATAACCCCAGTAAACTCCTCTGGCTGCTGAGTTAAACTTGAATGGAATCTTTTCTTTTAGCTGTTGTTGGTGCTCTATTGGGGTCAATAGACATTTTTCATGTCTCCCCAGAAAATGTCACATGTTTGTTTGTCTACTTATTTGTGCATTTAAAGACAGGATCTCACTGCAGAGCCAGGACCAACCGTTCCTGGACAAGACATTTAAATAATCCATTCCTTCCTAACAGTGTTTAGTTAAAATTGTAGTTGGAACTGGGCAGCAGTGGCACATGCCTTTAATCCTAGCACTCGTGAGGCAGAGGCAGGTGGATCTCTGAGTTCGAGGCCAGCTGGATCCACAGAGCTAGCTAGGAGAGTCAAGGCCGCACAAAGAAACCCTGTCTCAACAAAGCAAAACAAAAACGTTGTCCTTGGTTTCCAGCTTGCTGTGCACACCAATAATCCTAGCACTTGGGAGTCTGAGATAGGCGGATTGTAAATTAAAACTTGGCCTGGAGCACATAAGGAAAGACGCCCTATCATAATAAAACAATCAAGGCTGAAGAGACAGCTCTGTGTCAAAGACTGCCTGCTGTTCTTACAGAGGACCGTCCCCAGAACACACATGGCAGCTTACAACTGCCTGCGACTCAAGCCACATGAGTTCATTGCCTTCTTCTGGCCTCCTCAGCAACCCACACACATGTACATACATGCACCAATACACATGATTAAAAATAGAACACAGACATACACACACCCCATGCTTAAAATAGAATAAATCTTTTTATTAATATATTTTTTGAGACAAGATCTCACTATGTAACTCTAGCTAGGCTTGAACTCTATATGTAGACCAGGCTGGCCTTGAACTCACAGAGATTCATTTGCCTCTGCTTCTGCTAAGTATTGGGAATGATAATGTAATATTTTTATTAATTCTTAGAGAATTTCATACAATGTATTTTGATTATATTTGTCCCTTACTCCTGAAGAAAACTTTTAAAAAGGAAAACAAATAAATTAAAGCAAACTCGGCCGGGCGATGGTGGCGCACGCCTTTAATCCCAGCACTCACTCGGGAGGCAGAGGCAGGCGGATCTCTGTGAGTTCGAGTCTACAAGAGCTAGTTCCAGGACAGGCTCCAAAAGCCACAGAGAAACCTGTCTCAAAATACCAAAAAAAAAAAAAATTTAAAGCAAACTCTCTGTTAACGCAAACACAATGTTAACATAGGTTCTCCAGTCCGCTTGGCTGATCTCCCTACTGTTCCAGGTTCATGGAAACACTCACCCTCCAGGACAGACAAAGGGGTTTGGAGAAGCCCCCTGTGCTAACACCTTTGTGTGGAGACTCGACTCTTTTAGCAGGATTTTGTTCCCGTTTACAGAAGGGTGAATTGTGGGTATTCCCTCCCTAAGTCACGCATCTATCTGACGTTTTATTAAGCGTACCAAATGTTTCTGCAGTCAGGTTTTTAGGTCAGCCCCTGACGACACAGCCTCAGGAGAAAACAGACCTTCAAGGGAATGTACACAGTGCCCAGACACCTCTCTAAATTAACTTTCTTTTCAAGGTTAACTTGTGGAGGCTGGCAATTACCCAATTACCTCCTGAGATCTGAGTACCATTAATTGTTTGTTTTGTCTTGTCTTGTCCTGTTTATTTAAGACAGGGTTTTACCATGTAGCCCTAGATTCGAGTCTGTAGCCACCCTCCCACGCTACTTCCCAAGTCCTGGGATTGCAGGTGTGCACCACCATTCTTGGCTCCACGAGTGGATTCGTGGAGCTTCTCTGCCTCCCCGATCTCCCCCAGCTCCTCAGTGCCCTCACCAGACCCAGGAGTCACAGAATGAAGAAGCCAGCCTCGGTTTATCTGTGAAGTCAGACTTGGAAGGATGAGAGCGTAGGCCAAGGTAATTAGCCATTAGCGTTTATGTGCTGCTAATTACCCCTAGTGAGAAGTGCCTGGGAGCTGCCAACCTGAGTGTTTCCGCAATTTGTCTTGTGGGTTGGAGGGGCCGTTTGATTCCATTTCCTATCATAGACGAGGCTGAGAAGTGGTATTTAACTTCCAGTGGAGGATATCTCCCTCTCTGTGGATATTTTCATCCTAACACAGCCTACTTGTCAAAACGCTTAGCTGCTGTGGTGACAGTTGTGACATGATACACATCCGGGACGGAGCTGTTGTATGACATCTTCTTGAGGCACTGGCACACACATCAGGGTGTTGCACGACACAGACGCTCCCGTGGCTGTCTGAAGGATGCTGCTTGCTGAGCCTTTCCTGTACCCGTCTGGACCAGATGTGCTGTTGGTCTTTCTGATGTATTTTGACAAGCTACGACAATTCCTAATCATAGCGCCAGGAACTGCTGGTATGTGCGCTGTCTGTCCGTGGTACCCATTAAGGCTGTCCTGCTGCACCGCGGAGGAGGAAGGGAGGAACTGCTTGGTAGACGTGTTCCCTCCTTCCCTCATGCTGTTTATTTTAGAGTGCACATGAATGCACACAAGTACACAGGCATGTATGGGTGAGAAGGCAACCTGGCGTGTTATTTTTCAGTTGCCTTCCATCTTGGTTTGAGACAGGAGAGGGTCTCCCATTGCCTGGAACCTTGCCAACCAGACTAGCTGGCCAATAGGCCTCCAGGGGTCCACTGTCTTTGCCTCCCATCTCACCATCTTTGGGATTAAGAGTACGTGCTCAGATTTTTATACGGGTTCTGGGGATCACACTCAGGTTCTCGTGCTTGTAAGGCAAATGCTTTACTAACTGAGCTTTCTCCCCAACTGGAAGTGTGTGTGTGTGTGTAGTGGAAGGAGAAATTCATGGTGTGTGTGTGTGTACGGTGGAAGGGGAAATTTCTGGTGTGTGTGTGTGTACGGTGGAAGGGGAAATTTCTGGTGTGTGTGTGTGTGTGTGTGTGTGTG
>JABTXL010016972.1:5637344-5649672 GCA_025134845.1 Neodon shergylaensis | reverse complement strand
TAACATGGTGGCCTGTGGTGTGTACAGGCGATGCTTTAACATGGTGGGCTATGCACGAGCAAGGAACTCAGGACCACGAGGGGTGCACCCACACACTGAGACAATGGGGATGTTCTATCGGGATCTCACCAAGGCCAGCTGGCCTGGGTCTGAAAAAGCCTGGGTTAAAACTGGTCTCACTGAACATAGTGGACAATGAGGACTACTGAGACCTCAAGAACAATGGCAATGGGTTTTGATCCTACTGCACGTATTGGCTTTGTGGGAGCCTAGGCAGTTTGGATGCTCACCTTACTAGACCTGGATGGAGGTGGGTGGTCCCTGGACTTCCCACAGGACAGGGAACCCTGTTTGCTCTTTGTGCTGACGAGGGAGGGGAACTTGATTGGGGGAGGGGGAGGGAAAGGGGAGGCGGCGGTGGGGAAGAGACAGAAGTCTTTAATAAATAAAAAAAAAACATGGTGGGCTATGGTGTGTACAGGCGATGCTTTAACATGGTGTCCTGTGGTGTGTACAGGCAATGCTTTAACATGGTGGCCTGTGGTGTGTATAGGCGATGCTTTAACATGGTGGCCTGTGGTGTGTACAGGCGATGCTTTAACATGGTGGGCTATGGTATGTACAGGCGATGCTTTAACATGGTGGCCTGTGGTGTGTACAGGCGATTCTTTAACATGGTAGGCTGTGGTGTGTACAGGTGATGCTTTAACACGGTGGCCTGTGGTGTGTACAGGCGATTCTTTAACATAGTGGTCTGTGGTGCGTTCAGATGATGCTTAACATTGTCGTTTGTGGTGTGTACAGGCGATGCTTTAACATGGTGGCCTTCGGTTTCAACATGGCCTTCTAGAGCAGGCAAAGCTATGGCATCCATCAATGATGGAGAATGTGTCACACTCAGTTGTTATTATTATTTTGATTCAATAAATAACAAAACTCTAGGACTGGGGAGATGGCTTAGCTGGTAAAGAGCTTTCTGTGTGGACATGAGGACTTGGGTTTGATCTCTTGAACACGCTTTAAAAAACATGCATGCACACAACACACCAGGTGTGGTGACATGGGTATAACCCCAGCACTGTGGAGGTGGAGACAGGAGGAAGAAGCCTGGGTCCTGCTGACCATCTAATCAGCCAACTCAGTGAGTTCCAGGTTCCGTGACAGACCCATCGCCAAAAGCAGGCAATGCCTAAGGAAGACACCTTAAGTCGACCTCTGTCGAATGCCCATGCTGGGGCACACAATTAGAAATAAGTAATGTAACTGTAGTAAAGCAACTATAAATACTAATATTTTATATATTATCCATATTAAATTTACTATAAACATTAAGTAATGTTAGTAAGCTTGTATGCATACATAAATACAGAACTGTACTCTGAATTTCTTACCATATTTAATTTACCCTTAGTTTCTTCTTCAGGCTTAAACCACATACGTCTCTGTCCTGTCAAGTGTTACCATTAGATGCTAACGATCAACAGGTTACACTCTGCGATGGTGTCCATTAACACTAGGCAGCCCTGACAGTTTGGTAGCGTCAAGTAGAGAGAGGAGATATCTGATCAAGAGATGATATTTTATTCTAGGATAGAAGATTCAAACAGTGGGATTGGAGGCAGAAACAGAATTACCCAGAGGCCCTCAAAGCAGCTGACCCGAGGTAGGTCATGTAGCACAGAAAAAAGAGACAGTGCTTCAACTCTGTACAAGGCAGGGACTGAGAAGTCCTGGCAGTGGTCCTCTGACCTACACACACACACACACACACACACACACAGATATATACACACACAGACATGCATACACATACACACAGATATACACATGCAGACACAGATACATACACAGACATGCATACACATACAGATAAACACACTCTACACAGATACACACATGCAGACATATGCACACACAAATATACACAAAGATGCACAAAAGTATACACATGCAGATACACACCTACAGACAGACACACATATACACACAGAGAGATAAACACACACATACACACACGCAGACACACACAGATACACACATACTCACAGAGATATGCACATACATACATACACATAGTTCCAAACAGACTCACACCCAAAGATGCACAAAAGCACACACACATATGCACTCATACAGAATAATAAATTGAATTAAAATAATTTTTAATTGGAAAATTGGTGTCACTTATGGTGGCACACACTTTTTATCCCACTACTTGGGAAGCAGAGGCAGGCTGATGTCTTTGAGTTCAAGGCCAGCCTGGTCTACACAGAGAGTTCAGGTCATTCTATGCTACACATGAAATTGTGTCTCAAAAGTACCAAAAAATAGAAAATAAAAAATTTCACTGGGTGAAATTTAATCCTAGCACTTGGGAGGTAGAGGCAGGCAGATCTCTAAGTTTGAGACCAGCCTGGTCTACGTGAGTTCCAGGACAGCCAGAGCTACACAGAAACCTTTTCACAGGGAGAAAAAGAAATGGAAAACTGGATCCACACATTCTAATAGATTGGCTCTATTCCCCAGAGAATTCTACATTCCTGGCACACTGAACGCGCTCACTGATTCATCAAGAATAGCCTGCTGGCATCTGGAGAGATGGTGTGGGGGTCACGGGAGTTTGCAGCTCTCCCTGGAAGATTGGCTTGGTTCTGACACCCTCATGGAGGCTCACGGCCACATCTGACTGCAGCTCCAGGGCAACTGGCATCCTCCTTGGACCTTCCTGAGCTGCTCTTTGAATGTAGTGTAAAGGCACACACCCAGGAATGCACGCACTTTAAAAGAATAGCTGGCCAAATCCTTGGATTCTCCTGGTTCCTCCCATCACCACTGGGATTATGAATGCATGCTGCTGTGCCCTTTTATGTGGGTGCTGGGAGCTAAACTTAGGGCCTCATGTTTATTCAGCAAGCACTTTGCTGAACAAACCATCTCCCTAGTTCACAAATATTCTTTTCTCAAGTTTTTTCTAATTGTGTTTGTGTGTGTGTATGCATGCTGGTGCCTGAGTCCTCTGAAAGAGTAACATATGTTCTTAGCTGCTGAGCCATCTCTCCAGCCACACAAATACTCTTATTAGGGACCAAACAGGGCCTCAAGAGGGAAGAAGGGTCAGTGTGGTGGCTGTTCGTGTAGTCCCAGCTACTTCGGAAGTTGAGGCAAGAGGATCATTAGGGCCTAGGAGTTCAAGATCAGCCCGGGCATCATAGTGACACCCCAACAAAAACGAAAGTCAACAAACTAAAAACATATCATCCTAAAAGAAGAAAGAAGAGAGATGCTAAATTATTACTTTGAACATGGAGGAAGGAGGCATGAGTCAAGAAAAACAAATGACCCCTAGAAGGGAAAAAAAGAAAGAAAGAAAGAAAGAAAGAAAGAAAGAAAGAAAGAAAGAAAGAAAGAGAAAAAAAAAGAAATAGACTCTCCTCCACAGCCTCTGGAGAGAAAGCATTCCAGGGGGCCCAGGCTCAACTTCGTTAAGCTAATGTATTTGTCATGCTGGTCAAGCTGGTGGTATTGGTCAGAAAAGCAATAGAAACATATACCGTAGGGGGCTACTGCAAACCGGAGGAATAAAACTTAGGTATCGGTCCCACCACTGCCGTGGCTCTCAGGGGCTGAAAGACACTGAATGGGTAAAATGAGCCTCACAGGTACCCTGAACCAGTATAGGAGGTGGATGGATGAGTGTCATAAGAAGGACCCAATCAGGGCTGGCATAAAAGCTAAACGGGTAGAGCATTTGCATGTGGACCTGACGCACTGCTCCAGAGCCTCAGAACCCGGGTAAAGCTGGACATATGCTACACATCTGTAATTCTGGCACTCCTATGGCAGCGTGCCACAGAAGCAGGAACATTTGCAGAAGCTTGCAGGCCAGGTAGCTTGGCCTGTGGGGATCAAGAAGAGAGCCTGTCTCAAACAAAGGGGAGGGCTAAGACTGATATCCACAGTTACCTGCTGGTCTCCATCACCACAGTGGCACACATGCATGTGTGTGTACACGCACACACACATGCGCGCACTTATTTTTAAGTGTAGCTGGGAGGTGGTGGCTCACGCCTTTAATTCCAGCATTTGGGAGACAGAGGCAGGTGTATCTCTGTGAGTTTGAGACCAGCCTAGTCTACAAAGCAAATTTTAGGATGACCGCCAGGGCTGTTACACAAAGAAACACTATGTCAGAAAAAAACAAAAAAAGAAAAAGAAAACAGACAGACAAACAAACAAACAAACAAACAATAAATAAATAAATAAATAAATAAAACAAAGGTGTAGGGAAACCGAGTTCGGCTGACCCAGTCCAGCTGAGGAAGGGAAACTGGCTTACTGTGAAACACACCTCCACTTTTCTCTCCCTTCTTCCTTTGTCTCCTGCCCACTGCCTTTCACTCTGCCATGATTCACCATGGGCAACTCTGATGATCAGCCTGCCTCAGTGGGTGCGTTGGAGTGTGGGTGTCAGAGTTTCTGTCAGTAGGCCAAGCACCGCTCCCTGCTGCTCCCCCAAACATACCCAGCAGACTTGCCTTTGGTCCATGCCATTGTTGAGACGCCTGAGAAGGTTAGGGAAGGCAGGGTCAGGGGTCCCACGGGTCTTGGGTATGCTCCTTGTTAGAGGCAGTACACATGAGGACCCAGCACAGCAGAGGGAAGAGGTGTGGGTGGCAGGCAGAACGGGTGGGGGAGGGGTGTCACAGGCAGGACAGGCCTGGCCTTCAAAGGATTTTAAACAAAGACACATACTTGGTGCCCCACTCACCCTCAAAGAGGAATAAGAAGTGATGGAAAGAGCCAGTTCAGAAAGCCAGAGAAGAACAAAGGCTCGATTCACGTGGTGTGGGCTGGATTGGCCCAATCTGCTTCCTGCGTGCCCAGCTTACCAACAAGTACAGACGCCAACACTTTAGAGAGATGCATTTGATACCCTGTTTGTGAAGAGGTGCCCTCAAGGTAGATAGGTCAAGCATTCTCTAGTGTGAGCTGGTTCCGAGTGGTGTCAAGCCCCTTGTCTCTTACTGTACTGGTCTAGAGATCCAGTCCCCTGACATCCCATTGGTCTAAGCCTTTCATGCCCGTGGCTGCTAACTTTCACACTGGACATCCCTCCTATTGGCAGAGTAGTTTTATAATGTTTTGGAATTCCCAAGTGGACAAAAAGAAAATGACAAATATCGAGTCAAAATCAGATTCTAAAAGGCAGAAAATAACCCCAATTTTACCAGAAGACCCCAGGTCTCCAAGTTCTGGCCAAACCTTTAAACACAAGCGCCCTTAAGCTGGAACAACCGAGTACCTGTGTCTCGAAGGGCGGGGGAAGAATAACGAGATGTCCCACATGACATATTTAGGAGGAAGGAACATTCACAAGTGGCCTCAATTAGCAACTCCTAGAATTCAATTATTACCATTATTAGGATTCTTTGATTCTCTCACCGTGTTGTTTGGGAGCCAAATGAGGTCATTGCCTCCAAACACTGGGGTCCTGCCATGCTCAGAGACCACGAATGATGAAGAACACAGATGTGGAAGGGCCTTCAGGGGGCAGGAGGGGCTCCAGCAGGTAGACTAAGACAGTTGGCCCTAAGTACAGATGCCAGGCACAGGACTAACTCTACCCTAATAAGGAACCAATCTGAGCATTCCACCTGCTCATCCAGTAAACCCTGACACCTTCCAGGATACCTCATGGGACTCCGACACTATATTGGAAACCTATTGCATTGCTATGTAGCTTATGTGAATATGGTCTTTATTAGATACCCCTTAGTTGTCTTGAAGGTCATTGAATGTTCATATGTATTCCTTTGTGGGATACTCAATTTTTAAAATTATTAATATAAAACTATATGGTTAATGCCAGGTAACACAGGAGAATCCATAGATATGTAAGACACAATGTGGTAACTAACAAATTTGTAGCCTGGTTAACAATACAATACTTGAAACAGCTGTACAAAAACTCAAGGCTGTGTAGCTGCTGCGTGGGAGTTGGAAGGCAGGTATTGCGGGAGACATGCATTGCTTGCCCTTGTTGCTGGGTTCTAAGAGGTGGCAAAGCACACGCAGTGAGAATCCCAATAGATTGCCAACAGCATTGTTAGGATCAGAGCCTGGGCACTGGCAGCCCTAACCACCTACCATGAGCCACCCATCGTATCAGGACAATTAAAGGGCCGTGAGATGGCTCAGCTGGTAGAAGTGACTGCAGCGAGGCCAACAGCCCAGGTTTGAGCCCTGCAGCTCACATGATGGAGGGAGAGAACAACCTCCACTAGATACCCTCTGACCCTCCCCGCCTGTGCCGAGGCATATACGCGTACACTAAATAAAATGGAGAAAGGAGGAGAGTAACAGCGTCATGAAAGGCAGACAAGGGAGGTTTATTCTGTGTGGCCACTTTAGAAGAAGGTCAGCTAGAGGTGTGGTGCGTTCCCCCCCCCCAAATCTGTCCTTGGGGTCCTAAAATGGTCAAGCTGTGCTCAGCCGTCACCGCACAGCATTCATTGTGTCAGTGACAGTCTCCTCGAGGCGGTCCGTCAAGCTCACAGAAGCATGTGAAATCTCACCAGAGCAAGGTCCTCAGGTTGGAAGAAGTCCTCACCATTCTTTCTCTCAGCCTAATTCCTAGGGAAGCTTCACTTTCTTGGAGGCCATTGTTTCAACGTTCTGACAGCCAAAGGGAAGGATGCGTGTGTCTCTTCAGAACATTTTCATTCCTGCCAGGACAGTCACAGAACCTACGCACGGACAGGATCACATTTGCTGAAGGTGAAACACGGAAACTTGTTCACTGTGACCTCGCAGAAGCCACCAAGCAAGGGGAATTGCCCTTGACCCTGTTCTGCACTCATGCAAGCTTCCTACTTCTCCTTTTCTCATGACAGACATTTCTTAAAGAGTAAGACATAGAGTAATCTAAAATATATATATATATATATATATATATATATATATATATATATATATAGCTGGGTGGTGGTGGTACACACCTTTAATCCCAGTACTTGGGAGGCTGAGGCAGGAAGACTGCTCCAAGTTCAAGGAAAGACACCCACTGACCAGACCAAACAAACCAAAATTAAACATTCAAATCCCATTCCTAAAATCTTGTGGTTACCCCAAAGAAAAGAACTCCTTAGATACCACGTCCCTGGGCCTTGATTGGTATGATTGGTTTGTTCAGCAGCTCCAGAGTGGTGGGATTTTACTGGAGTTTAGACCTAACTTGAAGATAATTGGCATGTGTACAATATGAGACATCGTATGTCTTTCTGCCGACTTGGGTTTTCTTTGAAGTGCTCTGCATTTTATTTCAAACTAGATTTTAAAATCATTGACTGGTGCTGATTTCCATATTTATAATTAGTCACCTTGTGTGCTATTGTACCCACTCTGGTGGTGTGGGGGTTTGCTTGCCTGCTTTGGTTTGGGTAGTGGATCCTCACCTTTCGCTTGGGGCCATCATGAGCAGATGCACAGCCATGGCTTGACTGTTTGCCTCTGCCACGCTCCTCGTTTCCCTTGCCCTAGGCCCAGATGCCCCAGATCATCTACAGCGACTGCAGAGGCTGCTCTGCTTGTTTGGTTTTCCGAGGCCATGCATGCCTGCCGTCTGCTTGTGCGCTCGCTGCCCAGGTCCACTTCTGTACATCGTCAGTTGAGGATCATCTCCTACTCTCCAACTCCGAATATGAAGCTTAAATTGCCCTCAGTACATCCAGAGATGGCACAGCTTTAGTGGCCACTGGAGTCCTTGTGTAAGTGGCAGGGTTGGCAGCTCCTCCTTTGCTCAAGCCCTCTCGGCCTGAAGCTTCCACAATGCCCTGCCATCCTCTTTATCCTTCTCCTTCCAAGTCACTAAACTCCTTTGTTTCTTTTCTTTTTTTTCTTTTTTCTTTTTTCTTTTTTTTTTCTTTTTGATTTTCGAGACAGGGTTTCTCCGTAGGGTTCCTGTCCTGGAACTAGCTCTGTAGACCAGGCTGGTCTTGAACTCACAGAGATCCGCCCGCCTCTGCCTCCCGAGTGCTGGGATTAAAGGCGTGCGCCACCACCGCCCAGCCCTTCGTTTCTTTTCTTGCTTCTTCCTTTTCCTCCACTCACCTTCCCTTCCTTCTTTTCCAATTTTTTCCTTCTTTTTTTCTTCCCTCCTTTCTTTCAACTAACATTTGATTTCTGTATATATATTTCCTCTTTAAAAAGAAGTACACCACCTGGCAGTGGTGTGCATGCCTTTAATCCCAGAACTTGGGAGGTAGGGGTGTCAGATCTCTGAGTTCGAGGCCAACCTGGCCTACAGAGCGAGTTCCAGGTCTGCCAGGGCTACACAGAGAACCCCCCCCCCCGCTAAGAAAAAAGAAGCGTGCCTTTGGGGCTTGCAATATGGTCCAGAGGCAATTTGCCTAGCATTTTTGAGTCCTGGATTTAGTTACTAACACTTGAATAAAATTAGAAAAGGGGGACAAAAAGAGAAAGCGTGTCCTTTTCTCTGGGAACCTAAGTGCTGGAGAAGAACCCACAGCTTAAGCCAGACTGTGCTTGCTCGACAGCTGAGCTCCATCTCTCCCCATGTCCCCAATTTCCTGCTCGTGGCTTCTGGGTTTTCTGCACAGAACTTCCCTCGGGTATTCTACAGGAAATGCCAATTCCTGTGTGGGTTCCCCCAGTGGGCTCCCTCTTTCGCTGTAATCAGACATCAGGATACCTTTAACTAGCCCTCCCTCCCCCTCTTCTCACTCCTGACTCCAGCCAGGGGCTTGCTGCTCTCTCCAGCCAGACTGTCTTACTTACCCCTTTCTATCTGTCCAAAATAGAGTCTTCTCCCAAGGGTAGGCCCTCCACACCCTCTGCAGGTGGTTGTCCAGACTTCGGACAGCTGGCTCCACGGCCGTGCGGTGGGCATCCCAGGAACCGAGGGAGTGGGACATCAAAACCAAGTGTGTTAGGTCATGAGTTCCACCTCCAGGAGCACAGCGGGAAACCCCACAAGGACAAGCTCTTGGGACACCAAGGGCAGTGTGAGCCTGGCTCCATTCCTCTGGCGGGGATGAAGTCAGAGACAGCCAGACACGTTGGGGAAATATTTGTGATCCAACAGGCAGCACATGATCCCAGAGAAGATCCCTCGGTGGCCCCGCTGGAGATCAGTCTCAGCCGTCGGGCGTCATCAGAGTCCAGTGCAACTGTAAAACATGACCCAATTGACAGGCGTGTGACATGGCTACTCTCCAGAACAAGGGTAAAAATAGCCACCGCTTTATAAAGTCTGTTGTTTATTTTTGATGCTGGGACTGACCCAGGGCTCCAGGCATGCTCAGCACATGTTCTTACCCCCAGCCCATAGGCTGTGTCCTGCCAACATTCTAGCAAGTACTCGACTTCCAAGGACAAACGATTTATTATCATGACTTAGACTTTTGCAGGCTTGAGTCCATGACAGGTTGGTACTGCAGCCCAGAGCCTGTGGCAAGACAGCAGGTCATGGCAGGAGTTCCTGGCAGAGCAAGACTGCAAAACTGCTCATGGCCAGGAAACAGAAAGAGGAAGAGACCAAAGCCCTACAATCCCCTTCAAAGCAGGGCCTCATAACTAGGGACCTCCTACTAGGCCGCACCATGAAAAGATTCCAGCACCTCCCAATAGCCCACACTAGGGAGCAACCCTGGACACATTTGCCCTAGAAGGACAGCTAAAACTCAAACCACAGAACGCACACTGTTAAATAAGGAGTATCCCTGGAAAACAGCCAATGGCTAATAAATCACCTGCACAAGAGGCATTGTCCAGGCAAAACTGCTCATGACTGTAAATCCCAGCTTTGGAAAACAGAGGCAGGAAGATGGCTCTGAATTCAAGGCTAGCTTGGGCTACCTAGTAAGTCCCGGTCAGCCTGAGCTACAGAGCAAGACCCCATCTCAAAGGAAAAGAAATCAGAATATGATGTGTCTAGTGTAGAAGCCTCTCTCTCTCTCAATAAAGCAAGATAAATCTATTATATCTATATGCTATATGTGTGGGTTTCTATGTGTCGTGTATGTTACATGTCTTGTTTTTCAAAGGATTATACAATGTGATAAGTGAGAATGTTATGGAAATCTATTGTAAATAAATCTTAAATTAGTAGTCAAAAGTAAAGGAATCCTGGGTTGGGGTGAGGCTTTGTGCCAGTATGTGAGTCCCTGCATTTAAACCCCAGCACTGCAAGAAAAAAAAGAAAAGAAAGAGAAACAAAAAGCACTTCTGAGAAATGGTTTCCCCATCAGCTACTCAAATGCAGTGCAAACTCACTGCATGCAGATTAGCACCTTGCCAGGCATGGCGGGGCTCGCCCATCCAGCATTTGGGAGGCTGGTAGGAGGGTTGCCTCAGTTCAGGCCAGCCTGGGTCACATACTGAGACCCTGTCTCAAAAATAAGTCAGAACAAATTAACAACTTCACAGATGTTAAAGACATCTACAAATATAATTACATAATGCTCAGAAAGGGTTATAGGAGGATTGTAGCCTTTCTGAAGGAGTGATATCTAAGACGAGAATGGTGAATTATCTTTTCCTTTAACCTGAATGGGGGACTCTGAAGGATGCTCAAGATGGACTGAGTCTATGGCCATACCACCCTGACCGCGCCCGATCTCGTCAAGATGGACTGAAAGGGTCACACGGTGGCTTTCTTTTGCAAAGGGCTGAACACGGTTACAAGCCTCAAGCAGCGGGTGAGGCAAGTGTCTGACTTTCCATTGCTGGGACGGGTTGAGAAAACACCTAAGAAGAAGGAGCACCTTCCACTCACGCTTTTGGCCGTTCCATTTGTGGTGACTTGTCCCGTGTGGCTGGGAGGAACATCGTGGCAGCAGGAGCATGTCTCAGAGATTGTCACCTTACAGCAACTGGGAAGCAGAGTGGACCAAGCAGGCTAGATGCCAGTGTAAAGTTCAAAGACACGGCCAGCCCAGTGACCATCTTCTTTCAGCTACTATCACTACCCAGAGTTTCCTGTGCAGCTGGGGGTTGAGCATCCAACCAGCCAGTGGGTTATAGTTCACAATCAAACCATATCAAGGAAGGTCCTTGTGGTGGGCTAAATAAGAAATGTCCTCACATATTGGATACTCGTCCCCATTCGATGGCACTCTTTGGGAGGTTTTAAAAGCTATGGAAGAGGTGAAACCTTGTTGGAGGAAATATGTCACTTGGGGCCCAGCTTCAAGAACTTTAGCCAACTGCTGCCTTGACTCCCCCACCATTAGGGACCATCCCCCATGGAACTGTAAGCGGAAATGAATTCTTTCTTTGTAAGTTGCTTTTGGTCATGGTGTTCTATCACAGAAGCACAAACTAGAACAGTCCCACAGAGCCCCAGAGTCTTTAGGATTTCTGTTTTTTCCTAATACCATGGAGAAGGCATTGAAGAGTTTAAGGGGAGACTCAATGGTCAGGCATGCTTTTGTGGAAAGGTCAGGGGTTTTCCTGATGTATGAAAGACTCTGAGTGAGATTTGGCATGGTGACTGGAAGGGATGAGAGATGCTTGGTGGCCAATTAATAAGAAGGATGCACAGTAAGGGAGAGGAGTTTGGGAGGTAGTTGAGCCACTGAGGGGATGGTGGTGTCCCTACCTAGAGGACGACATGTGAGAAGTGAAAGCCAAGGGCAGGAATGCTGAGTTCTGTTGTTAGAAACAATGGAGTTGAACCTGCTAATGGGAAACACCTTTGCTGGATGAGTCAAAGAATCCCTACCTTGAGCTTGGAGATGGCCCCATCAGTAGAGTGTTCACTGCACAAACCCAACGACCTGAGTTCAGATCCCCAGAACCCACAAAAAAGCCAGATGTAGTAGTGCACACTTTAGTAAACTTGGGGCAGCCCTGCCGGGACATGAGAAGCAGAGACACGAGAATAACTGGAAGCTCATAGGCCAACTGGCCTGTGGCACAAAGGAGTGAGAGACCTTGACCTAAGGAAAACAGAAGGCACTCTCCGCCAGATCACCACCATTATGGACACGAGTTGCATGCGGTCCATCAGGCTGACTAGGGTAACTAAGTGCTGGGCAGGACCGGTTTGCAGGGACAGTGCATGCAGATACATGTGGAATTTATGGATGACACCAGCTGCTCTATCATCTGAAACGTCAAAGGTCCTGATTGAGAGAGAGATGTGCTCACCCTCCTGGGGCTTCAAGGTTTCGTTGACCTTGCAGCTGGGTCCTGGATATCCACCCATGATGACATGCAACTGTTAAATAAAGCGTTTGTATTGTTTTAAAAGAAAGGAAGGAAGGAAGGAAGGAAGGAAGGAAGGAAGGAAGGAAGGAAGGAAGGA
>JABTXL010016972.1:5610748-5626224 GCA_025134845.1 Neodon shergylaensis | reverse complement strand
TGGGGGGGGCAGAGGCAGCAGGACCTCTGTGGAGGTCAAGGCCAGCCTGATCTACAGGAGCTACTTCCAGGATAGCTAGGACTGTTACACAGAGAAACCCTGTCTCAATAAGCAAAATAAAACAAGAAAACAAAAAAACAAAAAAGGAAGAGGATTGAGAGAGAACAGAAGCAAGGGGGAAAGGAGAAGAAAGAGAAAAGGAGAGCCTAGCAAGCCAAGTGAGGTGAATTAATTTGTAATCCAAGCATGTAGGAAAGGTACACAGGACCATCCGGAGTTCAGGGTTTGCCTTAGCTACATAATGAGTTCAAAGTCAGACTGGGCTCCCTAAGATTCTGTCTCATGAGAGAGAGGAGAGGGGTGGGAGGGGAGAAGAGAAAATGAAAAGCAGGTTTGGGGACTTTGGGGCATGATGTGAGTTAATTTTCAAAACCAACCCCACGATCTGAGTCGATGATAAACTCAAGAGTTCATCACAGCTGGTTGTAATGGTGTAAACCTGTAATCACAACACTCATGGCTGAGGCAGGAGGATTTCAAGTTCAGAGGCTAGCCTGGGCAACACGATGAGTTTAAGGCCAGCCTGGTAAAGTATCTACCTGCCTCTGCCTCGCAAGTGCTAGAATTAAAGGCGTGGGCCTCCACGGCCCAGCTATACTAAGAAATTTTGTCTTAAAAAAAAATGGACATCATAGACCATTTAAAGGTTTGTGTTTTGTACGTTTTGCTGCTTTTGTTTATCAGGATGTGAGCGTGTGTGTGTATGTGTGATTGTGTGTGCGTGTGCTCATTCTTTATGAACTCTACTTGTGTTTAACGAGTTTACTAACTGTCACACAAAGATGGTGAAGACGTCTTCAGTCACCACTGGAGCATGTACTTGAGCTGCGGTCACGGGCTAGCTGTCCCAGCATTTGGGAGGCTTCGGAAGGGCACTGTGGGTTTGACACCAGCTTGGGGTACAAAGTAAGGTCCTGTCTCAAAAATAAGAACTATAGTCAGGTTTTTATTTCCAACTGCCTTGTGCCGGGTGGGAGGCTGACGGGACTCCTGAAGAACGTCTGTCTCAAGGTAGCTCTTCGCCCCTCCACGAGGCTCCACTCTTCTGCCCTGCGGCCAGGTCTGTCCATTGCTTCCTCCTGAGCTGCTTTCCTCTTGCAGACCAGCTGCCTTCCGGGGTCCCCCACCGTTGCTTCCCACAAGTGTCTCCAGGCCTCTCCGGGCCTCCCTCCTGCTTTGGGATAGCAGCACAGATGCAATCCCATTCATCCCCTTTGGCGCCCTGGCTGGAAGGTGCTGGAATGTGACTTCAGCACATTCCAGTGGCCTGAGCCTGCGACAAGAACGAACGAACCCTTGCTCAATTAGGGAGTGTTTTATGGTCTGTTATTGCACGCTTGCGTGGCCAGGCTTTTCGAAGAAACGGGGATTAATTATTTACAAAGCTGAGATGAAACTTTCACTAAAAGACTTTCACACCTAAGAGAGAAGAAACATCTCAAAGCGGAGCGGTACAGGGAAAGTCACCCGCTGTTACTCTCAGCTTTCCCTGGCATCCTGGCATAGTGGAGGAAAGGGGAGACTGAAGGAAGAAGGTACTTAATTATCGCCATCATTTTTTCCCAAGCCACAAATAGAGATATAAAGGGGGTTAATTTAAAGTCTGATAGTGTGGCTGTGGCCTGGAGGAGCTTCCCGTTGCCATAAATTCCCTTCGCTTTCCCAGCCGCGGTGTGAGAGACACATTCCTACAGGCGTCACTCATCACTGGCGGTAATTACTTGAAAGCCTGAGTCATTAGCCACTGTTAATTGTCTGAAATATAACCAGAAGAAAAATAAACATTAAGGAGGAAGCCTACCATGACTACAGTTGATCTCAGCTACAACCACAGGAGAAGCTCGCCGTCAATCTTTCAGAATGGCGACCATTCACTCTCTGGAACGTGGTGGCTGTTTAGCCAGCCAGTGTCGTTGTTCTTTACTAAGTGGATACGAGTCCAAACCCCCTTTTCACACTTCTCTCGGGAGAGTCGTCAGGTGGTGTGAGAGCAGTTAACCTTTTCCAGGAGACCACTGGGGCAGAACGCCTCCATGGGAGCCCTGTGGCAACACCTCACTAACCTGACCCCAAGGCCGCTGGGCCTTCTCAGACTACCCAGGGACTCGTCCCGCTGCTTTCTTCCCACCTCTTGTCACCTGAAACTGCACATTTTGAGGCTACCAGACCCCAGATCAAGTGTTTCCTACTCCCAGGAAGCTTGCTTTCCTTCTCTTTAGATTGTCCCCAAATCCGGGATACCCTTCCTCTTTCTTCTTTTTGCCAGAGTCCCTCCCTCTTGTCTCTCTCCTGGGATTCACACTCTCTGGGCCCACTTGGCTTCTAGCAGGGTCTTCCTAGCCAGACATTTGACCTCACCTCTACCCACGCTAGACCACATCACCCGTATGGCCTTGACTGTTTTGCAACCTCAAGTCTTCTGAAGGCTTCTTTGCTGCCCTGAGGTACTTTCTGGGCTCTGAACACACCCTGATTTTTTCTAGGGCTCCAGTAGAGGACTCTGTGGCGGCTCTGTTCTACTCAGTCATGGCGGAACACACACGTTTTCCTGAATGGGTCGCCTTCACGTCCACGCTCTATCTCACTACTGCACCTGCTCCCAGGGCCCTCCGCAACAGGGATGTGCTTCTGAGCCTTTCTCCTTAAGGTGCTTAGCCTCCTCCCTTAGGCCCTAAGCATATGTTCCTGTCTTTACCTTATGCAGGCTGGAACCCCAGAACAGTAGGCAATTTATCTCCCTCCCCTTTGGATATGATACACAAACAGTGAATCGTGCAAAGAGCATGAGTTTTCATGTGAGCAGAATGAATCTTTATTGACTCCTGGGTTGCCTTGAAGAAGTTAATTGACCTTCACGTGCCTTCTTCCTGCCTGTAACATGGGGATACTAAGTGGTCCTAGCATTAAATATCTTTTGCTGGAGAGTGAGACAGGGTTTCTCTGTGTAGCCCTGGCTGTCCTGGAACTCACTCTGTAGACCAGGCTGGCCTTGAACTCACAGAGATCCACCTGCCTCTGCCTCTCAAGTGCTGGGATTAAAAGCACGCACCACCACCATCCAGTTTAAATGTCTTTTGTAAGCAGTAAATGATTAAAGAAAGATCTGTGAACAATAGTGGTTCAAGAGATACTCTTCCAAAAGCACGTGTTTGTTGAATGGACAAGGTCCTATTTAATCCCCAGTGATACACACACGCACATGCACGCACTCACATGAGCCCTTGTCAGGGATTTTTGTTCTGGGTTGTTTCGTTTTACGCACCAGCATCTATAGCATGTTTTTATAAGTAAGTGTTTGGCTAGAATTGAAGGCGATTAGATTTAGATCTATGTACAGGATGCAGACTAGGAACCCCAGAAGCTCACAGTGAGGCTGTGGTGGACTGCACCTATGTTTCTGTGGGCCCGAGTCTTCCTCGGAGCTTTCCACCAACCTCAGCGGGAATCTGTGCTCTGAGAGAAAAGGTGATCCAGAAGAAATACACTGAAAACACAGAGCTGACCCAGGCCTGGCAGCTCGCATATGTAGCAGTGTCACTGCTTTGGGGACCGAGACAGGAGAATAGCCACAGTTCCAGGCCAGCTGTGAGAATCTGTCTCAGAAGCAGAAGAAGTAAAACTGGGTGAGGTGCACAGGGCTACGATTCTGACTCTGGGAGGTAAAGATGTGCGGATCAAGAGTGTAAGGTCATCCTCAGCTACACTGTAAGGTCACAGCCCACAAGAACTTTATGAAACCCTTGTCTTTAAAAAGAGAGGAAGGCTGGGTGACCTTTAATCCCAGCACTCAGGAGGCAGAGGCAAAAGGATCTCTGAGTTTGAGGCCAGCCTGGTCTACAGAGCTAGTTCCAGTACAGCCAGGGCTGTTACAACAGAGAAACCCTGTCTCGAAAAACCAAAATAAATAGATAAATAATAAAATAAAATAAAGGAGGAGGAGGAAGATCAGAAAATGAAAAAGAAACAAAAGAGGGGAGAGAAAGAGAAAAGCTAAGCTGTAGCTCCATAGGTAGGTGTAGACCAGTGTGTTCACCCCCATCCTCAGTCAGCATGGCATGGTGACTCACGCGGGAAGGGTCTGACAGCAATGGGGTAGAAGTTTGAAGAGATGGAGAATAGCCATTACATAGTCAGTAGTGCTAAAAGGAAGGGAGGAGGGAGGGTGGGAGGGAGGGAGGGAGGGAGGGAGGGAGGAAGGGAGACAGGACAGCTTATGTCTATAATCCCAGCACTCAATCCCAAACCGAGGTAGGAGATGGCAACAGGTGGGAGACCAGCCTGAGCTGCACTATATAAAGACTCCTAGGCCATCCAGGAGGATACTGTGAGACACTGTCTCAAACAAACAAAACAGGGCTGAACTAGTGCAGAGCCTGTGGGCTCTGTCCCCCGAAATTCAGTTAATCGGAGGTGGAGTTCAGAGACTCACCCTTTTTAATGCACCTGAACTTGAGGTCAACCTGAGCATTGTGCATTTAGGCTGCAAATAAGTGAAATCCTCAAACAAAATGCCAGTATCAGTTTAGTTGATATTCAATTTGTCTTTTCTATTTCTAATATAGACTTCATCCCAAGAGAGACAGATTCTCTTTAGCGACTGCTTCCTGAAGACTTAGCTAACACTAGAAGAAGGCCGCATTAATTAAATGAAATTCGAATTGACAGCAGGGTAATTTTAGCTCATCCATCGTTCTCCGCCACACCTGCTCACTTCAGAACACTGCCCCGTGATGCGTTGGTGAGGAGACTCACTTTCTCCGATGTGGAAGGAGGGGTCTTCTTTGTCTGTGTACAACTTTCTAAACTTCAGCAAACAGAAGCATAAACTGTGGTGTCATCTTACACTGTCAGATCACTTTGAGCTACTAGAAATAAAACCAAAAAATGATAAACTCCAGGAGAAAGCAGGGGATTCTAGAATTATCCAGTCTGCGGCAACGGGGTGATGATCACTGCTTCATTTCAACTGTTCTTTAAGAAATATTCCTTAGAGGTCTGAGGTGACGACTCCACGGATAAAGAGGTACAGCGAGGACCAAGTTCGGATCCCTGGCATCCTATAAGAGCAGGATTTGGTGTGGTGCCTCCATAACTCCCCTGTTGCTTGAGGGGTTGAGACAGGTGTTTGCTTGTCAGCCAGTCCATCAGAAATACCAAGTTCCAGGTTCAGTGAGAGCCCTCTCCCAATGGTACAAGGTAGAGGGTGGTCAAGAGAGACACTGGAAGTAGGTCTTCCACAGGCGTATGTGCAGGCGAGCACAGCCAAACACACACGTACACACCCATGCACACAACATGCACACACAAATATTGCACCGCTTGAGGCATTAAAACATGCAATCATGATATTTTCTGGAAAATGAATGGAACAGTAAATTATTATGTTAAACAAAGTAATCCAGATAAATACCACATGTTTTCATACACAGATCCCAGGTCTTAATTTTTATATTGTGTACATATGTGTGAGGGTTGTGTGTGGATACAGGTCATGAAACTAGAAAGGAGACCATGAGAGGAGAAAAAGAGGCCTTAAGGAAGGGTTAGGAAAGGAGCAAGAAGAGTATAGCTGAATATATGTGCCATGAGGAAAAGAATGGGAAGTGGGGACCAGCAGGAAGTGGATGGGGGGGGGGTAGGGGAGGGGGGCAGAGAGGGGATCAACAAGAACAAAGGATGGATGAGAAAAGAATAATAAAGCCCGGTACTTTATATGTTGATTACAAAACAAAGCAAACAAAAGCTGAGCACAATAACTGACCCCAGTAAACTCAGGAGGCTGGGGGGTGGGAGAATCCAAAGTTCCAGGGCAGTTTGAGCTTTATAGCAAAAAACACAGGCACATTATTAGATCATTATGGAACTGTACACCTATAATCTCAGCACTTGCAGTGTGGAGGCAGGAGGATGGGGTGTTTAAGGTCATCCTATAGACTGCTTAGGAAGTTTAAAACTCCCGGACTACAGAATAATAATATCCTGCCTCAAAAATTCAAAACACTCATAGGCACACTCAAGTGCGTGTGTACCCACAGAGACACATACACACCAGCCAGGCATGGTTGTATACTCCTGTCATTCCAGAACTCAAGAGACAGAGTCAGAAGGATCACTAGTTCAAGGTCAGTCTCAGCTACATAAAAATTTTTGAAGCTAGCCAGAGCTATATGAGCCTCAAAAAAAGAAAGAAAGAAAGAAAGAAAGAAAGAAAGAAAGAAAGAAAGAAAAATCCCTTTCACCGTCATTACCCCAGAGAATGGGGTGTGCTGTCCTCAACTATGCAGAAACTGCCAGTCTCAGAAAAGGGGGTGGGGTGGGACCGGAGGCAGCTCAGGACTGACACTTGTCTTGCAGCCTGCAAGCACCAAGCTCTATCCCAGGACTGCAGAGACAGCTAACTACAGATGAATGGATGGACGGATGACTGTGATCTAGCGCCATACGGAGGAGTCTCTGACAACGGAGCCCTCGATGTAGAAATCTGTATTATTAATAGCTCTTGGAGCGTGGACTCTGGAGACAGGAGACAAATACAGGTTGGACTCAGACTATGAAAGCTGCAAATGCCCAGGCTGAGGGCTGACCTTCATTTTGTACACCTCGAGGGCTTGGAAGATCCCCAGTGAAAGACCTGCATGGCCAGACTGGCTACGTGCTTTGTGCGGTGGGAAGCTACCTGAAGACAGAGAAGCCAATTAAGAACCTGTTAGAGCAGCGCAGGGTCAGACAAGAGTGTGGTGTGATGGTGAGCCGGAGTCAGACTGAAACTCTGAAGAGCCAGCGCTCAGCTCGGTTGCAGAGGGCTGACGTGGCATGCTCGAGGGCCTCTGTTCCCAGCTTCCAGAAAAAAAAAAAAAAAAACAGAAACTTTCATGGGCAAGATAGAGAAGACCCAGGGAGGGGGAACAGAAAGATGTGGGGAGAGAGGTGGAGGGACAGTGGGAACTTCTAAGACTTAGTTTAGGTGACCGCATATGGGAACCTTTATTTACTAGTCTGGAGGTGGGGGGGGGGGGGAAGAACTCAGTGCACATTGCCGGGAGAAGCGGGAGGAATGAAGTGTCCCACCTGGCCGCCTTGGAACTATCCAGATGGCCTGTGTGGGAGCAGCTGCGAATCCAGGTCAGGAGTTCAGGAGCAATGCTGGAGCTAGCTGAGGAGATAAGAGTCGATAAGGGACAGCTGAAATTATGGGGTCCGGGACACGAGCACAAAGCCAGGTGTGGCGACACATACCTGTAGCCTCGGCACTCAGGAAGTGAGGCAGGAGAGCAGGATCTCTCTCTCTCTCTCTCTCTCTCTCACACACACACACACACACACACACACACACACAAATCAAAAAAACCTATGAAAGAGACCAAAAACGTCTGTCACAACCTAACAAAAAGAAGTGAAATAGGGGTGAGTCCTGGGGGACAGTTTCCAGAAGAGTTCAGCGGGCAGTAGGTGAGAGGTGAGGCCTGCAGGGTTCACCCTCGATGACGTCATTCCCTCCCTGATGGACACCTGGTGGAGCCAGTCCCTAGTATACACCTCCCGTCCAAGTCTCACCCCCAGATTTTGCTCTTTCATTTGTCCCCGAGAACAAACACATAGACAACTGGTCCGCAGGGAGGAGGCCACACTCGGCCAGTTCTCCCCAATGGCTACTTAACCAGTGCACTGAGCGCTCTCTGGTGCATCAGCTGGGCCCCCTCCTCCAATCCTGGGCTTGGGGGTTCAGGAGAACTTCCCAGAGTGAGTAGCATCTCAGCGGAAGCCTCAAAGACAAATGGGGGTGGGGTGGGGGACAGGTGTAGGGGTACAGGCCTTTAGGTCCACCACCAGGAAACAGAGGCAGGCAGATCTCTCAAGGGAAGCCTGGTCTACATAGCAAGTTCTAGGCCAGCCAGGGCTACGTAATAACTTTCTGTCTCAAATAAAAGGTGGTTAACTGGGTATCTTCAGTGAGCTAGAGGAAGAAGGACGGCTGGGTGCAGGATATGACAGAAGGCAGGCGGTAGAAGGTTTGGGAAGTGATACAGTGAGTTAGAGAACCAGAATTAGAACGGTAAACAACCGGCATGGATTACGAGCACCTATGTAGCGAGCACTCCTATAGGAGAGTGTTACTAATGGGCACCCCAGTCCTGTGAGGTAACGGAGCCTCCCACACCCTTCCCCCTTCCCAACTTTTGGTCCCTCAGCTAGAACCGGGTATTCACGCTCACCCCACTTTTCTCCACTCACTAAATCCTATCCTTCTTCCTCCAGTATCTCTGCCCTGCAGCTGTGGGGTCTACTCCTCCACAGTGCTTCTGCTAGAACCGGGGTGTTCACGCTCACCCCCCCCCTCTATCCACTCAACTAGACCCTGTCCATCTTCCTCCAGTATCCCCGCCCTGCAGCTGTGGGGTCTACCCCCCTCACTGCTTCCGCCTTTACTATTTCTTTCTCTATTCTTTCTTTCTGCCTGTTTGTTTTGTTTTTTGAGACAGTGTCTCTGTGTAACAGTCTGGGCTGTCCTAGAATTTGCCCGCCCTGTAGACCAGGTTGGCCTTGAACTCGTAAAGATCTGCCTGCCTCTGCCTCCCAAGTGCTGGGATCACAGGGTGCACCACTACTGTTGGGCTTTAGCCCAGGCTGACCTTGAACTCGCTCTGTAGTCAACAATGACCCTTTGAACCTCCTGCCTTTACCCCCGAATGCTGGAATCCTGGCCATTTGTTAGCACACCTGTTACCAGTGCTGGGGTTAGAACCCAGGGCTGTGTGAATGAATGTCACTTCCCTCTAAAATACTGACGTAAACTAGCTTTGGAAGTACACCTGGGGCTAAACCCTGGGCAGCTGAGATGAGGGCACCACTGCCACCTCATCCAGGGCAGCACAGTAAGATCCCACCTCAAATCATAGCCTAAAAAATGTGATTTATGGGGGCTGCAGAGACGGCTCAGCGGTTAAGAGCACTCTGCTCTTCCAGAGGACCCGGGTTCATTTCCCAGCATCCACATGGCAGCTCATAGCTGTCTGTAACTCAGTTTCCAGGCCTTCTGACCACAATCACCCAGACATACATGCAGGCAAAACACGAATGAACATGAAATAAAAATAAATTATATATTTAAAAAATATATAAAATAAATGTATAATTTCATTTTTCTTTACTGCTGAATAATATTCTATTTTGTATATATATATATTGCATTTTTATTATTCATTTATAGATAGACATCTAGGCTGTTGTTTTTAAATCAGTTTTAGGGAGAGACGTTTCATAACCTGAAATTTCCACTTTCTTCCCCTGCTGTTTAAAATTACATCAGGCCAGCTATGGTGTCCCACAGCCTTAATCACAGCCCTCAGAAGGCAGAGGCAGACAGGTCTCTGTGCATGAGAGATCAGCCTGGCCTATGGGTGAACTGGAGGACAGCCAGGGTGATGCAGAGAGACCCCATCTCAAAAATAAATAAATAAAAATAAGTAAAATTCAAACATGACCACTAAGGCCTGTAGTTTATAACTCTTCTGCTTCATTGTATATGGGACTTGATCTCAGACTCAGGATGTCACACACAGAAGACGCGTGCTCTACCATTGAGCTACATGCCCAGTCCTCTAGGCCTCAACCTTAAACACACTAAGGTTTCCTGCAGTCTTTAGGGGTGGGTGCTGGCTGCCAGGACATTCTCATTTGACCAGTGGCAATGACGTGTGTCCAGGTGAGGGGTTAACAGCTCAAGTGTGACCAGTTCTCCCCTCCTCCGCTCTCTGGATTCAGCCTTCCACCTGAACTACCTCAGCCCTCGTAACCATCTCATTACGCAGTAGAAAAATGAGGAGCAAGAATGTTAACGTCACTCGCAGAAGACGCCGAGTTAATAAGGCTGGGATGGGCCCCCTGGTCAGGTGCATGGCCGACTTCCACTCTGACCTGGGGAGATGGGACAAACAGATTTCTTAAGGTCTGGATAGAAAGGAAAGGCAAACTGGGTTGTGGTTGTACATACTTGTAATCCCAGATCTCCGGAGGTAGAGGCTGGAGGATCAGGAATTCAAGGCTAGCCTGGGCTACCTGGCAATTTTGAGTCCAATCTGAGTTCCCTGCGACCCTCTCTCACCCTCCGTCCAATCCCAGCCTAAAAATACAAAATACAATAAAACTCCACTAAGCTTTGAACTCCCGCCTCTCAACTGAGCTGCTGGCTCCCTCCTCCACTTTCCCCAGGACTCTATTTCCTGCTTCTCCCCACTGGAGCCAAGGTCTGGTCTAGCGTCTAGGACAAGGTACCTCCTCTACCAACATAATATTTGGTTTTGAGCTAAGGTCTTGCCCTCTAACTCCAGCTGGCCTGGAGCTATGAGGTAGCCCTGGTTGGACTTAAAGTTGTTGTGATCCTTCTGCAGTAGCCTTCCAAATGCTGAGATTACTGGATGTGCTAGCGCCCCTGGTGGCCAAGTCATGCTAAATAAGACCACCCGGTTGGGTGTGTTCTTTCTAACCCACCTTGGACCCCTATCCCACACAGTGATAGTGGCATATAAATATTGTAAGCAAGGATGTTTAACATCCTGAGAAATTAGCTAATAGAACTAGGGATGTAGTTCATTTGGGAGGGTGTTTATCTAGCATTTAGGAAGCTGTGGATTTGATCCCCCATACCACAACGGGATGGAGGAGTGGAAGTAAGTACAAGTCTGTAATCCCAATATATAGGAGGCAAAAGGTGGAGGATCAAAAGTTCGAGTTTGGGCTCAGCAAAAAGAGCTTTGTTGCTCTTGCAGAGGACCCAAGTTTGTAGCACCTCTGTCAGGTGGCTCGCAACCTCCTGCAACTGAGCTCAAGAGTCTCCAATGCCCTCTTCTGCCCTCTGAGGGCACCTACACTCATGCACAAATACACACACACACACATTTACAGGTGGGGTGAGGGAGAGATATCAATTTTTAGAAGTTCAAGGTTCTTCAGATATAAAGGGAGTTGAAAGTCAGCATGGACTGCACGAGTCCCAGTTTGTTTGCTTGCTTAATTAATGAATGAACAATATACAATGAGAACAGCTACGTCTCATGGACTAGAGGTGACTGCTCCTTTTCATTCACCAAGAACGTACTACATTTTCTGCTGCTGAATGGTCACAACATTGACACGAATCATAAATAAGTCCCTTCATATAAATGGGAACTTAAATGCCTACAGTGTTCTAGCATACTTGAAAAGCCCCTCTTAGCCGGGCAGTGGTGGTGGATGACTTTAATCCCATGCAAAGACAGGCAGAGTTCTGAGTTCTAGGCCAGCCTAGTCAGCAGAGAGTTCCGGGACAGACAGGAATCTATGGAGAGACCCTGTCTCAGGGAAAGAAAGAAGGAAGGAAAGAAAGAAAAGAGGGAGGGAGGGAGGGAAGGAGGAAGGCCCCTTCTTTCCACAATCATCACAAACACAAGGAATTATCTAGTCTGCTTGGTCGCAGCTTGCCTATTAACGCCCCTGTGATTTCTCCTCCAAAGGCCAAGTTCTCAACACAGAAGCGTCCACATTCCCCAAAGGAGGTTTGCTGAAGAGGCCCTGCCATTGTTTTATTTTGGGATCACCTGATAATTTGTTTGTTTGTTTACGTAGTTACTTTAGTTACACCAGGCGGGAAGGAGTGTGCATTGGCTCCTTTGACTCACCAGACATATACTTAACCCTTTCTGCATGCAGGCCCCATCCTGGCACAAACATGCACCGCGGACTACATTAGAAGGTGGCCTTTCGTTGATCACACTGACACCAAACTTCAGCAGGGTCTGGGACATGGGGGGCAGAGCTAAATCTCTGGTGCCTGGGCACTGAGGACGAAACAGACTCACAATGGTAGGGGAGGGGACTTTGGAAAAACAAGGTCACACTTCTTTTCTTAAGTAGTTCGTTTTTTAAAGAATTTGTGTGGCAATAAAGCCAGCGGTTGTCACGTGAGCTGTGTCATTTGTCCTCAACCCTCCCCAGGAAGAAACCCCTTCTCCTCTTCTTCTCCCCCGCCCCAAGATTGGATTTAGATAAACACGTGGGCCAAACTGTCCTGGAGATTGCAGAACAATTGCCCTACAGGTGGGGCTAGGCAAAAGCCTGGAATTCTCTGGGGTCACCTGAGCACGGGTCTTACACAGCCTCTCTGTTCTCCCTGAGGAAGTTTCCCTCTCCCCACCCGCATTATCTATGGAAAAGGACCTTAGAGCCTGTTTGCTGACTCCCCAACACTCCCTCAGTCCCCACCCCTCCAACCCCCACCCATTGCACCCTGGAGAGTCCCCGCTGGGCTGGTTCCCAGAATCTCTGTGCTCAAAGGCAGAAGCAGGGTGGGGTGACCCTCACCTCCCTGCAGGAAATTCCAGCTGTCCCTCACCTGGGCTGCTGCTCAGTCCCATTCTCCTGCAATAAGGAAGCTTAAACCCTGACTTTGCACCGGGAGCCTGCTCTCCAGCTCCACTCTGCCCCAGGCACCAAGGTACACCCTGCCTATTTTCACGTCGGACTCTAAAGACAAACCCCAAATAAAGTTGATCAAAAAAGCCAGTGTTTTCTAAAGTCACACGTAAGAAATTACTTTGCTAGTATTAACTAAAAATGCAATACCATATGTATGATCCATGATGTGGTATATATGTGGTATATATAATAAGGTATTTATATATGCTTGCTTATATTTGCCTTGCTAAATGTTTTTATTGATTGCCTAGCATCTATGATCTATAGATTGCATGCCTGGTATACTTTTAGGCACTAACCAAAGTCAAAGCAGACCAGGCTTGGTTCTCAAGGAGCAGGAAGCCCCTTCAGAAAAACAGATGCCTGCAAGTCTTCAGGCCGGAACAATAACTCCACTTTAGACTGCTTACCTAACATGTGTGAAGCCCTGTGTTCAGCTCCAACTATCGAGACAGAAAGTGTCGTCATTATTTTCCTCTTCATCTTCACAGACGAGTTCAAGACCCAAGGCCTGCAGTATGAGAGCGTTGAACACTGCCTCTGAGGGCTTCTCGCACACCCGAACCAGGAGCGTCTAGCTGGGTTTTTACTTTTCACTTGAGCCCTTTACTCCATGGCTCAAGACAAAGGTGACCCCCGAGACCTTTCTTCTTCCCTGCATTTATTCACAGACTCTTTTTTTTAAAGATTTATTTAGTATGTATACAACATTCTGGGCACACGGAGGAGGGCGCCAGATCTCATTACAGATGGTTGTGAGCCACCATGTGGTTGCTGGGAATTGAACTCAGGACCTCTGGAAGAGCAGTCAGTGCTCTTAACCTTTGTGCCATCTTTCCAGCCCCCAGACTCTTTCACTAAACTAAAGTTTCTTCCCAGTATGTAGATCAGGCTGGCCTCAAACTCAACAGAGAGCCCAGTGCTGGGATTAAAGTTGTGTGGACTGTGCATAGCTAAAGAAGGCCTTTCTAAGGAGGGACATGGGACTGAGGCTTAAATGACATAGTGTCCCGTGCCAAGTTCTGGAAAGGGGATCTCAGGTTGAATAGGCTGGAGAGGGCATTCTTGAGGGACACACGAAAGGTCAGAGACCCGTGTGCTACATCCAGAGAAGACACTGTGGAGAATGAGCTGAAAGACTCCTCAAAGCGCGGGCTCCCGACAACTCTGGAGAGTGAGCGAGGCTGGGGAGCTTCGGCTGGCTGGCTTGTATAAGGCTTGCAGCGCCAGCACTGTGGACCTGCTCAGGCAGAGTCCAGAGGGGCAAAGCCATAAGGGAAGCTTTAACCCCAGGAGGATCAGGGAGGCTGTCCCAAAGCCATCTGTGGTGGCACAAAACTGCAATCCCAGGAGCATGTGGGAAACTGAGGTATGAGAATCCCCAATTAGACTAGTCTGTCTTCAAAACCCCAAACCAAAAAGATCTAGTGCGGTGCTGGTGGCGCACACCTTTAATCCCAGCCCTTGCAGCAGAGCTCTGTGAGTTCAAGGCCAGCCTGCTGCTACTTGGTGAGTTCCTGGACAGCCAGAGCAAAATTGTGAGATCTGTTTCAAAATAATAAACAAACAAATAAACAAATAAAGTGCTCAAATATGGGAAAAAACAAATTGATCCTGCCCCCTCCTTGCTTTGTATTTCTTCTTTCTCTAAAAGGGCAGTGGGGATTTTTTTTTATTTCGCAAACATGTTTCTGCCCAAAAGTAAAAAAACACCTTAAATCTGTTCACACATTCTTTCAAAAGGGCTCCCCAGAGGCAGAGAAGCTGGGAGAACCTTCTTACCTGAAGCAGGGCAGTGTTTTGTTTTGTCTTAAATATTCTCAATCTAGGGATCAAACGACTCTAAACTCTCTTTGTACCCCCTGATTCCTGTTCCACGTGCTACACTGTGGCCCAGAACCTAGTTTCTTTGAAATTCCGATGAACTCCAACACAAATAATCAGTATTCATTGGTCTCTCAGGAACCTAGGCTCCAGGGGCTCCCGGGGCTCCCGGGCTCCAGGCTCTCCCGGAAAGGGAAGTGATTTTGACCCTTGTGGGCCCTGGCTCCCTGACCTCATTGTGCACAGAGTCCCCCGGGGGTGGGGGTGGGGAGCTCCGTTTAAGTGCGAACTGGGACCCGGAATGAGAGTTGCCGAGCCAGACTTCTTTCAAGTCCAACGCTTAGTGGCTTCTGGTTGTCCATATTTGGAATGACAAGATGCTAGCTAGAACCTCCACACCTGGCAGGGCAGTTTTTCTAGCCAGGCAAAACTAAAATCAAAGCAGGCCCATCTGCAGAAGTAGCCGGCCAGATCTCTGGACTCTGTGGGAGGCAGCCCAGATAAACATGAAATAATTGGTCAGCTCACTGAACGCTCTAAGAAGCAGTGTGAGATCACTGCTCCCAGGGCTTTGACACAGGTATGAGTTGACACATGGCTGGGGAGTGGTTCAGTCTTTAAACCATTAGATTAGGCATGTGTTAGTGAGCGTGACAGCCTGACATTACTCCGTGTCCCTCGGGGCAATGGGCTACCCTAGACTTCGGGTCATTTCTAGCTCTTGGAAGCCCTGTAGGTACAGACTGTTTAACTGCCCCCTCCCCACACACAGCACCAGGAAGAATGGGGGGAAAAGTTATTTTTCAGGTGCTTGCATCACCCCCCCCCCCCCAGCTCTTTTCCCTAGTCCTGTAGGAGTAGCAGCTGGCTGTCAGGGTCACTGTCACATACACTCTTGGAGATCATTTCTTTTTGCTTGCTTGGTTTTTGTGGGTTTTGTTTGTTTTTAGTTCTATTTGGCTATTGGCATGAGTCCCAAGTGTTTCTAGGGTAGCCTTGAACTCCTCCACATCGCCCTGTCTCTACCTCCTGAGTATAGACCTGCAACCTAACTTCAAGACTGGGGATAGTTTGGGGTTGAAGTCAGGGCCGCAGTCTCACACATGCTGGGCAAGTACTCACTCTACCCACTGCACTGGGTC
>JABTXL010016972.1:5588696-5604776 GCA_025134845.1 Neodon shergylaensis | reverse complement strand
AAATAAATAAATAAATAAATAAATAAATAAATAAATAAATAAATAAAAGAGTCATCTTGGGGCTGGAGAGATCTTCCAGAGGTCCTGAGTTCAATTCTCAGCAACCACCTGGTGGCTCACAACCATCTGTAATGGGTGTAATGAGATCTGGTGTCTTCTTCTGGTGTACAAGCATACATGCAGGAAAAACAGTGTATATATAATAAATAAATCCAAGTAAAAAGAGAAAAGATCCAGCTCTATCACCTTTGAGCATATACCCAAAGGATGCTTCTTTCTGCCACAGAGACACTTGTTTACTCATGTTCATTGCTCTTTTATTCAGAATGGCCAGAAATTGGAAACAGCCTAGATGTCCCTCAACAGAAGAATGGATAAAGAAAACGTGGTACATTTACACAATGGAGTACTACTCAGCGAAGAAGAAGGAGAGGAAAAGGAGAAGAAGAAGAGAAAAATCATGATCATGAAACTCTCGGGTAAATGGACGGAACTAGAAAAGAATCATCCTGAGTGAGGTACCCAGAAGACCCAGAAAGTATTTGCTTATATATAGATATTAGCTGTTAAGACAACAATAGCCAAGCTACAATCCATAGACCCAGAGAGGTTAGTTATAGAATAAGAGACTAGCAGGGGACAGACAGATTTCCCTGGAAAAGGAAAATAGAATAGATATCGATAGGACAGAGGGCAGAATAAGAGGGTCAAGTGGGGAAGGGCAGGGAACGGAAGGAGAGCATGAAGAGAGACAGTTAAAATTAAAGGTCATTTGAGAGGTACTGTGGGAAACCGATAAAGTAGAAGCTTCCTAGAACACATACACATATGAAGGCACTCCAAATTAAAGTGCCAAATAGCAAAGGGGCAGAGCCCCTGGTTTGATTGCATCTAATCGAGTTGCTGGCCAAAGGGGCTGTTGCTGCCACCACCTGACAGCTCTACAATGCATTGGACATGGAGAAGTTGAGCTCGTGCCTAGACAGAGCCCTCACCCCTACTTCTTTGGTACAGGAAGGTCTTCTGCACACCACGAAAGGAGCTCTCTTTCCGCCTGTGGGTCTCGGAGACTGGACTCCGGTCATCTGTTGAAACATCTCACTGACTCTGCATTTTTATTCTAGAATCACACATATAAATAAAAATTAAACACATGGATAGAAAGTGTATTTACAACTTCGGAGTGGTAATTAATTCTGGCGTGAGAAAAATGGACTGAAGAAGTAACGCAAAGGGGCACCAATGCTTCCTAATGCTTCACAACTTTTTAAACAAAGATCTAAGCAAAATGAAAACTTGCTAGGTTTGAGCTGAGATCAGTGTTTTGCAACAGAATGTTGCATTTCTTTGTGTTTAAAACTTTTCAGAGCCAGGCGGTGGTGGCGCACGCCTTTAATCCCAGCACTAGGGAGACAGAGGCAGGAGGATCTTTATGAGTTCAAGATCAGCCTGGTCTACAAGAGCTAGTTCCAGGACAGGCTCCAAAACCACAGAGAAACCCGGTCTCAAAAACAAACAAACAAACAAAAAAACCAACTTTTCAGTCACCCACAAAAAGGAGATGAAGACAGATACCAGCACTGTTGGGTTGCCCACGCCTTGAACTCCCCTGGGTCTATCTGCCTTGGGGAACGTTACAGAAAAATGTCAAACTACTTCTTAGTAGCATCATAGGAAAACAAAACTTCTGTTTGGAAACTGTTCTCAAGGAAAGCTATTGAGAACCATACCTTGCCCTATCTGAATATCAACCTCTGTCAAACTGTGATTCCTAAGAAAGTCCCTGGTCCTCCAGGGTTCACAGCCTCGCTGGCCTGGTCTTAAACATCACACTATGGCCTTGAGTAAAGTTGTTCTTTCAACCTTTCTCCTCCTCTTTCTTTTTTGTTTGTGTATATGGGTGTTGGCATGTGTGTAAGTGTGCATGCATCTGTGTGTGCTTGTGTGTGTCACGCACCTGTGTGTGTGTGTGTTTGTGTGTGTGCACGCACCTGTGTGTGCTTCTGTGTGTTCATGCACCTGTGTGTGTACACGTGTACCTGTACACATATGAGAGCTCAGAGGCCTGGAAATAGGATGGGGTCTTCCTCAGTGGTTCTTCCCCTGTTTTCTGAGGCAGGATCTGTTGCTGAATTTGGAACTTATTAATTCCTGCTAGCCTAGGTGTCCACTTTGCGTGAGGATCCTGCTTCTGCCTCCTGAGTGCTGGGATGAAGAGTGCTGGGGATTTGAACTATGGTCCTTACACTTTCACGGTAAGCTCTGTGTTCCCTAAGCCATCTGCTGACCCGTTAGGTATTAACTTAAAGACTCCTTCCAACAATGTCTCTGTGATGTGTTTTATTTTATTTTTGAGACATGGTCTCATTAGGTTCCTTGAGTGAGTGTGTACTCTTCCTGAAGCAGACTACGTGATGACAGGTTTGCGCCACTGGGTTTTCCTTCTCTCTCTCTCTCTCTCTCTCTCTCTCTCTCTCTCCCTTCCTTCCTTCCTTCCTTTCTTTTTTTTCTTGTGACTCTAGACTTTATTTCTTTTTTTCCCCATGCTATTTATTGAGCTCTACATTTTTCTCTGCTCGCCTTCCTGCCTCTCCCCTCCCCTTCAATCCTCCCCCAAGGTCCCCATGCTCCCAATTTACTCAGGAGATCTTGTCTTTTTATACTTTCTACTTCTCATGTAGATTAGATCTATGTAAGTTTTTCTTAGTGTCCATATTGTTGTCTAAGTTCTCTGGGATTGTGGTTTGTAGGCTGACTTTCTTTGCTTTATGTTTAAAAACCACCTATGAGTGAGTACATGTAATAACTGTCTTTCTGTGTCTGGGTTACCTCACTCAAAATAATGTTTTCTAGATCCATCCATTTTCCTGCAAAATTCAAGTTGTCGTTATTTTTTTCTGTGTGTAGTACTCCATTGTGTAAATGTACCATATATTTTTTAATCCATTCTTGGATCGAGGGGCATTTAGGTTGTTTCCAGGATCTGGCTATGACAAACAATGCTGTTATGAACATAGTTGAGCACATGTCCTTGTGGCACGATTGAGCTTCCTTTGGATATATACCCAAAAGTGGTATTATTGGGTCTTGAGGAAGGTTGTTTCCTAATTTTCTGAGAAATCGCCACACTGACATCCAAAGGGGCTGTACCAGCTTGCATTCCCACCAGCAATGCAGAAGTGTTCTCTTTACCTCACAACCTCTCCAGCATAAGTTGTCATCAGTGTTTTGATCTTGGCCATTCTTACAGGTGTAAGATGGAACCTCAGAGTTGTTTTGATTTGTATTTCTCTGATGGCTAAGGATGTTGAACATTTCCTTAAGTGTTTTTCAGCCATTTTAGATTTCTCTGTTGAGGGTTCTCTGTTTAGGTCTGTACTCCATTTTTTTTATTGGATTATGTGATCTTTTGGTGTCCAATTTCTTGAGTTCTTTGTATGTTTTGGAGATCAGACCTCTGTCTGATGTGGGGTTAGTGAAGATCTTTTCTCATTCTGTAGGCTGTCGTTTTGTCTTGTTGACTGTGTCCTTTGCTTTACAGAAGCTTTTTAGTTTCAGGAGGTCCCATTTATTAATTGTTTCTCTCAGTGTCTATGCTGCTTAACCACAGGGATCTCAGGTTCACCGTTGCCTAACAGAAGACACGCTGCACAAGTTGTTACCCTATAGTGCACAGGGGGTCATAACAAGCAAAATCTTAGTATGTACTTGATATTGAAGCCTTTTCTCACGAACGCTTTCCATCTGTGGTTGACTAAACTGAGGATGGGTGAGCCCACAGTAATTGCTGCCAGTATAACCTCCAGAGATTATTTATTCCTTTCAGGCACAGCTTTTATTTGTTTGTTTTTTGGTTACTCTTGGTTTTTAAGTTGGGGGGGGGTTTCACTTTCATAAAAATGGGGCTATGAGGTATCCCTTATAAAACTGAAAAGTTCGAAGTTTTCGGCTAGGTGCGGAGGCTCACTCCTCACTCCTGTAAACTCACCATTTAGAAAGGTTGAAGCAGCAAAATTGCAAATACAACCTGGGCTACACAGTAAGCCCGGGCCAGCCTACAATACATAGCAAGACCTGGTTTCAAAAAATTAGAAAAAATATTGCAATAAACATAAAGACGTCTGTCTCTTTTATGTGGTCATGTGGGAAGACACTTCTATCATTCTTTTTCCTGTCACAAAAATGTTGGGGAAAGATGAAACCATTGGAGATTTCTATGAAGCGTGTCTCATTTATGTGAGTTTTGCTTAGAATGCACGGAGAAAGGAACTCAGCGAGTTTTCCTTCGTGACTATTTTCTAAGGCACTGTTTCCCTGTGTAGCCCTGGCTGTCGAGGATCTAACTCTGTAGACCAGACTAGTCTTGAACTCTGAGATCCTCCAGCTTTTGCCTCCTGAGTGCTGGGATTAAAACAAACAACAAACAAACAAATAAACAAAAAAAAATCACGGACCACCACACCCAGCCATAGATTCAAGAAAAACTAAAGCAAAAAGACAAAGAGCTTCTCTATCCCTTTCCCCTTTTCTCACACCCTGCAGCAGAACGGCCCCAGGAGCCTGCTATCCTCTGCTCGCAAACCCACTCTATCCGAGGATATTGAACACAGGACAGGGAAACCCACTCTATCCGAGGATATTGAACACAGGACAGGGAAACGGTGTCTAAAGTGACTTGGGATTCTGGGGACATTCTTGGCTGAGACGCCCAATCACAGGATCAGCCCCAGGCCAGATTGTGAAAGAAGCTACTACGTGTCTCTGGGCGCCTCCATTCCTGAACCCCCACCTGCCCTTTCAACATCTGCTGCCCCCCAGGCGTCAACAGTCACAGGACTGTTCAAGCCTCCTCTCCGGCAGGACAGTCAGGCTCACAAAGGTCAGGAACTCGGCAAAGGTGGGCTCAGCTCAGCTCCGTTCTGAAAGCCTTCCCGGAGTAGACAGGCGAGGAAAACCATGGACAACTCTGGGAAGGGTGTCTCAAAGACGGTTGTGTGTGCCGGTTGTCCCAGCACCTGGGAGGCAGTCTCAGCCATGGAGCTAGTCTGAGGTCATCTGGGTTACTTGAGCCCTGACAGAGGGCTCTGCATGTAGACCTGCAGATCCTAGTAGAGATGGTTGTGAGCCACCATGTGGGTGCTGGGAATTGAACTCAGGACCTCTGGAAGAGCAGATGAGCCATCTCTCCAGCCCCCAACGATGATGTCACCTTCAAAACAAGACTGTAAATTACATTCATGGAATATTAAAAAAAAAAAAAAAAGACAGGATCCCCAAGTGCAGACCTGGCTGGCCTGGTACTTCACTATGTAGTCCAAGTTGGCCTCAACATTATAGTGAATGTCCTGGCTCTGTCTTCTTACCAGTCTGTACCAGAATGCTCAACTCAGCTACCAATATCATGCTCATCCTGAGACCAGGCACACTTTCTATGTAACCGAAGGGGCGTATGGGGTGTATTAGGTAAATATTTGTCAGTCAAGAAAGGGATGAGTTGGTCACCAGTAGTTCAGCTGTTTGTGCGGGATCTATTTTGGAGTAGGGCCCTCCCTGAGCTGCCTGAATCTCACCTCAGGGACGACTGGTTTGCTGCCTGACCTCATCTGAACCAAAAAATGCCGGGAAAGGGATGAGTTTGCTATCTGGCTGCTGTTTCTCCATCTTGGGGTACTCTTGAAGTAAATGGTTTGCCACAGCTAGAGGAGGACTCAGAGTCAAAAAGGAAGTGAGTGACGGAGGGAGTGGCCAGCCTGCGAGTACAGAGGCCCCTGGACAGGCAAGCTGTGACATTGAGCCATCTGCATTGTGACATTGACCCTCTGCATTTTGAGGGTCTCTGTGTCCCCTTCCCAAGAACACACTGAGTTCTTAGATGTCCAGCCCCCAGAGGCTGAAAGAGACTCTAGTTTCCTTGGTCCTTCTGAAAAGGTGGAGAGGGCTGTTTTTACCCAGTCTCCAAGGTGAAAAGTGAGGCCATGTGCTGTCCCTTGGTTTGGGAAGAAAGGAAAGAAAGATGGTCTGGGGGCTGGAGAGATGGCTTGGTGGGTAAGAGCACTGACTGCTCTTCCAGGGGATCCAGGTTCAATTCCCACCACCCACATGGCAGCTCACAACTGTCTGCAACTCCAGTTCCAGGGGACCTGACACCCATGGCAAAACACAAATGCAAATAAATTTAAGAAAAGAAAGAAAGGAAGGAGGAAGGGAGAGAGAGAGAGTCTGAGAGTGACCTGAGTGGACAGTTGGCCTCAATGAAGTCTGTTTTGGAAGGGCACAGCCCTCTTCCTGGTAGGCAACTCCAAGATTCCTACCAACTGAACTAACTCACGTTATCTATGGGGGGGACTGGGCTTATTTCTAATAACCGGTGATTCTATTTTCTTCCAAATTATCCATAGAAAGAAAATTTGTATGTTTCCATACACAGTGAGTGTGGTGGGTGGGGTGGAAAAATAGGGAGGGGAGAGGAAGGGAGGGGGGCAATTTGAGACAGGATAGAGATATGTAGCTTGGTTGGCCTCAGACTCTCAGTGATCCTCCTGCCTCAGCTTCCCCTATGCTAAGATTACAGGAGTGTGCCAGCAAAGCTGACCCACTCCCTCAGTAGCATTGAACTTTGGAGAGGCAATCCATGCTGAGAAGCCTGGCTTTAAAGGGGCCCAGTCTGGAGGGCAGGCAGAAGCTGGGAGAAAGGTCGCCATCATTGTCAGCCTTCCACGATGACCCCAAAGTAGACTCATCACACTTGACCAAAGTCTTGAGAATTTCAGTTGGTTCTCCTCTGGTTTCTCCTCTGGGGGGAGCTGGGGGGCGAGGAATTATGGCTCTTTTCTGAAGGGATTATCTGTATTGTTTAAACTTGAAAGCAGCTCGGTCTGCTTCTAATAGAAGTGGAAAGGATGAGATAAAAGCTCTGGAAGATTCCATTTCTATGGAGTCTCTGCACCTCTGCTGATAAGATCTCAGCCGGGGTGGAGGCAGCTGGGGAGCAGGAAGGACATCACCACCCCTCCACCCTCTTGGCAAAACACCTCAACTCTCAGTTTCGCCTGGTCTAGTTATCTGTTAAAAATGCCACACCTGGATAAAGGTCGCGCATGACCCCCTCTGATCCTCCAGCCAATGAGGTGACTGTCCAGAGATTCCTCTCAGGGTTCAATCCGACGCACTAGGTCTCTGGCTCGGCCCTGTCGCCTGATTTCATCTCTGCGATTTTTGTGGTATGTTATCTTGAAGGTTTGTCATCAGAGAGCAGGGCGTCAGGGGAGGGTGGGGAGGGAGGAAAGAAGGCTGAGAATGAGGGAACACTGAGGCGGGGGGCCCGGAGAGTAGGAAAATCCTTTGTAGGGGACCTGACCCTAACCTGCCCCTCCAAACGACAGAGTTTCTTTCCTTCACGAGTTCAGTGTTGCTTTCAATGGCGGTGATGATAAAAACCCAGTTTTGCGAAGAGGTCTTTTTAATGTTGCAGTCCCACTAGGCGTCTCAGTCTTCGTAAATTAACCCTGCCCGAGCAAGCCGCCCGGGCGGTTAGACCCAGGGTGTGGAGGGTTTAAAGGCACTCTCTTGCCGGGCACTCGGGAGGCAGAGGCAGTCCGATCTCTGTGAGCTCGAGGCCAGCCTGGTCTACAAGAGCTAGTTCCAGGATAGGCACCAAAGCTACAGAGAAACCCTGTCTCGAAAAACAAAACAAAACAAAAACAAAAACAAAAAAAAAAACAAAAAAACAAAAAAAGGCGCTCTCTTACTAAACATATAAGTACAGGGAACGCAATGAGAAGCCTTTGCCTGGGAACAAGGGGGCTGTTTACCGGTCCCGAGCCTTGCGTTGGGCAGTGCTGTCCTCCACACTGTAAGTGAGGCAAGCAAGGCACAGCAGAGAGACCCCACCGAAGGTGACTCGCAGGCAGGAACAGGATGGGCAAGAGTGTGGAGCCCACTCCCGGGCATGTCGGCCGGCCAGCGAGGTAAACGAGCCCCATGTGCTCCGATGGCCTACCATACACGCCACACAGTCCACGTGGGTCCTATTCCTTAGACGTGGATAACTAATGAGGGACAATGTATTTTGTGGCCTGTGACCCTTTTTATTCTGCTGAGTACCAGGCCAAGAAGAGCCCAGTCTTCAGCAGAGCCTCCAGAATGGGCAGGCTTTGCCAGTACAGAGCATGGTTCTGTTACAGAGCAGCCTTCTCTGTCCCCCAGAGGGAAGGCAGGCTGGAGGTGACTCAGCAGACCGACACCTCGGGGTGAGGAAGAGGAGCACCGCAACATGGCTAGGTGTTTGCTGGAGGTTACACAAGTCCCTAACACCCACAGGGTTTCCACGGACACCTTAGGCTTGGGCCAAATCCCAGTTATAAAAATATAACAATTAGAAATAGAAAAACAAATACAGCTATTACCACTCTGCTAAAAATGCAAGCAGAATTTGGGCTTCTGTGTGCCTTTGTGTCTCTGTCTTTCTCTCTCTCTCTCTCTCTCTCTCTCTCTCTCTCTCTCTCTCTCGTGTGTATGTGTGTGTACACATGTGTGTGCGTGCGCACGTGCCTGCTAGAAATAGAACCCAGGTATTTGACCACTGAATTACATTTCTAGCCCTTATTATAATTTCGTTTTTCCTTTCTTTCTTTCTTTCTTTCTTTCTTTCTTTCTTTTTTAGTGTGTGGGGAGATTTTAGACATGGTTTCTCTGTGTACCAGTCCTGGCTGTCCTGGAACTCACTCTGTGGAGCAGGCTGGCCTCTAACTCACTGAGGTCCAGTCACCTCTGCCTCCCAAGTGCCGGGATTAAAGGCGTGCACCACTGTCGCCCGGTTCCCTTATTATAATTTCTTAATCAAAGATTTGTTTTGTTTTGTTTTTTTAGTTAGTCTCCTGTGCGCTGGAACCTGAAATCTTCCCGGCCTGTTCTTCCTCATTGCTGAGACAGGTGTGGTCCATCACCTCTGACTGTGTCCCAAGAGTTTCGAAGGCCTCTTTCGAAGACGAGCACCTGGGAGGCCGAGTCGGGAGAATCACCACAAATTGAGGCCAGCATGATTGAAGCAGCTGAGGATTGCGTAGGAAGACACTCTTATAAAAGCATGCGCACGAACACACCGAACCACAGTGTTAATGTCACTCCTGCCTGCTCGCCCCTGAAGTCAGGGTGGCTTCCCAGAATCCTTCACAGTCCACTTACTCAGTTCACCTAAAAGATGAGGTCAGTGTCCAGCCCTCAGCTGCTGCTGCTGTTTGCAAGAGAAGCTCTTTTTGGTTGTTGTTGTTTTTGTTTTGTTTTGTTTTTCGAGACAGGGTTTCTCTGTGTAACAGCCCTAGCTGTCCTGGAACTAGCTCTTGTAGACCAGGCTGGCCTCGAACTCAGAGATCCACCTGCCTCTGCCTCCCGAGTGCTTGGATTAAAGGTGTGCGCCACCACAGTGGCGCGAGGAAGCTCTTAAGACTGCAGTGATGGCGGTTCAGACGCCGACTAGCCACACTAGCCCACTAGAGGGGACCCAGAGCTCCTTGCGTTGCAGTGGGGGAAGATAAAAGCATCTTCTGGAGAGCCGCCATCACCCTCAGGCCTCCCACTGAGTGAACCCAAGAGCCTGAGCACCCCTTAAATCATTTAACCCCTTCTGTCCTCACTTCCTTCATCAGCAAAATATGAATCAAGGATGCCCGTTCCCTAGGCTATTTGAAGGTGTACATCAAGGAAACATGAGTGGCCAGCCATACTTACATTCCAGGTACTCGGGAGGCAGATGGAAATCTATGCCTGTTCTACATAGTAAGTTCCAGACCAGCCAGGGCTTCATAGCGTGACACTGTCAAACACACACGCGCACACATGCACATTCACATACATGTGCACACACAGGCACGCACAAGCCCACCATGGAGCTGGAGAGACAGTTCTGGTAAGAGAGTGGTCACTGCTGTTCTTCCAGAAGACCTGACATTGGCTCCCAGCATTCACACTGGGAACCTGACAGTGGAATTACAGAATACTCCAAGTCCAGCCCCAGGAATCCCAGTATCCTCTTTTGGTTCCTGTATGGCACTCACAAACCTGTGGCATATATACACACACTCACATAAATTACAATGTAAAAATAAACCTGAAAAAAAGATGGAGTTTTTTTTTTAAGTATCTGTTATAACATGTCAGTTGCGAAGTTAAACAGGTCATAGCAGCATACTGATAGTCTGTATTTATCTGACAAACTTGTTCCTGTACTTTGGAAATCAGGGTTTATTGAATCCTTGAAGCAAGTGTTTGAGGAGCCTTCTCGCCCTGCGCCCCCTTTACAGAAGAGGAACTCGGAAGCTGAGAGGTAGAAATTGGTTCTGCCGATAAACAGCAGACCCGGGTTTCAGAATCTGCTCCTACCCCATCTGCGAATTTGGTGAATATCTGAGTAAATGAAACCTCAAAAGAAACCAAATGAGACTTCGCACAAGAGTTAGCTCGGTGTTCTTCCTTCCCTCACCTGGTCACTTTAGGAGATCAGCACGCCCTCCACACCGCGGGCTAAAGCGCTGTCGGAGGAAAGGAACGGAGGGGAGGCGGCGTGTGGGAGGGGCTCACAGACAGGGAAGTAGGAAGCGTGGCTACGCCGCACTCCCAGGACTTGTCGGTAACGCGGAGCCCTGGCTGTGAAGGACTGTGTTCTGGCAGAGAGCGCCACCTACTGAACGACTGTCGACACAGCTACAGCTCCGCGTCCAGGATGACTTAAGAAGCCACAAGGCTCCACAGACAGACTAGGACGAGCCAGCCAACCTACCCCCAAATGCCCTTGGACCTAAAGCTAAATTCTCATCCACACCATCTAGTGATAATCCCTCAGCATGCTTTCTTGGACAGAGCTAAAGAATCGAGGAAAGATCTCAGGTACAACAGAGAGGACCCAGCTCCAGCTGAGTTTCACGGTCTGTGCATTGTTGTGGTCCAGTACGCGTCCACAAAAAACAAAACAGACCCAAACAGCTCAGCTGCTGCGCCTTTGTCACGTGCCTCACTCTCTTTTCACCTCCACTCAGCCAGTCAGGATCCACTGACCCGTTTCTCCCTGCAAGCGTGCCCCTTGACAATGGGGACTGACCCGACCAAAGGCGGTCATCCAGGTTCCTGCTCCTGCTGAGCTCCTAGGAGGCGGAGCAGGAGCACTCAGAGGAAATAAACAAGTGCTTGACGGATTCCAGACAGCGGTAAACGCTAGCTAGCGAGAAAGCCCAGGGGGAGATGGGACATCATCTGAAGCTAGCAATAATCGGTAAGAGATCCGCTTCCCCTCTGCCGGTTCCAACAGGTACTGTAGGGCCTCAAGTCAGTTGGTGTCAAATTGTGATGGGATGACAGCAAGTGAGCAAGTGCGGCACTAGGGATGGAAGCCAGAGCCTTGCACACTCAAGACAGCGAGTGAGCAAGTGTGACGTTGGGGATGAAACCCAGGGCCTTGCACACACAAGACGATGAGTGAGCAAGTGCGGTGCTGGGGATGAAAGCCAGGGCCTTGCACACTCAAGACGGTGAGTGAGCAAGTGCGGTGCTGGGGATGAAACCCAGGGCCTTGCACACACAAGACGGTGAATGAGCAAGTGTGGTGCTGGGGATGGAAGCCAGGGCCTTGCACACACAAGACAAGTGTTCTACCATTGAGCCATATTCCTGAACTCTCTAGCAAGGCTGTAATTCTCTTCCTTTCTGGTCCAAAGCCTGTCTCTTTCCCCTACCTCAAGTTGACCAGGAGTCCAGAAGAGCAAGGCTGAGGTACTGGTTGGCATTGTGTCCATCATATGGTTTGAGACAGATATGGTGGCATACACCTCTAATCCTAGCCACTCAGGAGGCTGAGGCAGGAGGATCTAGAACTCAGGGTCCACCTGGAAAAATTAGTAAGGCCTTGTCTCATATAAAGAAAACCAGGTGGGCTGGAGAAACGACTCAGTTAAGAGTGCATAGTGCTCTTACAGAGGACGTGGGTTCAGTTCCCGGCGCCACAACCTCTTATAACTCCAGGTCCAGGGCATTCAATGCCTCTGGTCTCTGAAGATGCTGGTATGAGTGTTCACACAGACACAAACATGTACATATAACTACAAATAATAAAACATTAATCCTCCTCCAAGTTCGAGTCCAGCCTGGTCACAGAGTGAATTCCAGGACAACCAGAGCTACACAGCAAAACCGTGTTTCGAAAAACAAACAACACCACTAATACTAATCCTAAATAAAGGCCATTAGAGAAAATCGCAGCCAGTCAAAACGCAGAGCTGTGCAGCCTCGTCCCAGCAGAGGCATTCAGAACACACAGACACACAGAAGGGACAGAGACTGTGAGAGTCAGAGAAGCAGGGGGTTTGCTGTGAAACTGTGTCAGAAACTACAGTCTCCCAACATGACTGCCTAAATGTGGGCTACACAGGACGACAATAGAGTAATGGGGGTTAGTGTGGTCGCGGGGGACCAACGCTACACAAAGAACTTTGCCAACTAAGGAGTGCCGAGACTGGGAGAATTAGCTTTACCCAGGGAAGAGCTCACCAAAAGGTGAGCCCTGAAAACATGCGACATACATTCAAGAAACAGCAAAAAGACTGAGCAGGCTGCATGTATGTGTATATGTGTATTATGTGTAATATATTCACACAGGTAACATATATGTAATGTGTATATATCTATATATGCACATATAAAAGAACACTGAAAAAAGAGATGATGGATTTGAAAGAGACCCAGGAGAGATATATGGGAGGTAGAGAGGAGTAAAGGGAAGGGGAAACTGAGGTAATTATAATCTCAAAAAATACATAATTGTTTAAATCTTTTTTATAAAGACAGTGTAACCCTCCCTGACTGTCCTGAAACTTACTTTGTAGACCAGGCTGGCCTTGAACTCAGAAATCCACCTGCCTCCTGGGTGCTGGGATTAGAGGTGTGTGCCACCACCGCCTGGCTAAAAATAATTTTTAAAAGTAATAATAATAATAAAGTCTTTTGTTGTAAAAGTTGTTTTCAATACTCAAATGTCAATGGCAGGACATTTGAGAAAAAGACAGCCTGGTGGTGGTGGCACACGCCATTAATCCCAGCACTCAGGAGGTAGAGACAGTCGGATCTCTGTGAGTTTGAGAGTCTACAGAGTGAGGTAGGCTCCAAAGCTACAGAGAAACCCTGTCTCAAAAAAAAGAAAAAAGAAAAAGTAAGGAGAAAAAGAAAGAGCCAAATGAGAATTGATGTGGATTCTGTCATTCTGCTGGTCATGGCTGCTTTGTTTCATTTGTCTGAGACAGGGTCTTCCGTGTCCCAGGCGGACTGAAAGTGGCCATGTAGCTGACTTCCATCTCCCGAGAGCCGGATTGTACGTACAAGCATACATGATTTACTTGATGCTAAGGATCAAAGCTGGGGTTTTATTCACGCTAGGCAAGCACTCTACTACCCAAGCTAACTCCTCAGCCCAGGCCTGGGTCTTCCAGAGTACTTGGAGGAAGAAAAACAAGCAAGAAGACCCTTTGGCTCCAACACTGAGGCTTTGACTCAGTTGTAAGTTCAAGAGAGTACACACACACACACTTTTGTTTGTTTATTGGGGAACACGGTTGGTGCCCCAGCAAAGAGCCTGTGGAAGCTGGTTCTCTCTTTCTACCACGTGGGTCTGGGGACAGCTCAGGTCATCAGGACTGGCAAGAAGCACCCTCACTCCCAGAGCCATCACACCCCACCCTCAAAGCTTTATATTGTTTCGTCACATAGACCTCAGGATAGGATCATTTCTAGGAAGACCGGAGGAGGGGCTGGGAGAGCCACAGGTGATTTCTACTCAGGCATCTACAGAAGCTGGGTCTGGTGAAAGGGAGGAAAGGGTCAGAGCCCCCCTAAATGGCATTCCCACAGCCTGTGCTAGGGAAGCCGCTCCGAGCAGGAAAGGTCAAACGTTTCCTACCTCCCTCAGTTCTCTCCCGGGGAAGCACGGGTTTTAGGATGCTGCTGAACAGAGCGGCTGCACCGCTCGCTTCCAATCAAGTCTCTAAGGACTCACAGGAGTTTCTACCTCCACAGACGATGGTGGCTTCCGTGGGGTGGAATCAGTTTGACAAGTCCAGTTCTCAGCCAATTACAATGCTGGCTCTTAGGACAATTCAGTGAAAAGCAGGAAGATCTACCCTGACGGGCACAGTGACGCTGCAGGGACAGCTCCTGGATGGGGCACGCCCTACTGGCCCCCTTTGGGGACTGCCAGCCTCTCCTGCTGTCTCCAGGGAATGCCTTCCTAAAACAAAGCAAGATATCATTTAATGTGCTTTTATTGAATTTTAAAACCTACTACAAGACATTTGAAGAAATAGTTTACCAGGGGTCATAAATATCTTGGGCAGACTCTACAGTGAGTTTTCAAAAGCATGACCAGGGTGGATAAGGCTGGCAGCTCAGGCTGCTAGGCTGCCCTGCATCGTGCAGCATTGTCTACTCTATCCTTGAGGGAAAGGATCCAGAAGATGCCACTAAGACAAAATGGAAGTACAGCCGCCCTGCTAAGGGTTGCCTAGATGAGATCCATCCTGCGCAAAGTTCTGCACGCCAAGTGTGGCTTCCCATCAAATCTTCAGCTCTGAGACCGAGTGCCCCGTCTTTGTTTGGTTTGAGGCAGAGTCTTCGTTTGTGGTACACATTGGCTTTGAACCCACATCAGTCCTGTCTCCGCCTCCTGAGTTCTGGTGTGCCCCACCGCACCCAGCCCTTGTGCTCCCTTGTTATGTGGGTTCCCTGCAGTGGTTTTGAGGTGACCTAGTCAGCACTAAGATGGAAATGTGTCGGATTCAGACATTCATCTAAAGTTCTCCGAGTGCCTCCCACAGTCGAGGTGTTTCCTGGCAATGATGGCTTTTGCTTCTGTCTGTCATCTTAGCACCCTGATCCTTTATGTAGCATTTGATTGGTGGAAGAGTGATGGTGTGGGACTCCCCTAAACCAGTTCATCCAGGCAGCCAGCATTTGCAGGAGGACATTCCTGAGCATAGGAGTATGCTCAATAATAATCAAGACAGTCTCGGCTTAAAACTTGGGGGCCAGTGGGGCCAGGTGACCAACATCAAAATCAAGGAAGGAATATTTTGAGGAACAGCTTGGCATCTTGAATGCATGCCAAGCTGGGAGAAAGGCAGGCTGTTTTGCATTTTTTAATTACTATTATTTTTTTATGTTTTGGTTTTTCAAGTCAGGGTTTCTCTGTGTAGTCAAGTCCTGGCTGTCCTGGAACTCCTTTGTAGACCAGTCTGGCTTTGAAATCAGAGGTCTGCCTGCCTCTGCCTCCTGGAGTGCTGGGATTAAGTCCAACAGCACCTGGTTGCATTGCTCTTTATTTCCAATAGAGGGACCCATTTGAGAAAGGAAATCTTGGAGGCCGGTCAAGTTCGGGAATTTGGGGAACAAGCAATGGATTTCATCTAGGGATGTGGGAAGCAAGGTGGGGCTGGGGCATGGGCTAGCTTCGGCACACCGGGCTAGCTTCGGCACACTGGGCTAGCTTTGGCACACCAGCCCAGCAACAGCATGCCCTGTCCCCTATGTTAGTAATCAGAGTCTTGTTATGAGCCAGTCTGGGATTGAAGGCCTGACATCCCAGCTGCTTAGCGGGGGGCCAGAGGATTGCACATTCAGAGCTATCTTGAGAAATTTAGAGAAACTCTGTCCAAAGTTTTTATTTTGTTTGCTTTATTTTTTTTTTTAAGAATAAAGAGAGCTAGAGATGTGGCCCAGTGGAAGAGTGTTCCTGTGAATGTAACCAACTGTACCAAAAAATTAAAAATTGCCAGGTGGTGGTGGCGCACGCCTTTAATCCCAGCACTTGGGAGGCAGAGGCAGGTGGATCTCAGTGAATTCAAGGCTAGCCTGGTCTACAGAGTGAGTTCCAGGACAGGCAGGGCTGTTACACAGAGAAACCTTGTCTCAGAAAACAAAAACAAACAAAAAAATTTAAAAATACTTTATGCATAAAATAAAATTCGATTGTATTTCTCACTTACCTTGCAATCTTCATGCACACACGAGCGAACACACACACAGGCGTGCACACTAGCACGCACACGA
>JABTXL010016972.1:5559499-5588686 GCA_025134845.1 Neodon shergylaensis | reverse complement strand
CGCACACGAGCGAACACACACACAGGCGTGCACACTAGCACGCACACACCCTCTTACTTTTGATTTTATCCTATCGACTCAGTGGTAGAACACTTTCCTGGCAGATGAGAGATCCTGGGGTCTGTCCCCAGCATTACAACAGAAAGAACAATCAAGGGAGGAGAACAATAGGCTATGCCTTATCGTGACTAGAACTAGGATTGTGACAGGGGAAAGCTGGGGTCTTCTGCAGTCCCCATGTTTCCACGCCCCATGAGCGATGAAGCTTCCAGCTATGTGCTCTGTTGTGAAGGCATCTTTCAGATCGTCTTTTGTCCTAGGAACGTGTTTGCAGGTAGCTGAGTCGACAGGCTGATTCAATACACACAGTAGCAGGGATCTGGGAAATTCTGAAACATTTGAAAAAGTAGACATGCAATAAAATAGGCATTTAATTAGCCCTTAATTAGAGACGCCAAAACACAATAGTCTATGAAAACTGTTCATTGTTCAAACCCCCGTGTGAAAAGCTGTAGTTTATGAGCCTGCCCCATGCACAAGGGGCGACTCTGACTAATTCTCTTCTCACGGACGCCCTCCACTCCCATCTGTCCAAATATTGCCATCTGAATTTCTATAGAAAAGGCTTATTTTAAAACTCTGGTCTTCCCGTTTTCATTTTACTGTGCTCTAAAAATACACATACTTCTCCTGAAAGGGTGTTAATTTCAGCTCAGGCATAACTGTCCCTCGCATGTAAAAATGGAGACACTTACGTGATCCATACTCTGGTTCTTATGAATTACGAGGAGACACAGACAGGGATGGAGACAGAGAGGTATGACCCAAGAGAAAAATGACTTTCAATTTTTTAACATTTGCTTATTTGTTTAGCGTGTGTGTGGGGGGTGGTGGTGCACGTATGGCGGTCAGAGGACGACTTGAAGAAACTGGGTTAACCCTTTCACTGTGTGTGTTCTGGGGACTGAACTCAGGCTATCAGGCTGAGCCCCGAGTGTCTTTACCCACTGAGCCATCCTGCCTGCCCTCTCACAGCTTTAATGTAGTAAGGCCTAAGCTGGTCTTCTCTTGACTTTGAGGCTGTACGATCAGGAATACGGGATAGAAAAGCAGTGCAAATCTTTTCAACATGAAGTCTGGTGGGGAGAGGAGAGGGTGGGAAATCAGAAACAAAGTGTCGCTGTACGTCACTGTGAACTGCTGTACAGAGACAAGGCAGCCAGGGAGCCATTTGTTTATTTACTTATTTAGCGGTAGGCTCGTACATATTCCAGGCTGGCTTCAAATTCACTTTACACCGAGAGATGACTTTGGGGTTCCTCGCTCCTGTCTCCTCTTCATAAGTGCTAGGGTTATAGGTGTGAGCTACCACATCCGTTTTACGTGGTGCTGGGCATCAAACCCAGGGCTTCATGGATCTAAGGCAAGCACTTTTCCGACTGAGCCACATCCCCAACTACAAAGAGGAATTCTTTGAGCAGATTCAGGGAGAAGTCCAGGCTTTCTTTTTAGTCTTAGTCTAGCGAGTACGGGCATTTGTGTAAGAATTCAGAAATGAGCCAAGATAAGCAAGGCTTTGGCTACTGAATTACAAAATGAAGTGTGAACAAAAATTGTAGGAAACTCACACTGAAGGAAGAATGGAAAATGTTTAAACACAGTTTGAAAATCTCTCATCTATTACATCCCTACCAAAGTTTCCCCTCTCCCTTCCCCCAGTCTTCTCCTGCCACTCCTCCTCTCTCCCGGATCCACCCTCCCTCTGTCTCCCCTCAGAAAAGAGCCGGCCTCCCAGGGACAACAACCAAACACGGCATAATGTGCTACAAAAAGACCAGTATATGCCATCCCATCAAGGCTGGACAAGGCAACCCAGCGGGAGGAAAGGGGTCTCATAAGTAGGCCAGGAGTCAGCAACCCTTCGCTCCAGCCATTAGGAGTCTCACAAGAACACCAAGCTACTTAGCCACAACACATATACAGGGGACCTAGGTCAGAGTGGCACAGGCTCCCTGGCCTCTTTCAGTCCCCATGAGTCCTGGTCAGTTCTGTGGGCCACTTTCTCACGGTGTCCCCGACCCTTCTGAGTCCTCCTCCTCCTCCTCCTCCACAGGACTCCCTAAGTTTCACCTGTTGATTGGCTGTGAGTTGCTTCATCTGGTCTATCAGTTGCTGCATGAAGTTTCTCTGGTCTCTTTGATGAGGATTTTGCTAGGCTCTGGTCTCAGAACACTCCATAGGCAGGACAAGCTGTAGGTCAAAGGTTTTGTGGCTGGGTTGGGGTCCCAACCCTCCTCTTGTGGCCTTGCCTAGTTACAGAGATGGCCTGTGTTTAGGCTCGGTGTCCCCCATTTCCCAGGGATCTCTGCAAGGGTTACTGCCACAGATTCCATGGAGTTTCCACTGCACTAGGTTTCCACCTCACCTCCAAAACGCCCCCCAATTCCAGTGGTTTCTCCCATCATCCCCAACCCCCCATAAATCCTTCCTGTTCCAACCCAGCCCGCTACTGTTCTACCAGCAAAATATCCTCTTTCCCCTTCCTGGGAGATCCACAAGTCTCTCATAAGCTGTCCTTGTTACCTAGCCTCTCTGGGTCTGTGGATTGTAGCATGGCTATCTTTTACTTTACAGCTAATAACCACTTGTGAGTGAGGACATGCCATGTTCGTCTTTCTAGATCTGGATTACCTCACTGCGAAACATATGGAATGCTTCATGAATTTGCGTGCCATCCTTGCTCTGGGGCCATGCTAATCCTCTCTGCATTGCTCCAGTTTTAGTGTATGGACTACAGAAGCAAGTACTCTTTTCTTTCTAGATAGATACTATATAGTCCAGGCTGGCTTTAATCTTTCTTTGTAGCTGAGGCTACATTTGAATTCTTGATTCGCCTGCCTCCATCAGCCAAGTGATTACAGACATATGTCACCCTGCCCAGCTTAGAAAAGGATACTTTTAGCAAAGGAAGAAGAAAACGATAAGAAGGCACCAGAATAAAGAAAATTAATAACAAAAAACTATAGTTAAGAAAAGGGTGGAGCCAGGTATGGTGGCTCACGATAGTAACCTGGTGCTTGGAAGTAGGGGTAGGAGGGTCAGAGTTCAAGATCATTTCTGCCAGTGGGAAAGCCAGTGCTCCACCCACGCTCTGCTCACCAGTGCCTCCTTTCCACCCCGCCTGCTCCCTTCCAGCAAGTGCAGTCCTGTGAAGGAGGCTTCAGGTGACTGCACCCGGGATTTACCACTCTGCTACTCTCTGGTCGTTTTCCTCCGTGTGAAGTCTCCTCTGGACGTCTGTCCCAGTGTCGTTGACATCCCCTCTCACAGGGAAACCCCATGGAAAGAATGGGAAGAGAGAGTTAGAAGAAAAGACATCTCTTCATAGCTCTCTCTCCAAAGAACAATAGTAGTGGACCCCATGTTTGTGTTTCCTTGTGGTGGGGCCTGGCTATGTAGCCCAGACTTGCCGTGAACTCAAGATCCTGCAGCCTAAATCTCCTTAGGAATGGGATTACTGGCCTGAACCAAGATGCCTAGTTTAGGACTCTGAACCTCAGGGCCAAGTTCAAACTAGGCGACCTAGAAAGTGGTTTCTGAGACTTTGCCAGCAGGGGGCGCTGTGGTGCCACTAGTTCCCGGGGAGGGCCTGGAAGGCAGCCATCTGCAGATGGAGCCACGCAGATTTCCAGGGCATTAAATATTGGCAGGAGAGGAGGGCTGCAGGCAAGAGGCTTGATATTAAGAATGATTACCTGGGAAGGACTGGGTAGACTCTACAAAGGTTAGGGAGCAGTTCATAACCACAATTTTTATTCAACCGTAAAGAAAAATGAAATTATGATACTTGCAGGAAAATCGATGTAACCGGAAATCCTCATGTTAAGCAAGAATAATCCAGACTCAGAAAGAATGAGTGTTTTCTCAAACACAGAACCGAGATTTAAAACGTGTGTGTGTGTGTGTGTGTGTGTGTGTGCGCGCGCGCGGGTTATAAAACTAGAAAGGGGACTGGGAGAGGGAGGGAGAGATCGTAAGGGGGTGGGCGCGGAGAGGGCAAGGGGTACGTGTGAGAAGACAGCAGGAGCTCGGACGCGCTGAGGGAAGGAGGGGAGCGGCTGGAGGAGAGCAAAGAACGAAAACAGCCTTGGTATGTGTGACAGAAGACACTACGGTGGACCCAGTATTTTGTGTGTTCACCCAAACAATAACAACAACAATAATCAGCTTGGACCCTGACAAGTTTAGTGCCGAGGGGTTTCGACGGAAAGTGGCCTGCCCGAGGCAGAGGCAAGCCTCTTTTGAATGTGGACCCCTTTCTCCTTTAAGGATAGCACAGCCTGGGAATCCAGGGACACCATTTGCATGCGAGTTGGTGATGATCTGATATTACAGATGAAGCCTCCCCATAAGGTAGTACCCAGCTCACCACAGAATTCCTTCTAGAACTTTCTAGAACATTTCTGAAAGCAATTTAGGAAAAGCGCTCTCATTGTGTAGCTTTGTCTTGTGCCACACGAGGGAGCCCTGAAGAAGACAGCACTGGTCTTGGAAATTGTCCCCTGGGGTGGCTACCTGCTTGGCCTCCGAGTCCCTGTGTGAGTGCTGGGTGACTCCCAGAACTAGCACACTCACTTAATGTCAACAGTGTCCTAGACATACAAAACCTTGCTCCGTATTTATTTATGCTCCATATCTTACTGAATCTGTCACATTTTATGCTAACACATCTGCCATGCACACAGCCTGCATCACTTACTGGAAGCATAAATGATGTTGTCAAACATGGTGCCTCTTCTTCCCGAGGAACTCCACACCTTGGCCAGAGGCCTCTCCCTCACTTTGAACCCCGGTGCCAGAGATGCCTCAAATGTCTGTCCACGGATTCTCTTCCCTCCCTGCTAATGCCAAAACTGAGCTGAGAAATGTGTGCCCCTCTGCTCAGTTCCAATGGCTGCTTCCATCATCTCTGAAGCCAGAGGACCGATCCGGCTGCGGATACCCGGAGACAGGAGGTGAGGGCTGGCTCCAGGGCCTCTGAACTGAGCCTCTGGCCTCTGAGAGCACCTGCATTCAAGCACACAGTTAACAATAACAAAAATAACCTCACAGAAAACATTTAAAGGCTGCTATAGGCTGTTCTTCCAGAGGTCCTGAGTTCAATTCCCAGCAACCACATGGTGGCTCACAACCATCTGTAATGAGATCTGGTGCCCTCTTCTGGCCCGCAGGCATACATGGAGGCAGAACACTGCGTACATAATAAATAAATAAATCTTAAAAAAAAAAACATTTAAAACACACCACACAGACACACACACACAATCGGCTGAGCGTGATTGGGCTAGGAAGGGTACCCAGTGAGGAGGGAGGTACTGCCAATGATCCTGAAATCCTGCAACTTTAGGAAGAAACTTGAACCCCATGCAAGGGATTTTAGATTGTAAACTAAATCATAGATGATTTTAGTAGATGATTTTTGTTGTTCTCCTTGTTTTTTTGCAAAATCAACCTGGAACTGAAGACCAGGGTGGGTCTGATGAGGAATAGTGGACTTCAAATCAGGATAATCTAGAGGAAGGCTAACACATTTGTCCAGGCAACAGATGGTGAAGGGCTCCGGATGCAAAGGGAGGAATGTTTACAGCTCAAGGGTGAACTGGGTGGGAGAGAGAAGACTCAAAGAAGCCCAAGTTTCGCTGGTTTCCTTGACCAAATACATCCATGCACGTTCACCCAGAGGACTGCAAATAGCAACAGAAGTAGTTAGGGTCGAGTAAAACGATGAGCTGAGTTTCTTGCTCTTAAGGTTTGGCCTGAAGATGGGATGTCTAAGAAGAGAAGGTCAAGGAGAGTGGTCAGGTGTTGCACAGCGAAGGGCATCGTTTGAGTTAACGCATCAGCTATGAATAGGTTGAAAGACCTGGGTGAAGCTAAAAAGCCATGTTCGCCTCCGCAGGGCATTCTGCTAAGCATGAAGAATGGAGAACCCCGATCAAGCCTCACCGTGGTCCATATCCACTTGAGTTCCAGAGCATCACAGGGCTCCCACAACGCGGAGGGAGGCAGCCTCCTGGCCACTGCTGCTTTTGCTCTATGGTCTTGTCTTTGGGTTAGTGTTGACTGTCAACTTGGAAGGAACTGAGAGACGGGCTTCTGGGTACTGTCTTTGAGGGCTGCCTTTGGTATGCTAACTGAGGTGGAACCATTCCCTATTTGGATCCTGCACTGTTTAAGTGGACTAAGAGAGCAGAGCAGAGACATGTGTGTGTTCATTGCTGTTCTGTCAGCAACAGAAATGTCCTTTGTAATGCAGGAGCCTGTGGGACATCCACCTCAGTCTTGCTCAGTCTCCCTCCTCCTCCCTTCTCTCTTACCTTTCTCTCCACCCTGCTCTGATTCGGCTTTCCTTCAGCCTTCAGTGGGGTCGACCCAGGCACCTCTTCCACACTCAGCTCCACTCCAGAGGACTCTGAGTTTCCACTGCTCCTCCAACAGTCTTCTCCTGTAGAGGTTCTGAGAGTAGCAGGCATAAAAGACAGGGCATGGGGACCTGGTGACCTGGTACTGAGCACTTTCTGAACCTCCTTTGCTTCCTTGATCCCTTTACCCAGCATTCCAATGGGTATGATGGACTAGATGTGTCCACCTGCAATACCCCGTGATGGTGAGTCTCTCTCTCTCTCTCTCTCTCTCTTTCTCTCTCTCTCTCTCTTAATAAATACTTAGGCCTATCTTTTGTGTCTATGTGTCTGTTACCCACCACCACTGCCCGCACTGCGCGTGCCCTCCCGCTGGTGAGAAACTGTAGCCGCTTGTCACATGGCGGCTCCGCCAGCCCACCCCGGGGACCGACAACCATCTCTTCGGGGCTAGCGGCTGTACCACAAACATCTTAGAAATATTTTAGGAATAAGAGTCTGTGCTGCCATCAAAGGCCAGATGGAAGTCCATGAGTCATGCTGCCCCTGGCTATTAAGAGCAAGGAAACTTGCTTTGCAGTGGTAGTGATGGCTGCAGACTCATAATTGAAAATGAGAGACATTGAAGACATCTGTGGCCCCCTCCCATCCCCGCTAAAAAGAAACAGTTCAATGCTATTGAAGAAAGTCCTTAAAAACTGTGATAAAGAAGCTGAAGTGTAGCTCTTCACAGCTAATGGATTCTGGGAGTGGGTGGTGGGTGGGGAAGAACTCAGTTTTCTTTAAGGGGATGACCACTGGGAGTTTAGCCATACTCCAATGAGTGTATGGGTAACAAAATTAGACCTGATGTATTTTTTTTTCTTTTTTTGGAGGAGGGCATAGGGGTGGGAGGGTGGACCTAGGAGGAACAGGAAGTGAGTGTGATCAGGGTGCGTTGTATGAAATTCCCAAAGAGAGAGAGAGAGAGAGAGAGAGAGAGAGGAGAGAGGCAAAGCCGTGTGTGTACACCGGGAGAAAACATAAGAGAGAGAGATGAGGGCAGTGGAAGTCAGAGGTAAAAAAGGAGTGGGCGTGGCTTGTCCCTTAAAGCAACAGGAAAGCACAACACCGACCATCAAGGTCTTTCGAGGAAGCCCAATCCAGAAAACAAGCCTTTCACCATCACAGCTGCCATGTCTCTAGTTCCCTCTTTCTCCTGCTGGCTCCCTGCTCTTCCTTGCTGTTCCGCCAGCCTTCCCACATCTCCCTGCACATTTACTCATCACAGTGGCATTGCCAGCTGCAGTGTGTCACAAAGTATCTACTTTCCGCAGGCAAACACTTACTGCAACAGTCATTGATCTGGTTCAAGGTTTCTGGTTTCTGAAGCACCATAAATCCTGGGCTATGGCTGCTGAGAGTCCTCTCGGATATCTTGTTACTCAGGATCAAGGTGACAGGCGACACACCTCTCTGCTCTCGCTGCCGGCTGTCCTTCTGGCTCACAGGTACAACCGTGGTGGTAAAGCCTAGTTTCCTAGTTTTCAACTGGATTGGGTTGAGAAGCTCCAAATTTAGCTAAGCACAGGTCTGTGACGATGGTTCCAGAAAGAGTTAGGTAAGAAGGCAAGACCCACACTGAACAGCAGCAGTGCTCTCCCTGAAGCTGGGGGCTCGGGTGGAAGGAGGAAGCCCAGAATGCAGACAGGCTCTCCCACCCGCTGTAATCCTGGTCCACTACACCGAGGCTGGCTCTGCTCGGCCCACATCGCCATGATGGACTGGAACTCCTAAAGCAATGAGCCATAAACTGTTCCTCCTTTAAGCTGTGTTTCGTCAAAACGATGCAAAGACTAGGACACAGTCCCCTGAGCAGCAGGTTAGAAGGACAGTGAGCCCATTCGGGAGGCAGGGGAGCATGGACATCCCACTAGGGCTTCCTCAGCAGGCCGCTCTGCTCTCTCTAGTCTCCAGGCATGCATTTTCATTGCGCTTGTCACAGCTTGGAGACTGGCTGTCTCTGCTCTGTAGACACCATGACACTGAAGATATCTGAACACTTGTGAGATTGCTTTTCTTCGGTGCCGGGGATGAAGTCCAGGCCTCATACATGCCAGAGAGGGGTTCCACGGGCCAATTCCCAAGCCACGTGGCCATGTTGAGTTGCCGTTTTAATTTTCCTCCCACTGGAAAACAAGCGCTTCTTCCACGTTAGGAGAGGATGCTGTGAGGAGTGACTGAGAAACACTCAAGTCTTTACACTTGGTTCCTTCGCTGGTTGGATAATGATGGCTTTAAAAACAGGAGACTCAGCAACCACAGTGGTGAGCACCCTGCCTGCTTCTGGGAAGGCTTTGAAACCAGACAATCCTACAGATGCTTCTTGTCTGTGAAGCAGAAAAATAGACTTCCAAGGAAAGTGAAAGTAGTATCTATACTGGTAGACAGGCCAAGAAGTGTCCAGAGAGAAGAGAAGAGAACGTGCCAAGAGGCAAGGATAAAGGGAATAACTCCAAGGATCGAGGCCAGGGTTTGGGGTCCTGACAGAGCAAGGTGGTGTTGAGGAGCTGTGGATCAAACCCTAACAGTGCTGTGCTCCCCACCTTGTTAGTCACCCCTTTCTTTTAGGTGGAAATAGGTTAGAAGGTCCTCTCGGTGCCCACCCTCTCCCTCCTTCCTTCACTCCCCCTCTTCCTCCCTTTGTGGTACTGGAGACTACAACTCAGGCTTTGTGCCTGCCAGACCAGTACTCTGCCACTAAGTCATATTCATAATCCAGAGCCCAGCATTTCGTTCCTAGAGAAATGAAAACCTTCGTCCACACAAAAACTGCCACTCAGGGCTGGGGATGTAACATACAGAAAAAGCATCGCCTAGTGTGTGCAAAGCCATGGGTTCCATCCCCAGCACCACCCAAAGAAATGGAATAAACCACAGCAACATTGCTTATCACAGCCCCAAAGCATAACAGAAGCAACTGGAGAATAAAAACGTGGCAGACCGACACAAGAGATTATTATTTAGCAGCAGAAGTGAATGAAATTCTGATACATGCTAAACATAGACACTGTTAGTGAGCCACATTTTATATGATTCTCCGCACATGGAAAATCCAGAATAGTCCAACTTACAGACATCAAGTAGATTCGGGGGTGAACTCTGGGTTCAGGTGAAACCTTGCCTCAGTATGAAGGAAGGCTGGAGAGGGCTGGAGAAGTCCGTTCATGCACCCACATGCATGCAAGCACACACACACACACACAAAGAAAAGAGAAAGAAAGAAGAAACAAAGGCTGGTGTGCTTGTGTTGGAACTCTATAGCGGTGGAGGGTGGAAGCCACCACCTCTCCAGGCTCAAGGAGAGACCCGGACCAACGGAATAAGGCCTAGCTACAAAGCAGGACACTGGACGCCCTCCTCCGGCCTCATGCGCTCACGGAGCTCGTGCATCAGCAGGACACACACGAAACAAGTTTATTTTAATATAAAGTAAAAATGCGGGCTGAGGGAGGCCCTGGGTTCAATTCTCAGCGCTGCCTTAAAGAAACCGGATCGCAGCAAAGAGTAGCGTGGCCAAGGTCCTTGATTAGTTCAGATCGTGAGAAAGAACTACCGCGTGGTGGGCGGTGCTTCCTCTGGCCTCAGGAAAGAGGAGGAAGGGTCAGGTCAGGAGCAGATTGGGGTGGAGGGGCGAGGTTTTAAAGGGAGGGTTCAGTGAGGAAGGAAAAGAGTCTGCGGACAGCAGCCAGCCTTCTGGCGCTCTGCTGGGCTCACCTTCATGCCAGCCGGTTGCAGCGAAGACACCTACTCCACAGCCAAACGACAGACGGGTGTGTCACTCAGACTGATTTTAAACCCTTGAGTATTTGCTCTTTCTGCCTCCGTTAGCCAGGATTACAGAGACATACAAACACAAACAGACACAGAACATGGCCACCTAGAACTTTTATAGGCACCCCTACAGTGTGTAATCTTATTTAATTCCATGGGCATTCAATAATCCCAAACCAGCGTTTCTGTGACCGTCACTTTAACGGAGTTTCACAGAGCCCACCCGAGGCTGGTCTTAAATTCTAAACCTACCGCCTCCACGTCGGCCTCCACCAGCAGGAGGCGCTGCACCTGGCTATCACCAGGAGAGGGGCCAGAGCGATGCATGAATCCGGCCCTTCCCCCTCCTCCCCCTCCTCCCCCTCCTCCCCCTCCTCCGTATACAGGATAGAACCTAGGTCTTCGGGCTTGCTAGGTTAGCACTGTCACTGAGTTTCACTACCCAGGAAGGTCATTTCCATGCCCAAACTTGCATTCATTCTGTTAAATCTTCCTTCTGTTGATCTTTCTCCTCGCTCTCAGATTCAGAAAACGGACATAAACATGGCTACCTTGCCATTGGTTAGTTAGCCGTTGTCTGTCTGTAAATACAGCTAAAATCCTTTAAGCAAAAGTACTCCGTGGCTTCGCAATAAAAGGCAAACTCTAAGCACACCCTCGCTTACCACCAGTGCCTTCCCCTTGGCCCACACATTTGCATACCTCCCTCCTTCACTTCCTTCAGGTCTGCTTAAATAGTTTCTCTCATGGAAGCCTTCTTTAATTCTTTGCTCGAAATTTGACCCTTTTTAAAAAGTTAACTCAAAATCAAGAATATTTTCAGCAAAAGGAATGGCTTTATGAGGCCGGAAACCCGTGGAGATGGGCAGCCAAAGGCGAAAGTTGGCTCTAGTACGTGTAGCTACTAACTCATAGTTCTTACATCGCTGCCCAGGGCAAGTAAGTCGCTGAACAGCTCAGCATCTCTGATGCGCCCTAGGTCAGCGGTTCTCAACCTGTGAGTCGAGATCCCTTTGATCGACCTCCATCTCCAAAAATATTTACATTACAATTTATAACAGTAGCCAGATTACAGTTGTGAAGTACCAATGAAAGTAATTTTATGGCTGGGAGTCACTATGATATGAGGAACTGTATTAAAGGGTCTCGGCAATAGGAAGGGTGAGAACCATTCGGTCGTCACTCCTGACAGGAAGGTGGCTCACTTTAAAGCGGAGCTACTGTTGTGGTTATCGGTCATTCCCAGTTTGACAGAATGTGGAATCAACCTACAGCTCTTTCCAGAGAGTGTCAGCTGAGGGGAAGATCTGTCCTCGTAGTGCTGGTATCTCACGACTGGTGGCCCAGACACCGGAGGTCTGAGTAAACACTGTGACCCCTGCTTGCCTTCGCTCGCACCCGAGTGTCTACTGCTGGTACTGTCCCCACCATCATTAAGTTCCTGTTTCTTGGGCTTCCTACAGGTGCAGAACAACACAGCAGACTGGGGGCGCTCGTTGACTGAGCAGCTAGCAGTGTGCAGCGCGCCGCTGTTAGACCCCCAGCCCATATCAGGCAAGCTGATCTAATATTCCCCCTTTGTAGTGATATACTTTATATCGGCCTGGTTTCACCAGAGCACCTACCATCAAAGACTGCCACCCAAGCTGCTTTCTAAACAGACGCTAGTGTATCCGTTCTAAATAGTCTGAGGTTTCCACTGTGGAAACACACACACAGACCTGCTTTATTTGGAGAAAGTACAACAATTTCCATACTCTGGTAGTTACAAGCGCTCATTACTAGGTGATTGCTTAATGTTTTCCTGTTAGAGTTTGTCCGATTAGGATTTCTGTGTGTTTTATTTACTGGCATCTATTTGGGGGTGGGGGGATTGCTTATTTATTAATCATTTCATTTTATCATATTTTTGTTGTTTTTATTGAGCTATATATTTTTCCCTGCTCCCCTCCCTTCATCTCCCAACCTCTTCTACCCTCTCCCATGGTCGCCATGCTCCCAATTTGTGGGAGAAGGGCCCGCTTGTTCATCCCAGCCGCCCAACTAGCTTAGCCCTGAAATAACCACACAGAAACTGTATTACATAAATCACTTCTTGGCCCATTAGCTCTAGTTTCTTATTGGTTAATTCTTACATCTCAATTTAACCCATTTCTATTAATCTGTGTTTGCTACATGGCAGTGGCTTACCGGGTAAAATTCCCAGTGTCTGTCTCTGGCAGATCCATGGCATCTCTCTGACTCTTTCCTTCTCTGAGCATTCTGTTCTGTCTTTCTGCCTACCTAAGTTCTGCCCTATCAACAGGCCAAGACAGTTTGTTTATTTATTTGTTAACCAAGAAAAGCAACATGCAGAGGGGACTCCCACATCACCAGTTTACTCAAGAGATTTTGTTCTTTTCTACTTCCCATGTAGATTAGATCCATGTATGTCTCTCTTACAGTCCTCTTTGTTGTCTACGTTCTCTGGGATTTTGAATTTTTGTTGTGAATTGTAGACTGGTATTTCTTTGCTTTATGTCTAAAAGTCACTTATGAGTGAGTACATATGATATCTGTCTTTCTAGGTCTGGGTTACCATGCTCAATGTGATGTTTTCTAGATCCATCCATTTGCCTGCAAATTTCAAGATATTTTTTTTCTGCTGTGTAGTACTCCATTGAGCACCACATTTTCCTTACCCTTTGGTCGAGGGCCATTTAGGTTGTTTTCAGGTTCTGGCTATGACAAATAATGTTGCTATGAACATAGTTGAACACATGTCCTTGTGATATGATTCAGCATCCTTTGGGTGCGTGCCCAAAAGTGGTATTGCTGGGTCTTGAGGAAGGTTGCTTTCTAATTTTCTGAGAATTCACCACACTGATATCCAAAGGGGCTGTACCAGCTTGCACTCCACCAGCAATGGAGAAGTGTTCCTTTTACCCCACATCCTCTCCAGCATAAGTTGTCATCAGTGTTTGGATCTTGGCCATTCTTACAGGTGTAAGATGGAATCTCAGAGTTATTTTGACTTGCATTTCTCTGATGACTAAGGATGTTGAACATTTCCTTAAGTGTCTTTCAGCCATTTTAGATTCCTTTGTTGAGAGTTCTCTGTTTAAGTCTGTACCCCACTTTTTTTTATTGGATTATTTGTTCTTTTGATGACCAATTTCTTGAGGTCTTTGTATATTTTGGAGATCAGCCCTCTGTCCGACATGGGGTTGGTGAAGATCTTTTCTCATTCTGTAGGCTGTCATTTTGTCTTGTTGACCATGTCCTTTGCCTTACAGAAGCTTTTCAGTCTCAAGAGGTTCCATTTATTAATTGTTTCTCTCAGTGTCTATGCCAATGGGTTCAAGTGAACTTCCCACTTTTTCTTCTATGAGTTTCAGTGTGGTAGGTTTGATGTTGAGGTCTTTGATCCATCTGGACTTGAGTTTTGTGCATGACAATACATATGGATCTATTTTCATTGTTCTACATGTTGATATCCAGCTATGCCAGCACCATTTGTTAAATATGCTTTCTTTTTTCCATTTTATATTTTTTTCTTCTTTGTTAAAAATCAGGTGTTCATAGGTGTGTGGATTGATATCTGGGTCTTCCATTTGGTTCCATTGGTCCTTCTGTCTTTTATTATGCCAATACCAGGCTGTTTTCAGTACTGTAGCTCTATAGTAGAGCTTGAAGTCAGGGTTTATGATGCCCCAGAAGTTCCTTTATTGTACAGGATAATTTTTGGCTATCCTGGATTTTTTCCTTTTCCATACGAAGTTGAGTATTATTCTTTCGAGGTCTGTGTAGAATTTTGCTGGGATTTTGATGGACATTGCATTGTATCTGAAGATTGCTTTTGGTAAGATTGCCATGTTTACTATGTTAATTCTACCTACCCAAGAACATAAGAGATCTCTCCATTTTCTGGTGTCTTCTTCAATTTTTTTTCAGAGATTTAAAGTTCTTTTCATACAGGTCTTCCACTTGTTTATTTAGAATTACTTCAAGATATTTTAGGCTACTAGTGACTTGTGAAGAATGATGTTTCTCTGATTTCTCTCTCAGTCCATTTATGATCTGTGTAAAGGAGGGTTACTGATTTTTTTCTAGTTAATCTTTAATCCTACTACATTACTGAAAGTGTTTATGAGTTGCAGAAGTTCCTTGGTAGAATTTTTGTGGTCATTAATGTAAATTATCATATCATCAGCAAATAGTGAGAGTTTGACTTCTTCTTTTCTGATTTGAATCCCCTTAATCTCCTTTTGGTGTCTTATTGCTCTAGCTAGGACCTCAATTAGTATAGTGAATAGATATGGAAAGAGTGAACAACCGTGTCTTGTTCCTGATTTCAGTGGGATCACTTTGAGTTTCTGTCCATTTAGTTTGCTATTGGCTGTTGGCTTGCTGTATATTGACTTTTTTATGTTTAGGTATGTTCCTTGTATCCCTGCTCTCTCCAAGACCTTTATCATAAAGGGATGTTGTATTTTGTTGAAATCTTTTTCAGTATCTAATGAAATGATCATATTTTTTCCAGTTTAATTATATGGTGGATTACATTGGCAAATTTTCATATGCCGAACCATCCCTGCATCTCTGGGATGAAGCTGACTTAATCATGGTGGATAATTTCTTGGATGTGTTCTTGGATTTGGTTTGCCAGTATTTTTTTTTTTAGTGTTTTTGCACCAATGTTCATGAGTGAAATTGGTCTGTAATTCTCTTTTTTAGTAATATCTTTGTGTGGTTTGGGTATCAGGGTAATTGTAGCCTCATAAAAAAGAGTTCACCAATGCCTCTTCTGTTTCTATTGTGTGGAACAATTTGAAGAGTATTGGTATTAATTCTTCTTTGAAAATCTTGTAGAAAATCATCTTGTCCTGGGCTTTTCTTGGTTGGGAGACTTTTGATGACTGTTTCTACTTCATTAGTAGTTATAGGTCTATATAATTTGCTTATCTGGTCTTGATTTAATTTTGATAAATGATATTTATCCAGAAAGTTGTCCATTTTTAAAAAGTTTTCTAATTTTGTGAAGTACAGGTTTTTGAAATATGAGCTAATGTTTTTCTGGATTTCCTCCATGTCTATTGTTATTTCATTTCTGATTTTGTTAATTTGGATATTCTCTCTCTGTCTTTTGGTTAGTTTGGATAAAGGTTTGTCTATTTTGTTGATTTTCTCGAAGACCCAACTCTTTCTCTTTTTGATTCCTTGTATTATTTTTTTTGTTTCTCTTTTGTTGATTTCATCTCTCAATTTGATTATTTCTTGCTTTCTAGTTCTCCTGTGTGAGTTTATTTCTTTTTGTTCTAGAGTTTTAAGGTATTAGGTTAACTCACCAGTGTGGGATTTTTCCAGATTCTTTATGTAGGCATTTACTGCTATGAACTTTTCTCTTAATACTGCTCTCATTGTGTCCTATAAATTTGGATATGTTGTGTGGTCATTTTTATTTAATTTTAGGATGTCTTCCTTTATTTCTTACTTGACCCATTGATGATTTAGGAGAGCATGTTTAAATGTGTTTGTGGGATTTCTGGAATTAGTGTTGCTGTTGAATTCTAATTTTAAGCCATGGTGATCCAATAAGGTACTTGTGGTTATTCCAATTTTCTTATATCTGTTGAGGTTTGCTTTGTTACTGAGTATGTGGTCAGTTTCTGAAGAGGTTCCATGAGGTGCCAGAGAAGAAGGTATAATCTTTTATGATTGGATGGAATGTTCTGTAGATGTCAAGTCCATTTGAGTCATAACATCTGTTAGTTCCCTTATTTCTCTGCTGTTTTCTGTTTGACTGACCTGTTCAGTGGTGAGAGTGGGGTGTTGAAGTCTCCCACTATTAGTGTGTGGGGTTTAATGTATGATTTAAGCTTTAGAAATGTTTCTTTCACATATGAGGGTGCTTTTGCATTTGGGACATAATAGATATTCATTATTGAGATTTTTCTCTTGATGGATTTTTTTGTAACTAATATGAAATGTCCTTCTTTGTCTCTTATGATTGATTTTAGTTTGAAGTATATTTTGTTAGATATTAGGATAATTACACCAGCTTGTTTCTTAGGTCCATTTGGTCAGATAATTTTTTCCCAACCCTACACTCTGAAGCAATGTCTATCTTTGAGGTTTAGGTGTGTTTCTTGTATTCAGTAAAAGGATGAATTCTGTTTCCATATCCAGTCTGTTAGCCTGTTTTTTATAGGCTAGTTGAGTCCATTTATATATTTTTTTATTATTTATTTGCTTATTAAAGATTTCTGTCTCTTCCCCGACACCGCCTCTCATATCCCTCCCCCTCCCGCAATCAACTCCCCCTCTTTAATCAGCCTGAAGAGCAGACCAGGGTCCCTGCCCTGTGGGGAGTCCAAGGACCTCCCACCTCTTTCCAGGTCTAGTAAGGTGAACATTCAAACAGCCTAGGCTCCCACAAAGCCAGTACATGCAGTAGGATCAAAACCCAGTGCCATTGTTCTTGACTTCTCAGCAGTCCTCATTGTCCGCTATGTTCAGCGAGTCCGGTTTTATCCCATGCTTTTTCAGACCCAGTCCAGCTGGCCTTGGTGAGTTCCTGAAAGAACATCCCCATTGTCTCAGTGTGTGGGTGCACCCCTCATGGCCCTGAGTTCCTTGCTCGTGCTCTCTCTCCTTCTGCTCCTGATTTGGACCTTGGGGTTGTAGTCTGGTGCTCCAATGTGGGACTCTGTCTCTGTCTCCTTTCATTGCCTGATGAAGGTTAATATCCAGGAGGATGTCTATATTTTTTTCTTTGGGTTCACCTTCTTATTTAGCTTCTCTAGGATCATGAATTATAGGCTCAATGTCCTTTATTTATGGCTAGAAACCAAATATGAGTGAGTACATCCCATGTTCCTCTTTTTGGCTCTGGCTTACCTCACTCAGGATAGTGTTTTCTATTTCCATCCATTTGCCTGCAAACTTCAAGAAGTCCTTGTTTTTTACTGCTGAGTAGTACTCTAATATGTATATATTCCATACTTTCTTCATCCATTCTTCCATTGAAGGGCATCTAGGTTGTTTCCAGGTTCTGGCTATTACAAACAATGTTGCTATGAACATAGTAGAGCATATACTTTTGTTGTATGATAAGGCCTCTCTTGGGTATATTCCCAAGAGTGGTATTGCTGGGTCCAGCGGTAGGTTGATCCCGAATTTCCTGAAAAACCTCCACACTGCTTTCCAGAGTGGTTGCACAAGTTTGCATTCCCACCAGCAATGGATGAGTGTACCCCTTTCTCCACAATCTCTCCAGCAAAGGCTATCATTGGTGTTTTTGATTTTAGCCATTCTGACAGGTGTAAGATGGTATCTTAAAGTTGTCTTGATTTGCATTTCCCTGATCGCTAAGGAAGTTGAGCATGACCTTAGGTGTCTTTTGGCCATTTGAACTTCTTCTGTTGAGAGATCTCTGTTCATCTCAGTGCCCCAATTTATAATTGGGTTGATTAGCCTTTTACGGTCTAGTTTCTTGAGTTCTTTATATATTTTGGAGATCAGACCTTTGTCAGTTGCGGGGTTGGTGAAGATCTTCTCCCAGTCAGTGGGTTGTCTTTCTGTCTCAGCGACAGTGTCCTTTGCTTTACAGAAGCTTCTCAGTCTCAGGAGGTCCCATTTATTCAATGAGGCCCTTACTGTCTGTGCTGCTGGGGTTATACGTAGGAAGTGGTCTCCTGTGCCCACGTGTGGTAGAGTACTTCCCACTTTCTCTTCTATCAGGTTCAGTGTGTTCGGACTGATATTGAGGTCTTTAATCCACTTGGACTTGAGTTTTGTGCATGGTGATAGATATGGATCTATTTTCATTCTTCTACAGATTGACATCCAGTTTTGCCAGCACAACTTGTTGAAGATGCTCTCTTTTTTCCATTGTATACTTTTAGCTCCTTTATCGAAAATCAGGTGTTCATAGGTTTGTGGGTTAAAGTCCGGGTCTTCTATTCGATTCCATTGGTTGACTTCTCTGTTTTTATGCCAATACCAAGCTGTTTTTAATACTGTAGCTCTGTAATAGAGTTTGAAGTCAGGGATGATAATGCCTCCAGACGATCCTTTATTGTATAAGATTGTTTTGGCTATCCTGGGTTTTTTGTTTTTCCATATAAAGTTGATTATTGTCTTCTCAAGGTCTGTGAAGAATTTTGATGGGATTTTGTATGGGATTGCATTGAATCTATAGATTGCTTTTGGTAGAATTGCCATTCTTACTATGTTGATCCTCCCAATCCAAGAGCAAGGGAGATCCTTCCATTTTCTGGTGTCCTCTTCAATTTATTTCTTCAAAGACTTAAAGTTCTTGTGAAATAGATCTTTCACTTCCTTGGTCAGAGTTACCCCAAGATATTTTATGCTATTTGTGGCTATCGTGAAAGGTGATGCTTCTCTGATTTCCCTCTCTGCTTCCTTATCCTTAGTGTATAGGAAGGCAACTGATTTTTTGGAGTTGATCTTGTATCCTGCCACATTACTAAAGGTGTTTATCAGCTGTAGGAGTTCTTTGGTAGAGTTTTTGGGGTCGCTTATGTATACTATCATATCATCTGCAAATAATGAAAGTTTAACTTCTTCCTTTCCAATACGAATCCCCTTGATCCCCTTATGTTGTCTTATTGCTATTGCTAGAACTTCAAGCACTATATTGAAGAGATATGAAGAGAGTGAACAGCCTTGTCGTGTTCCTGATTTTAGTGGGATGGCTTTGAGTTTTTCTCCGTTTAATTTAATGTTAGCTGTCGGCTTGCTGAAATAGCTTTTTATTATATTTAGGTATGACCCTGGTATCCCTAATCTCTCCAAGACCTTTATCATAAAGGGATGTTGGATTTTTTCTAATGCTTTTTCAGCATCTAATGAAATGATCATATGGTTTTCTTTCAGTTTATTTATATAATGGATTACATTGATAGATTTGCATATGTTGAACCAGCCCTGCAACTCTGGGATGAAGCCTACTTGATCATAATGGATAATTTTTCTAATGTGTTCTTGGATTCGGTTTGCCAGTATTTTGTTGAGGATTTTTGCGTCAATGTTCATGAGTGAGACTGGCCTGTAATTCTCATTCTTGGTTAAGTCTTTGTGAGGTTTTGGTATCAGGGTGACTGTAGCTTCAAAAAAGGAATTTGGCAATGACTCTTCTGTTTCTATATTGTGAAATACCTTAAGGAGTATAGGTATTAGCTCTTCTTGGAAGTTCTGGTAGAATTCTGCATTGAAACCATCTGGTCCTGGGCTTTTTTTGGAAGGGAGATTTTTGATAATAGCTTCTAATTCTTTGTGACTAACAGGTCTATTTAGATTGTTCACCTGGTCTTGGTTTAACTTTGGTATATGGTACTTATCTAAAAAAATGTCCATTTCTTTTGCATTTTCCAGTTTTGTGGCATACAGGCTTTTGTAGTAAGATCTAATGATTCTCTGAATTTCCTCTGTGTCTGTAGTTATGTCCCCCTTTTCATTTCTGATCTTATTTATTTGCATGTTCTCTCTCTGTCATTTAATTAGTTTGGATAGGGGTTTGTCGATCTTGTTGATTTTCTCCAACAACCCAACCAACTTTTTGCTTCATTGATTCTTTGGATTGTTTTCTGTGTTTCTATTTTGTTAATTTCAGCCCTGAGTTTGATTATTTCCAGTCTTCTACTCCTCCTAGGTGAGTCTGCTTCTTTTTTTTCTAGAGCTTTCAGGTGTGCTGTTAAGTCGCCAATGTATGCTTTCTCCGTTTTCTTTAAGTGGGCACTTAATGCAATGAACTTTCCTCTTAGCACTGCTTTCAATGTGTCCCATAGGTTTGAGTATGTTGTCTCTTTATTTTCATTAATTTCAAGGAAGACTTTAATTTCTTTCTTAATTTCTTCCTTGAGCCAGGTGTGGTTCAGTAGTTGACTGTTCAGTTTCCATGAGTTTGTCTGCTTTCTGGGGGTAGCATTGTTGTTGTCTTCTAACTTTAATCTGTGGTGATCTGATAAGACACAGGTGGACACTGATATTTTTTTGTATCTGTGGAGGTTTCCTTTGTTACCAAGTATGTGGGCAATTTTCGAGAAGGTTCCATGAGCTGCAGAGAAGAAGGTATATTCTTTCCTATTTGGGTGGAATGATCTATAGATGTCTGTTAAGTCCAATTGCTTCATTACCTCCAATAATTCTCTTAGTTCTCTATTAGGTTTCTGTCTGATTGACCTGTCCATTGGTGAGAGAGGTGTGTTGAAGTCTCCTACTACTAGTGTGTGTGGTTTGATGTCTGCCTTGAGTTCTAGTAATATTTCTTTTACATAAGTGGGTGCTTTTATATTAGGGGCGTAGATATTCAGGATTGAGACTTCATCCTGATGAATTGTTCCTGTTATGAGTATAAAGAGTCCATCTCGATCTCTTCTGATTGAATTTAGTTTGAAGTCAGTTTTGTTAGAAATTAGTATGGCCACTCCTGCTTGTTTCTTAGGCCCGTTTGCTTGAAAAACCTTTTCCCAACCCTTTACTCTGAGTAGATGCCTGTCTCTGTGGTTGAGATGTGTTTCTTGTAAGCAGCAGAATGTTGGATCCTGTTTTTGTATCCAATCTCTTAGCCTGTGCCTTTTTATAGGTGAATTGAGACCATTAATATTAAGTGATATTAATGACCAGTAGTTGTTTACTCCAGTTATTCTTATTGTTTTTGGTAGTAGAGGTTGTGTGTCTCCCTTCTTTGAGTTGTGCTGGTGAAGGGTCACTAGATGCCTGAGTTATTGTAGGCAGTGTTGGCAATGTTGGATTCCTTGGGTTGTGATTTTCCTTCTATTACTTTCCGTAAGGCTGGATTTGTGGCCACGTATTGTTTGAATTTGTTCTTATCCTGGAATGTTTTGTTTTCTCCATTGATAGTGAATGATAGCTTGGCTGGGTATAGTAGCTTGGGCTTGCATCCATGGTCTCTTAGTTTCTGTAGTACCTCTATCCAGGACCTTCTGGCTTTCATGGTTTCTATAGAGAAGTCAGGTGTAAGTCTGATCGGTTTACCTTTATAAGTTACTTGGCCTTTTTCCTTTGCAGCTCTTAATATTTTTTCTTTAATCTGTATGTTTTGTGTTTTGATTATTATATGGCGAGGGGATTTTTTTTGATTCAGTCTATTTGGTGTTCTGTATGCTTCTTGAATATTCAAAGGAATATCTTTCTTTATGTTGGGAAAGTTTTCTTCCATAATTTTGTTAAAAACATTTTCTGGGTCTTTGAGCTGTGACTCTTCTCCTTCTTCTATCCCTATTATTCTTAGGTTTGGTCTTTTTATTATGTCCCATATTTCCTGAATGTTTTGTGTTGAGGATTTGTTGGCTTGCTGTTTTCTTTGTTCAGTGCGTTTATTTTTCTATGGTGTCCTCAGAATCTGAGATTCTTTCTTCTATCTCTTGTATTCTATTGATTATGCTTGTTTCTGTAATCTCCGCTCGCTGACCTAGATTTTCTGTATCCAGCCAGTCCTCAGTTTGTGTTTTCTTCCTTGCTTCCCTTTCAGTTTTCAATTCTTGAACTGTTTCCATTACCTGTTTGATTGTTTTTTCTTGGTTTCCCAGGGTATCATTTACGTATTTACTCATTTCTTCAAACTTTTTGTTATACTTCTCATCCATTTCTATAAGGGCATTTTTTACACGTTGTTTGAGGGACTCTATTGCTTTCATAAAGTCAATTTTTTCCACTTCTTCTGTGCTAGGTTGTTCAAGTCCTTCTGTTGTAAGGTCATTGTGTTCTGGTGTTTTCATGTTGTATTTCAGATTGTTGGGTGAATTCTTGCCTTGGTGCCTGCCCATCTCCTCCTACCGATGCTATCTAATGGGTCTTCTAAAACAGGATCAGGTTTCCTTGCTGGCCAGGGGCCCCGCTTACAAAATGCCCCCACTCCATTTCCTGGGTCCCGCTGTGGGCCAAGATCCCTCACACCACTCAGGAGGGTCTACAAAAAGAGGACCAGGCTCCCCGTTCGCCAGGGACCTCATCAACAAAAGGTCTACCACTCTGTAGGCCAGCCACAAAAACAAATACACTCCCGCTGCCCTCTGCCCCGAGCACCCGACCCAGCGCCCAAACAGGCTGAATTGCTTGATCCTGTGGCCCCGCGGAAGGGAGGGAGAAGGAAGGAGGCCTCTGGGGGCAAGCTCTGATGGACCAGGGAGAGAGAGGTCGCAGCAGAGGAGGAGCAGCCCTAGCAGGCTGACTGGGGAGTCAAGGGGGTCGGGGAATGCTCCCGCTCCATTTCCTGGGTCCCGCCGTGGGTCAAGAACACTCTCACCACTTAGGAGGGTCTTCAGGGACAGGTCCAGGCTCCCCATTTGCCAGGGACCTCGCCAACAAAGGACCTACCACTTTGCAGGCCAGCCACCAAAACACCTACTTGAATTAGTTGTAGTGGGACGATCTGCTCTCAGCTTGGGCTTCACTGTTTCAAGCTTGTACCATCAGAAAATATAAGTTCGCATCTGCCGCTCCTCCACTCGTGTCTGCGCCGGTCTGCTGCGCCGCCGCCCATGTCTGCCGAGTCCATTTATATTAAGGGATATTAATGATCAATGATTGCTAGCTCATGTTATTTTAGTTTTGTTGGTGGTTATGTTATTATGTGTGGTTTCCTCTTCTTTGGGATTTGCTGCCATAAAATCACCTATTGTCTTTGTTTTTGTGGATGTAACCAACTTCCTTGGGTTGGAGTTTGTTGCGGGGGCTCCTTCTGCTCCTTCTGCCAATAGCTGCTGAAATACCAGCCCATTGGGGTGTGGTCTCTTTCTCTTTAAAAAAGAGGAGACTGCCCTCTGCTTTTTCTCTTGCTTCCAGCTCTGCTTCCAACTCCTAGACTCCTTTCCTGATTGCGCAGAGGACTGTTTTCTGGGACGATGATCTGTAAGTTTTTCCCCTTTAAATAAATAACCATTCTATTAATCATAATTCCAAACTGGTGTGGGATCGTTTGTGACTTACGCCTTCATCTGGCACCCAACATTGGGCATGAACTCACGACCCTGAGATTAAGAGTCTCATGCTCTACCGACTGAGCTAGCAGGGCAGTGGGAAGCGGCCCGCTGCTCCTTTTACAACAGGAGTTTTCCTTCTAGTACTTTGTGTAGGGCTGTGTTTGTGGCTAGGTATTGGTTAAGTCTGATTCTGTCGTGGAAATATCTCATTTTGTCCATCTATAGTGAGTGAAAGTTTTGCTGGGTATAGTAGTCTGGGCTGGCATCTGTGATCTCTTAAATATCTTCTTAATGTTTGACCAGGCTTTCATTGTTTCTATTGAGAAATCAGATGTAATTCTGATACATCTGTCTTTATATGTTACTTGGTTCTTTTCCTTTGCAGTTCTTTTTATTTTTTATTATTTTTTTTTTTTTTGATTTTTCGAGACAGGGTTTCTCTGTGGTTTTGGAGCCTGTCCTGGAACTCACTCTGTAGACCAGGCTGGTCTCGAACTCACAGAGATCCACCTGCCTCTGCCTCCCGAGTGCTGGGATTAAAGGCGTGTGCCACCACCGCCCGGCTCCTTTGCAGTTCTTAATATTCTTTCTTTACTCTGTATGTTTAGTGTTTTGTTTATTATGTGGCAAGGGGACGTTTTTTTGTCCACTCTACTTTGTATTCTGTAAGCTTCTTGTATCTTCATTGCCATGTCTTTCTTTAGTTTTGGAAAGTTTTTTCCATGATTTTGTTGAATATGTTTTTAGTGCATTTGAGTTGGACTTTTCCTTCTTTTATACCGATTGTTCTTAGGTTTGGTCTTTTCATGGTGTTCCATATTTCCTTGATATTTTGTGTTAAGTTTTTGTTAGATTTAATGTTTTCTTTGACTGATGAGTCTTTTTCCTCTATTGTGCCTTCAGCGCTTGAGAGTCTCTCTTTTCTCTCTCTCTCTCTCTCTCTCTCTCTCTCTCTCTCTCTCTTGATTTTTCAAGACAGGGTTTCTCTGTAGCTTTGGAGCCTGTCCTGGAACTAGCTCCATAGACCAGGCTGGCCTCAAACTCACAGAGATCCACCTGCCTCCGCTTCCTGAGTGCTGGGATTAAAGGTGTGTGCCACCACCACCGGGTACATCTCTTGTATTCTGCTGTATATGCTTGCATTTGTGGTTACTGATGGCTTTCTCTTTCTGTTTCTATAATTCCCTCAATTTGTGTTTTCTTTATTGTCTCTATTTCAGTTTTCAAGTCTTGAATAGTTTCTTTCATCTGTTTGATTGCTTTTTCTTGGTTTTCTTTAAAGGATTTGTTGATTTCTTCCAATTTTTTGTTTGTTTTTTTCCTCCATTTCTTTGAGGGATTTTTTTTATTTCTTCTTCAAGGGCCCCAAACATTCTCCTGAAGTTATTTTTTAGGTCATTTTCTCCTGTTTCATCTATATTTGGTTGTTCAAGTCTTGTTGTTGTAGGACCAGTAGTTTTTATTGGTGTCGTGTTGCTCTTTGTGGTGTTGAGTGTGTTCTTACCTTGTTTACCCATCTTTTCCTCTGATTGGTGTAGTTGGGGCTGTGTCTCTGGTGATCAATCTTCCAGGTGCTGGTGGAGAAACTTATTGTCAGGAGACAGAAAACCTATTAGTTGGTACCTAGAATTGGAGTTAGTTGTGAGCTACCACGTGGGTGCTGGAAAGTAAGCCCAATCCTCTGCAAGAGCAGCCAATGCTTTTCACTGCTGAGCAGTAGAAAAGAGAGAAACGGTTTTGTTTTACCAGACAAGGTGTCTCTGTGTAGTCCTGGCTGTCCTGGAACTCACTCTGTAGATCAGGCTAACCTCAAACTCAGAGACCGCCTGCCTCTGCCTCCCAAATGCAGGTATTAAAGGTGTGTGCACAATCTGGTCCCCAAATCATTCTTATCTGATGACAAACTTCTCAAGATGATGAGTTGTGTTTCACTTAGTTCCATATCTAAAAGATGTAGGAGTGTAATTGATCAAATGAATGCTTATTAAGAGAGATGGTTTTACTTTCTTAAATTCCATGTATTTGTCCGGGGAGCTGCCATGATGCTTGTGTGGAGATCAGAAGACCTGTGGGTCCTGGGGCTGACCCGGGTCATCAGACTTACAGTGAGCACTTTTACCCACCGAGCTCTTCACCGGCCTCAGAAGGCTCTTTTAGTTGACGATGTACTTCTAGAGGTTTAAATTGTACGGGTCAACATCACAGCATCCTTTGTTCTGTTGTTAAGAACTGATCAAAAACCTGAACCTGGGGCTGGAGTGGTTAAGAACACTGACTGCTCTTCCAGAGGACCCGGGTTAAGTTCCCAGCACCCACATGGCAACTGTCTGTAACTCCAGTTCCAGAGGATTGGGCACCCTCACACGGACATATATGCAGAGAAAACATCAATGTGCCTAAAAAAAAAATCTGAGCACGGCATCACACAGCTCATAGAGGATAATTGTGCGGTCCTCTTCCACGCTGACAGTTTTGAAAATGTCATACTCAATAAGCAATTTTCTGGCCTGTGTGTGTGTGTGTGTGTGTGGTGTGCATGCGTGCTGGCATGTGTGTGTGCAGGTTCATGTGAACCATGTGCGTATGCCTGTGGAGGGCGGATGTTGACTGTAGATGTCCTCCTCTATTGCTCTCCACTTACTAAGACAGGATTTCTCAGTGGCACCAGAACTCAGTGACTGCTAGTCTAACTAGCCTGCTTGACTCAGGGATCCTGGCTCTGTCTCCCGAGTGTTGGGGTGACAGGCAGCTGCTACACCTGCCTGGCTTTTATGTGGGTGTTGAACCAGACTTGAGTTCTCATACTGCCTGTGAAAGACCCCTGGTGCGGGGAGACTCTCACTCAAGTCTCAGGATAACACAACCCCCCCCCCCCCAGTAACTCACGAGAGACCATCCTTGCTGCAATCACACGAGGCTTTAGTTGATGAGATGAGACGGGAACCAGTGCACTGGGGCCGAGGCTCATAACCCATGTAGGGGAAGAGTTCGACACGGAGTGATCTGGAGAAGGGGTTTTATAGGAAGAAACCACAGCCCAATAATCCGAAAGGGGCAGGGAGGGTGTCACAGAACATCACAAGGGGACAACTCCCTGCCTCTCAAGATCACTCAAGGTCATAATCAGTTAATTCCTAAAATCACAAGGGGGAAACTCCCTGTTTCTCAAGATTATTCTCAAGATTACAATCTAACTTTATCTTCAGCTAGTTCCTGAAACACAGTCACTGAACCAGCTAATCCTAGATTTTTTATTCTTCTCTTCCTGCTTGGATTTTTTGGCTATTTTCTTTCTGCTGGAGAGGTCTGGATTTATCCAGGTCTTTCACCTGGCAAGCTCTTCACCTAGTGAGCCATCTTCCGAGCCCTTGAGAGATAATTTTTATTTGATACATAAGCATTTTAGTAGCTCTTACTCACTGTTGCTGAGTTACTTTAAGACAGCTCTCTGTGGGTCATGACTGTGAAAGCCGTCATGTGATGCAGCTGTTACCAAGGCAACAGTAGCTCTTACTGTTGCTGAGTTACTTTAAGACAGCTCTGTGGGTCAAGACTGTGAAAGCCGTCATGTGATGCAGCTGTTACCAAGGCAACCATCTTAATTAGCAGTTCAGCTTGCAAAATCGTGGAACTCATCCAAGGGTAAATTTTGTTTTTGGTTTGATTTGGTTTTTGAGACAAGATTTCCCTTGTAACAGCCCTAGCTATACTAGAAATAGCTCTGTAGACCAGGCTGGCCTCAAACTCATAGAGATCCACCTGCCTCTGCCTCCCAAGTGCTGGGATTAAAGGTGTGTGCCACCACTGTTCAGCTTAAAATCTTTTAATCTATTTTTTTTCATTTTATTTGGTTTTAAACAAGGTCTTTCAGTGTAGCTCAGGCTCCTATGGAATACAGCAAAGTACTCCTGCCTCCTCTCAAACTCAAGACAACCCTCCTGCCTCAGCCTGCCTCAATGCTGGGATTACAGACGTGTTCTACCGTGTCTGGCTACACACTCTCAACACCAGTGGTCTAGGAACAGGCACATTGTTATTTTCACATTTAAACTCTATGGAATCTGGATTGAGTTCAGGATGTGTTGAGCCTTGCTTCTCAGCACCACAATAGAAAATAAATAATGTGATGAAGTCATAGGGAAGGTCAAAGGCCTCGGCTCATTCCTCATGAAGATGTCTGACCACACTCTACGGCTTGGGTTGTGTGATGCTCTCTTGACAATGTGCTGCACCTTATGACTGTTAGATTAGTGCAGAGACCTCGGAGTCTGGCAGAGAAACAGGCACTGTGATCTGAGAAGACCACACCCAGCAGTCCAGAAGTTAGAGTACGAGAATCACTGTGAATTCAAGGCTAGTCTGGGTGATTGAGCAAGGCTATCACAAAGAAACAAAAAGCAAAACCAGAGAGACAGAGTAGTAAAGCAAAGCAAAACCCAAGAAAATTCCCCAAGTACCTGGGAACCAAATACCACTGTTGCAAATAACCAGGAAACGTTCAGAGGAGAAACTGAGAATATTTAAAGCTGGATACAAATAAAGACACAGCCATATAATTTTTATTAAGAGATACTGCAGTGGTCAGGGAAAGGCTAAGCACCACTCACTCCCTTTTTGTTTAGTTGTTTATTGTGGTTGGGATGACAGTAAACAGGCTTCACTGTAGCATTTTATTTTTATTTATTTTTGGGGGGACACGGTTTCTCGACATACCCAGGTTGCTCTGAAACTCACTCTGCAGACCAGGCTGGCCTCAAACTCACAAAGATCCACCTGCCTCTGATTCCTGTGCTGGGACTAAAGGTATGTGCCACCACGCCCCGTGGCACTGCGACATTTTAATTCAGTGTCTATGTTGTTGTACTTTGTTCTCGCTGGACCCCAGCTAGCTGCCTTCCTCTCCTCTGTCACTGCTCTGTCCCCAGATGTCTCATTTTAACTCTTCCACACACAAGTTCCGTTGGGTTTGTGCTGTTGTTCATTTTGTTTTGTTTTAATAAGTTGTACATGGAAGTCTTTTACAAGACATATGGCTGGTAGAGCCGTCTGTAGTGACTCAAGCCCTTAAGACCAGCGCTTGGGACAGCGGGGGCAGAACTCTGTGAGTACAAAGAACATGACCGACCTACCTAGTGAGGCCCTATCTGAAAGCAAAACAAACCCACAACTCAACAAAACGAACAGACAAAATCTTCAAAGATAAACATGACCTGCAAAAACTTCTACTCCGTGGATCTTCAATCTTTCTCTTTTTCCCTTTTCCTTTCATGTTGAGGTAGTGTTGCTATGTAGACTAGGCTGGTCTCAGACTCACAGCCTCCTGCAGTCGCCCCCTGTGCTGGGTTACAGACCAGAGCTGCTGGGGCAAGCTCTTTCAGGGGGTCTGGGGTAGGAAATGTGACTTGAGCTGCATTGTGGTGACAAGGGGGACAGGGATAGGGTGATGTGACACTTCCCTGGAAGAGTTTCCAGCATTTGCTGATTTCTTGGATACGAGAGACTGGGACTGGAGAATCAAAGATGGCTCCCAATCTGTTCTAACGCTGTTTCGTTTTGAACTGTGTTTGGTACTTGGGTTAGACCAGGGTTTTTCTTCATGAGCAAGAGTTCTACCACTGAACTATCTCCCCAGTCCCTAGGCTTCCTTCATCTTGGTTCTCTTTCCTTTCCCTTCTCCTCCCTATTCTCTCTCTCTTTCTCTCTCCTTCCCTTCCTCCGTCCCTCTCTCCCTCCCTCTCTCCCCAGGGATCAAATTGTACCTGCCATGCAAGCACTACACCACGGAATTATATCCTACATCCTCTGAATGCTTTTTAGTTTGAGACAGAATTCACTATGTTGCCCAGGCTGGCCTTGAATTCACTCTGTAGACCAGGCTAGCCTTGACCTAGCAATCTTCCACTTCAAGTTCCTGTGATTCAGGCCTGGCCACCATGTCCAGCTGCAACTTTGAGTACATACGTATGAGTATGAACATGTATACATGTGTATACACACACACACAC
>JABTXL010016972.1:5549442-5559489 GCA_025134845.1 Neodon shergylaensis | reverse complement strand
GTTTATAGTGAGTCACAGGCTAGCCTGGGTTTATAGTGAGTCACAGGCAAACCTGGGTTTATAATGAGTCACAGGCAAACCTGGGTTTATAGTGAGTCACAGGCCAGCATAGGCTATAGAATTATACCTGCTTTAAAAAGCAGACAAATGAAATAAATGTAAAAGCTCTGGCTTTTAGTAGAGTCCTTACACACACCCTAGGCTGGGGAGCTATGGGCTGGCACTGCTTTCAACAAAACTCCTTGCAAAATGGACTCTAAGGGAGACAAATGAGGAAACCTGTTACATGAAATGGATATTTATAACCTGATAAAAGTCAAACAAGCATTTATCAGAAGCAATAAAAATGGAAACACTGGGGACAAGAGCAGCTGGGCTCCTGTGTAGCAACAGTTAGCAGGCAGCCCAGGAATCTGGCCACACTGCACTTTCTTTTTCTTCATAAACTAAAATATAATCACACAGTTTCCTCATCCTTTTCCTTCCTCCCATGTGCCCCACCCCTTGTTCCCTCTTGAAATCAGGGCTTCTTCTTTTTCTTCAATTGTTATTGTCACTCTCACACAGACGCAGACTCACACACACACAGATGCATGCACACACGCACGCACGCATGCGTACACACAGACTCACACACACATACACACACTATAAAGGCTGATGCTTAGACTACAAGTCTGGACCAGGCTGGTAGAGCGCTGTAAAGAACAAGACCCTATCTCTAAGAGGACCTAAGCCTCATGGACCAGCAGGGTGGGGAGTGATGTCAGGCTTGCAAACTCATGTTTGGAGAAAAAACTGATCTTGGGTTTTGGGTCCACAAGGGGCTGCCCTTGGAAAAAGCACAGCCCAGTGGCAAGTCAAAGGAAAACTGATTCAGTGTGCGGATTCTGTAAGTGAAACTGGCCCAGAGAGAAGGGCCCACAGTAACCTGCAAAGTCACCGAGCAAGTAGTGCCAACAGCAATGGGAGGAGAGCAGGGGCAGGGCTATGTCCCTGGAGGCTCTTGGATTTCTGCAGGCAACTTTGTCCCATCTCAGAGGCACACGTAGTCACAATAGCACAGTGACTGCAGAGCAGTGAGCTCTGGGACAGCTGTTGCCGTGTGGCCCAGTTCAAGCATGCTTGCATGTGGTCCAACTCACTGAGAATGCAATCTATTGATCCTTCTGGGTATCTCTGTGTGCGCCATTGAGAGCGATATAGGAACAGACTCTCGAAGGGGCAACTTTCCAAACTCTCTTCCATCGTGGCACACCTTAGTAGACAAGCATGGTGGCGCACACCTGTGATCCCATTACTTGGGTGCTAAAGGCAGGAGGATCAGGAATTCAAGGCCATCCTTTGCTATATATAAAGTTTGAAGTTAGCCTTGGCTATATGAGACTGTCTCAGAACAGCAGCAGCTGGCCTGTGGTGGCATATACCTTTAATCCCAGCACTAGGGAGGCAGAGGCAGGTATATCTCTGTGAGCTTGAGGCCAGCCTGGTCTACAGAGTGAGTTCCAGCATAGCCAGGGCTGTACACAGAAAAACCCTGTCTTAAAATAAAAAAAAATTTCAATTCTACTCAATTGAGAATGCGCTAGTTTACCAAAAAACTTTACACCTCCTTAATTGTCTAATCCAAAGTCAGATAGCTGTGACCTTTAAAAAACTAGCTATGTGGTGGTGGTGCATGCCTTTAATCCCAGTACTTGGGAGCCAGGGGCAGGCAGATCTCTATGAGTTTAAGGCCAGCCTGATCTACAAAGCAAGTTCCAGGACAGCCAGGGCTACACAGAGAAGCCCTGTCTTGAAAAACCAACCAAACAAACAAACAAAACAACAACACATATATCACTCACTTCCCACAAACACATTTAAACAAACTGAAGAGCGAAGTCAGAAACCATCATGTTGGAAACACAGGAAGGTTGATCCAAGGTGGACTTGATTAGTGTGAGGACCGAGGGACTCAGTACTGAGAGGAGGTTAACCCACCTGGGCACATTAGGTAGAGAGTTCTGAAGTCATGGGTAGTGGAACAATTTTTTAAATTAATTAATTTATTTTTATTTTATGCGCATAAGTGTTTTGTCTGCATATGTGTCTGTGTGAGGGTGTCGGATCCCCTGGAGGCAGAGTTATGGCAGTTGTGAGCTGCCATGTGGGGGCTGCTAATGGAACCCAGGTCCTCTGTAAGAATGGCCAGTGCTTCCAACTGCTGAGCCATCTCTCCAGTCCCAGGAGAACACTTTTTTAAAAACAGAGGACATTTTCAATAAAGCCCATATCCTAAAGTTTGCTTGAATTTTTTTCTTTAGAAACTCTACTCACATCAGTCATAGAGTCCATAACTGTGATATCAATACTCTGCAGGCTGAGGCAAGAGCGTCATAAATTCAAGGCCAGCCTGGGGGAATCTCTGTCTAACTATATAAAAAAAAACAAAGAAAAATAAAAACCCCTCAAAAGAAGGGAATTGTCTGTAGTCCAGTCCCAGCCATCCATGTCCTTACGTAGCTCAAGAACTTCCTAGAAACTGAGTCACGGCAGCCAGTGGCTGAGGAACTGCGCCTCTCTTTCCCGCACCTTTCTTATCCCACCATTCTAAGCCAGATCCAGCTTTCAGCAGCCGGAAAGATTCACCTGCCAGAAAACCAGCACACCCGCTGAGTCTCCTTTGCCTGTTCAGACCCAGCTTCTCTGTGAAAGCTAAGACTTAAGAGACTTGACACGTGATCTCAGAGAATCCGTGACTCACCCACTAAAGGTCAAATTAGCTGTCAAGACCTTGCCTGCCCGGTTTCTGAGCAGCCACGGGCTTCCCAAACAGGTCTAAGCCAGTCTCTTGTCTGAGCGATCCCTCTCAGCTGCTGCCGTCTTTTGTCTTGTGACCTATGAGTGCCATCCTCCCTGAACCCCATCCAGACTCTATGGATTCCATGGCAAGGAATTTAAAAAATCTAATGCCAGTCAGAGTAAGGTAAGCAACGCTCTTCAGCAAAGCAGTTTTCTGCTCAGCGGAACTTTCCATCCTAACGTGGCTTAACCTCTGACTCTTAACAGAAATGGAAATGTTTTTCTGGGTGCCCAGCGGCTAGAGGAAACTCTCTTGAGTCTTACTAATTATGAACAGTATACCAGGCAGCAGCTGGGGGCGCTTTCTTTCCCTTCTTTTCCCTCCCCTCCCCTCCCTTCCTCTCCTCTCCCCTCCCTTTCCTTTCTTTCCCTTTCCTTCTCCTCCCCCCCTCCTCTTCCCTTCCTCCCTTCCCTTCTTTCTCTCCTTTTTTATTTTTGAACAAGGTCTCACTACCTTTGGGTAGCCTGGAGCTCACTGTGTAGACCAGGGACCAGTCTGATCTTGAGCTCACAGAAGACCTGCCCATCTCTGTAGGAACCCGGTGGGGTTTCTTATTTATGAACTAAGCCCTCCACAGTTCACACACCTCCAGACCCAGATCCTGGCCCCATAGTATAAAAATGAAGAATCAAAAATGAATAAAGTTTCAGGCCAGCCTAATCTACATAGTGAGTTCCAGGAGAGACCCCCATCTCAAACAAACAAAAATGAATAAAGGAGAAATGAAGGTGGAGAGGAAAGAAATTCAAGTTAACCCCAGTAAGATGAGAAGTACTACAGACTAAAACAGTGTAGACTAGGATGGATAGAACTGATAATTCTAGGCCATTATTGTTACTTTTATACTACTAATATTATTTTTAACACTTATTGTTATTTTATGTATATCAATGTTCTGCCTGCGTGTGTGTCTGTCCACCATGTACATGTAGGCCAGAAGAGGATGCTGGATCTCCTGGGACTGGAGTTAAGACACTTGTGAGCCTCCATGTGGGTGCTGGGAATTGAATCCAGGTCCTCTGGAAACAGCTGGGGCATCTCTCCACTGCCCCAGATCAACTTCAGGCAAGAGTGAGATGATCTGAGGGTACGCCTCACAAGGCATCTTAGCATGAACAGGCCCTGGCCAAACACCCAGAGCTAAAATTAAAAACGTACTTAAATTTATGTAATTACAGTAAAACAGACAATTTGGAAGGCAACTTTGGGATTTGTGTGTGTGTGTCCGGTGTGACTTCAGACTTGAGATCCTTCCATTGCAGCCTCCTGTGAGCTAGGATTACAAACACACGCCACCATGCCTATTTCAATATTTTGACCAAGAAAGATATTTCTTGGCATTTGTCCTGCAGTAAGACACCAAGTAGATCCAAGAATGTGCAAGGATATCCAAAACTGTATGGTATTTGAAGATTGAAGACCAAACACTGCCAAATCCCTCAACAACTAAGTAATGAGCACCAGCTCCGTGTGTTTGCTCGGCCTCACGTTGTCACTGTGCTCACATTCTGTCCTGTTTTGCACATTCTCAAGGACTTTGTCCGACTGCCCTCTCCTCCTCCACTGGCCCCTCCTCTCCCAGTGGAGAGGTGTATTGTTCCCGCTGGTATAAAGCATGATGTCATCAGATTTAAAAGCAAACACTTGCATCCCCAGCTGTCCCATCTCACAGTTCGGGGCCACACTTAAGTTGTGTGTCCCTCCAGTTGTCGCACGCACCTTGCCTTGTTTTCCTCTGAGCCACAATTCTAGTTTGTGTCTCCACCACTTTGGCAAATTCGAACGTGATGCTTGGTTCTCCCTCCTTTTCATTTCCCTGGTGAAGTGTTTGGCAGATAGACCAGCACAACACAAGACAAGTGTTCTTGCTCTTTCAGGAGGATGCTCCCTCTTAACTCACCATTTTATTGCTTCCTCCTGGATGCTGAGGTCCACACCACTCTGTCAGAGGCTCAGCTCCTCCATGCCTACGTCCTTCCCTTCCTAGCGATCACATCTCACCCATAGCCTTCAATGACATCTAAACAGATGACTTCTGGATATTTCTCTCAAAACCTAACAACCTTTCCGTCACCCAAGAGAGCACAAAACCCGTGACCATTTCTACTTTGATGTCTAATAGATCACACACCCGCCCTCCCAGTCAGCATTTCTTTTCTCCACGTATGTCTCTTAAATCCTGAGCCTCCGCCAGTTTCTTCCAGATTATCTGGTTTCACTGCCAGCTACCGACATGCTCAGGATATCTGTCACATGCCCAGTGAATCCCATACCCAGTGTGTTCCTGAGTCTTACTGCCCTCGCTGGACTCCTGGAACCTTTGCATCCAAACTTCTCCCAGACGCCCACTCGAGTCAGTTTATAAAATCATAAGGAAGATGACATCCCATGACTGCGCATAGCCTCAGGTAAGCTGGGTAAGCAAGCCTGGAATCTCAGCAGTTGGGAGAGTAAGGTGGGATCAGTAGTTCAAGGCCGATCTGCTGTAAATGAGACCCATAGTTTGCTTTCTAGTGCTGTGATAAATACCATCATCACCACAAGCAACACAGAGGGAAGAAACACCTGTCCCAGGGGGCACCACACCCACTGGGACCTCCCACTTCAATCATTAATAAAGAAAATGCTCCCAGAAACAGGTCTCAGGCCAATCCTATGGAGGCAATCTCTCAACTGAGATTCCATTTTACCAGAGAGGTCTAGGTTTGTGTCAAGTTGAAAGGACTAACTAGCACAGACTGTTTCATAAAACCAAAACACTATAAAAACAAAGCAAAGCGAAGGGTGATGTGTCTGTAATTCTGGCATCCAGAGACTGAGGCTGAGGATGGACACGAGTCCAGCGCAAGCCTGGGCTACCTAGTGAGACTTGTCTCAAAAAAACAAAAAATAAAAACAAGTGCAAAACAACCACAACAACCAAAGCAACCAGTTCAGACATTCTGGGTCATTTAGAATAAACGACACATTTCTCATGGCGGTCCTTACGCTAGCACTACGGAAAGTCAGGCTGTCTGCGAGTCATCTGCTCAGCTTCTAAAGCTCTCCGTGGCTGAGATTAGCTCTGGAAATCAGACCAAGCTCGTCCTAGATGACGACTACGCATTCAATGTTGGGAAGTATATTTTAACTTTGTGGTGCTAAAGGCAGGACCCTGCAGGACCTTCATCATGTCGGACTAATGCACTATTACTATTTAGTGTTAAAGAACTTGAAAAAATAACGGGAAGTTCCTGTATACATATCCCCTAGGATCTCCAACTGTTAACATGGGTCCCCCATTTGTCTTATTTACACCCCTACTCCTGTCTCTCTGTCTCTGCCTCTGTCTCTCTGTCTCTCTCTGTCTCTCTGTCTCTCTCTCTCTCTCTCTCTCACACACACACACCATCTTTCTTTTCCTCTTGTAGCAGTTGTGTAGACAGAACAAGCTATGACCCCCCTGGTACTTGAGTGTGAGCCTGAGCTGCAGGCACCTCCCTGTCCACAGCCATGGTCTCCAGGCGCCTAACAGTGACTGGCTAAAACCACCTCATCCACAGACTTCCATCAAGTGGTCACTACTCTCTCCACAATTTTGATTTCCTTTAATCCGGGACACCTCAGACAGCCTTATCTTGTATTAACCTGTCATTTTAAAGAGCACAGGTTATTGACAGTGTAATTGCCCCCTGGCTTGAATTAGTCTGATGTCGTTTTGAGATTTGTCATTCTTTGCTAGGAATACTGTAGTGGTAAGACTGCGTTTTTCTTATTGTATCACACCAGGGTGACAGGTCTTGCGTCACTGTGGACACTGTCATCATCACACAGTTGTTTGTGGAATTTTTTTATTATAAAGTTAATTAATGAGTACTTTCTGTTCACCGGATAATAAAAGGTAGAAGTTTCCTTGTTTATTTATTTGTAGCTATTGCTATGATGTATTTATATCCGATTTTGTTCATTCGGAGATGACTATTAATGCAGCTAACTGACCATCTCTCCAAATTGTCTTGAATTTGGACTTCCCACAAAGCTGACCTTTGGCATGGCCCCTTCATTCTCGGAGCTCTTTACTCTAGAGACTCATCTTACTTTGCCTTGTCCCCGCCTTGAAGCAGCCCCTCCTCCAGGGAGCATTAGATGTCTGCATTTGAAGGTATTTTAGAGACCAAGATCAGGAGGTGTGAATGTTCCTTGTGCCCCTGTATCATGTTATATGGGGACCATTGGGATGGAGCCAGACTGTCATGTTATATGGGGACCATCAGGATGGAGCCAGACTGTCATGTTATATGGGGACCATCAGGATGGAGCCAGACTGTCATGTTATATGGGGACCATCAGGATGGAGCCAGAGTGGCAATCTGCTTCATCGCTACAGGTTTTCATTTTGATCACCCGCACCCGAAACTTTTAGCTGCCAGATAGCATCTGTTAACCTGAGATGCCTGGTTTCTAGCCTTCTCCACCCTGTCCTATGCCTCAAAGCTAGTATTATGTGGACCACAATAACCAATTCCCAAATCCTTTATCATTTTTGGCTGGCTTTGGTCATGTGACCTTGAACTCCAGGCGGTTCATCCTAACTCTCCCAAATGCTGGGATTACAGCATCGTACCATCATATTTTTTAATTAGTTTTGAGACAGGATCTCACAAGTGGCCTGGAATTCCTTATATATCCAAGGATAACCTTAAACTCATATTTGAGCTGGGCAGTAGTGGTGCATGCCTTTAATCCCAGCACTTGGGAGGCAGAGACAGGTGAATCTCTGTGAGTTCATGGCCTGGTCTACAGTGCGAGTTCCAGGACAGGTTCTGAAGCTACAGAGAAGCTCTGTTTCAAAAAACCAAAAACCAGAAATCAAAAAACAAACAAAAAAAATCAAAGAAAGAAAAAGAAAAACTCATATTTGAAATGCTGGTAATATGAAGAACAACCATATGGTTTATCATCTAAACATGGAAAGTAAAAGAGGGTGTTATTAATAATTTGGCCAGGACAACAGTATAAAGAAATTTTTGGCATGCAGCCACCCTAGAATAAATTTACTTCCATAATATTTAAAATATTTAATAATACAGCCGCATATAGTAACATACAGGACAGGACAGAACAGCTCTTGTTAGCTAGTCCCCTATGTTCATCATTGCTGTGCACTGAATGCTTGTGTCCCTTCAAGTTCATGTGCTGAAGTCCTAGCCTTTAGAATGATGGACTTGCAGGGCTGACCTTGGGGAAGTAACCAGCTCAGGAGTTGAAGCCCTGGTGGTGCACTTGGAAGAGGGACACTCCGGTGGGGTGTAAGTCAGTGCTAGAGCGCCTGTCTGTGGACTGTGGTGGTTCAGTCCCCAGAGAGAGGGCAGAGGAGAGAAAGAGGAAGAAGTCACAAGACCTGGACTTCAGCGTCATGGTTAAGCCACTTGGACCATGGTATTTTGTGATGATAGTCCAAACTGATGGCACCAGTTTTACCGCTGTCGGGAAGTATGATTTGTGGGGCACTTTCTAATCCATGGCAGAAGGGAAGGCCTGCGTTTTGAAGAGAGTATACTTGACAATAAGTCTATTACTATAATCTCGTGCTAATGGAGTGATACAAAGCCTGGCATAGCAGTTTAAGTGACAGATGGTGACAACCCTGAGTTCACGGCTAATGCAAGCCGAACCTGTTCCTTTGCCTCTCGGAGCCCCTTCCCCTCTCTTAGCTCCACAAAGTGGGGAGAGTAATAATACCAGCTTCACAGAGCTGTTGTGAGCATAGCACAGATAAAGGAAAGAACGTGTCACCACACGTGAGACTTTTGATACAGGCTGTGATATGAGATGGCAGGCCCCACATGCCCACCAGATAAGACACGATGCAAGGAGGGTTACTTTTTGCCCCTACTCAGGGGAATCTCAGGGTCTTATAACTTGGACAATCATAACCTTACTGCTGGATTTGACGGTACCCATCTGTAGTCTCAGCACAGGCTGAGGCAAGAGAGAACCTTGAGTTTGAGGCAGCCTGGCATATACAGTGAGACCTGTCTATCTGTCTGTCTGTCTGCCCGCCTGCCTACCTACCTATCTATGTGGCCAGACTGATCAGGAGACATTTCAATTAAAAGTAAATTTGGAAGACCCGAGTTGTATCTCAGTCACAGAGTACTCGCCTGGCATACATAAGACCCTGGGTTCAATTCCCAGTACCACATGCACATACAAAGTAAAACTGAGTATTATTCAACTCAGAAAACTGTTTTATGGCGGCACTCTGATAACAAACACAAGGACTTTCTTATTGTATTACCATGATTAATGTTCCATACATGTCTGGTGTTCAAGATGGTGACTCCCGGGCTGGAGAGATGGCTCAGCGGTTAAGAGCACTGACTGCTCTTCCAGAGGTCCTGAGTTCAATTCCCAGCAACCACATGGTGGCTCACAACCACCTATAATGAGATCTGGTACCCTCTTCTGGCCTACAGGCAAAATAATGTATAAATAAATAAATAAATAAATAAATAAATAAATAAATCTTAAAAAAAAATGATGGTGACTCCCTAAAAGCCTGGCCAAAGGCTCACTGACGGAAGTTCACAATGGAGCAGGCTCTTGAGGGTTTTTTCAGAATGGCTGGCACGTCCTTTAATCTGCCTGGAGGGCAGTATTAAAGGGCAATATTTAGATTTAAAAACTCTCTTTCCTGACCATACGGCAACAAAGAGAAAAGCAAAACAGGTTTCTTTTCTTTCCTGTAGGATTTCAGTTGTTAGTGAAGCTTCTATTGTTTAGCATTTATGTCAGTAAAGGAAATGTGTGGAATAGTTAAATACGTCACGTCACCTGTGGAGCAAGTCAGAGAAATGGCATTCTGCCCGCCAGCCACTGTGTTGCCGGTGTACAAGGTGTTTCACAAGCTGTGAGCGCACTTACCAGTTGCTGGTGCAGAACCAAATAAAAGTAAATCTTCTTAAAGGAAGCTGAATAAGGGAAATGGGCCATTAGCAACGTTTCTGGAACACTATCCTTGCCTTATATAAAAAGGCCTGAGAGATGGGCGTGTACGATCCGGCCGGATGCACGGGCGATTATCAGAGCTAAACTGTCCGTGGCATCCTGTCTCTGACTCTCTGGGGCTGATATACTGTATCTAGTGAGTTACCCAGTCCGTGGCATCCCCTCTCTGACTCTCTGGGACTGATATACTGTATCTAGTGAGTTACCCAGTC
>JABTXL010016972.1:5527822-5549432 GCA_025134845.1 Neodon shergylaensis | reverse complement strand
TCTGACTCTCTGGGACTGATATACTGTATCTAGTGAGTTACCCAGTCCATGGCATCCCCTCTCTGACTTTCTGGGGCTAATATACTGCATCTAGTGAGTTACCCAGAGAACTGAACAAAAGGCATAGAGATGATACACACCTTAATTGAGTCAGGGATAAGATTTGCTGCGTGAGAGATCTGTAAACAGGAAATCATGCTGCAGTTAGAGCAAGACATCAATTATTTTTCAAGCCATCAATAGAGGTGAAGACTAAGCAGAGAAGCCACAAAGAACACGAAAGCTGCAAATTCAAGCAGACGAGACAATAACGGCCTCGGTATATGAGCTGTACGATAGATGGGCTTCCTTCTAACATGGCCTCTCCCGTCCTCTCCAGAGACACACCCTTCTGAAGTGCTGCTCCCCAGACAGCGTGGGCAGCGCACTGGCAGGGACAGCACATGCTGGGCTTTAGGGTGAAGTGTCTCTCCCAGCAGGAGGTTCAACTTCTGGTTTCTGAGTCTGGACAGTTTTAGAGCACTGGGCCAAAGGGCACATTGCAGTCCACGTCTGCAGATACCCCAGGAACTTTCAGACTTGTGTATGTCATCTGAACCTTCCAGAATAAAGTGTGGGGCGGAGCTTTGAGGTGTTCTCCAAAGGCCAAAAGTCAACCAGCCAGCTCAGCTCCAGAGTTTGGAAGCCCCGCAGCCTTAGGTGGGGCTCTTGCTTTAAGACCTCCCTTCCCTACTTCACTCTCTCCTCCTTCCTTCTTTCACTCCGCACTCTTCAAAGGCTTTGGTTGTGACAACTGCCTCCATGTACACATCTTATTGATCATACTCACCCCGTCCCCCCTCACTCCCACTGATCCTCTTCATCTCCCATCTCCCAGCTAGGAGTCCCTCTTGTGGAGCAGGATGTGGGGGAGAGTGTATTAGAGTTGCTTGTGTGAGCACGCGTTGGTTTTTGTTGTTATTGTTGTTTTAAATGGGAGCATGGGCTCCTTGATTAGCTGCTATGTTTAGGAGCCAGAGACCAGCAGGTGAGAAGTCAGTGTGAAATATTTATCCTAGATGGTTTAAAGACATCTCTTTCTGGAGCCGGAGAGATGACGCAGAAGTGAAGAGCACATACAGCTCATGCAGGGACCTGAGTTTGCAGCACCCTGCCAGGTGCCTCACAGCAGGTGGTACTCTAGCCACGGGGGTCTGTTCCCACTGATAGCAGCTGGTGTTCCCAGCTGTGCCAGCCACAGGGGTGTGTTCCCACTGATAGCAGCTGGTGTTCCCAGCTGTGCCAGCCACAGGGGTGTGTTCCCACTGATAGCAAGTGGTGGACTAGCTGTGCCCCAGGTGCCTCACAGCACCCTGTACACCAGCCACAGGGGTCTGTTCCCACTGATAGCAGCTGGTGGACCCAGCTGTGCCAGCCACAGGGGTCTGTTCCCACTGATAGCAGCTGGTGGACCCAGCTGTGCCCCAGGTGCCTCACAACAGGTGGTACACCAGCCACAGGGGTGTGTCCCCACTGATAGCAGCTGGTGGACCCAGCTGTGCCAGGGCATCGCTTCTCCTCCCTCTAGCCACATTTTCTGTCTCTTTCCTCTCCCTTTCTGTCTCCATTTCCCTTTCCCGTGGCCCCACAGTTGCCATATATCAAATTCCTGCACTGTGTGCTCTTTCATGTCTCCTGAGCCCTGCCCCTCCCTAGATGTAAATGGCACATTTAGCTGGGAAGACAGCTGACTTGCAATCTGACCAAAGCGATCTGCAGAAGGAGTTGATGGATGGCGGGTCGGCCAGCTCACCACTGTGGCCTTGCTTTATGTATGTGTTCCTCTGTGATTTCATCAGCTCTACGGAGGGCAAATTGGACTTGTTTGTGTGAGGGACTCTTACACAGGACCTGTCATTGCTTGAGTTTCTGTGGGTTTAAGCTCCAAACGTTGCACATTAAGGGTAAACTTCGAATCATATTGTATGAGAAAAAAATCCATTTTCAATAAAGGGGGGAGATAACAAAAAGTCCCAGGGACCTGAACACGAGTTGAAAGGAGGGTGCTTCTGTGAGTAGTGGGTTTCTTGACACGCATGTACCTACATGTCATGTCTTTGTCTGTATCCTTTGCAATATCCGTGGATAACCCAGCAGCAGCTTCAATCGATATTGTTACTGAAGTAATGCTTAGGATGTGGTTATCATCATATGATACTGATATATGATGATGTAAGTCATCAAGAGTAAAAGGATCAATCAGCTAGTTGTCACTCCCAGCCTGCAAAGCAATATTATTGGACTCCATTCTGGCCCTTGTGTTTTTATATTGTTTGTCTTGACAATCCCCAGGGATAAGGAACCGGGTCTTTGTTTGCTTTCCTGTAAATTGGTATGATGGCCGCTAAATAGGTACTAAATTTTCCTCGGCTATCATTAGCTACACAATAGACTATAATTATGGCTGCTGGAGCTTGAGACAGTGTAGGAACTGTATCCGTAGCTGAGCCTTATTCATCAAATGCTGTCAGCATAATCAATGCACTAACCATATCCCAGAGAAACACAACTGCTCATGCAAATGGCGCTGTCTGCATCTGCAGAAAGAGTACAGAGTATTTCTAAGCAAACGATAGCGGCTTTGACCTGGGTCAAGACTCAGAACTGAGTCCTGATTTGCAAACACAACTTGGGTCTTAATGTACCTTGTGCATACTTCAGCTCCATCAAGAATACGGGAAACAGAGCACTAAACCTCACTGTCACCATGTCCTAATTCAGGTTACTATTGCTGTGATAAACACCATGGCCAAGGGGATGGCTCAGCAATTAACAGCCCTGGCTGCTCTTCCAGAGATCCTGAGTTCAGTTCCCAGAACCCACACAGTGGCTCACAACCATCTATAATGGAATCTGATGCCCTCTTCCAGTATGGAGACCCAGATTAGGCATAAACCACACCCAAACACGTGTTTTCACTGAGAGATCCTTTATTAAGTGGGGAAGAAAAGTTAAAGTGGCTGCTTTCTGACTCAGGCACCAAAACAGCAGCAGGGGACCTTGCAGGTGTAATTTTTAATAAGAGAAAAAAGGGGAGGTCTGTGCTAGAGTGGGCAAGGATGCGGTGGTATATTTAGGTCGGGCATGTAAACTTTGTTGAGTCAAAAAGGGCTTTTCGTTGCTAGACTTTAATACTTTGGTAGCTGGACCTTGGAAGTCAGCCTCAGGAGGAGGAAGAAGCCAAATAAGGGGACAGACTTTGGAGGCTAGCTCTAGGAACGTAATCTAATAGTTATCAGCCCTGCAGGGAAAATGGGGGAGAAGGGTAAGGCCTGCCAAAGCCATACTCAACACACTTGTTTGAACAGAGTCCCTTCAGGGTAGGCAGACAAAACACCGATATACATAAAATATATAAATAAACAAATCATTAAAACAACAACAAAACCGCACCATGACCAAAAGCAAGTTGGGGACGAAAGGGTTAGTTCAGCTTCCACACCTCAGTCATCAACAGTCAGGACAGGAACTCAAGGAGGGGTAGAACCTGAGGCAGAAACTGATGCCAAGGCCGCAGAGAGGCTGGAGAGGCGCCTCTTACAGCCCTGGCCTGCTCTCCAGGCTTGCTCAGCCTGCTTTCTTATAGAACCCATGACCACCCACGCAGGGTGAGGGACACCACGACCCAGGTAACTCCTATAACTAAGGAAAGCATCTGACTAGGTGCTTGCTTACAGTGTTAGAGGGTCAGTTCATGACCATCATGGTGGGAAGCAGATAGGCATGGTGCTGGAGCAGTAACTGAGAGCTTTAAATCCTTCACAGGCAGCAGGGAGAGAGAGACAGAGAAAGAGAGAGAGAGAGACTACGCTTGGCCTGGGGTTTTGAATCCTCAAAGCCTGCCCTACAGTAACCTACCTTCTCCAGCTAGGCCACATCTTCTACTCCTCTCCAAACAGTTCCACTAACTGATGACAGAAACAATAAAAAGATTTGTTTGGTTCACTGTTTCAGTCGCTCAGCTCAGGGCGGAGCAAATGTGTGGCAGTGGCCATTCGTCACGGTAAGGAGTGGGATAGGAACCTGGGGGTTGGCTTAACCTTCCATTGTGTAAGTTTCCTCTGAGACTGACATTCCATCCTGCAGATGTGCTCTTTAAATAGGAGGGTAAGCAACTCACCTCAGGAAGTTCCTGAAACTGACCAGACCCACATCATCCACCTCTTCCAGAGTTAGCAATAAAAGCTGAGAGTCCCCCTCTGAGGAAGGGAACTTGAGCTGCCAAGAGGACGCTGGGACCAGACGCCTGGAAGAAGCAGGAGCTGGCTGAGTTGCCAGGAAGAGCATTTGGAAAGGACACCCTCCAACCTGCTGAACTGCCTGCAGGCTGTGCAGGGTGCTCAAGGCTCCCTGGCTTTGCGTTGTCACCCATGCTGGTGAGTGCTTTGGTGAGACAGCTGTCTTTGAGTTATTTCTGCTTCTGGAAGTAACCCCTCACTCATATTCCTGAAGTCACTCCAATAAAACTCATTGGCTCACAAGTTAGACTTTGGTGGTTTCCATACTTTGGTCTATTGTGGGTTCTATATTTGGGGTGAGTGGACATGTGTTTTACATCTCCCCAGGAAACATTTGTTGTAGAACACTGAAGGCCTTCTCGTACTTCCATGAGCTGTGTTGTACCCATGGCCCTCCGAAATCGCTCCAGCAGCGGGGGCCCAGTGTTTCAAGCATGGCCATGTGCGGACCCCTCACACAGGAACCAGAGCAGCACCCTTGTCTGAGCTCTTGCATATGTATACAGATAAGCCTGGCATGGCAGGTATGGTTAAGAACGGAGGAGAACGAGATACCCCGCTTCATCTGAGTGGCTCTTCCACAGAGCACGAGGGTGCATGCAGCACAGAAGAGGATGCAGGCTAGACTACGCCAGAGGATGTAAAAGCCAAGGAAATGAATTCTCCTCCGCTAGAGCCTCTAAAACAGCATTCTCAGCCTGCGGTTCACGACCCCTCTGTGGGGTGAATGACTCCTTCACAGGGGCTCGAACATCAGCTATCCTGCAAATCTGATATTTACATTATGTTTCATAACAGCAGCAAAACTAAAGTTATGAAATAGTAATGGAATAATTTTATCCTGGGGGAATGGGGGTCACCACAACATGATTGTATTAAAGGGCCATAGCATTAGGAAGGCTGAGAACCGCTGCTCTAGAAAGAATACAGCCTGTAGGCCTACTGTGACCTCCACAACTGTAGGAGCCTACATTTGTGTTTCCTCCAGGGACCTAACTGTGCTTGTTTGCTAGAGCAGCAGTGGGAAGCTAGCAAAACATGTCAATCCACTTCCAGGATTGTGTATGAGCATCAGATAAAATCAGCATGTTGATTTTTGTTGGTGGTGGCTTCTTGAGACAGGGAGTCTCTGTGTAACAGCCCTGACTGCCTGGAACTCACTTTGTAGACCAGACTGACCTTGAACTCACAGAGATCCACCTGCCTCTGCCTCCCCAGTGCTGGGATTCAAGGTGTGAGCTACCACCGCCTGGCTCAGCTTGTTGAATTAATGTGGCTTCTGACACATTAGAAGAGGGGAACCTTTGCCGTTATCATTTGATAAGGAGCTTTGTCCCTCGTGATGTAACATAAAACACAATTTTGTTTCCATCTTCTTTGAGTTATGCCTCATAGTTTCAGATACTAGGAAGGGCCGATGATAGACATGTAAGGGGTGGGGCGATGTAACCATTGCCACGACTCTCTTTATCTGTCTCAACTCTCACTAAAAAAGAATAAAAAGGTATAAAGTGTTTGCGAACACCAGGAAAAGGCTAGGGCTTATGGCTAGGCACCTTCGTGATGAATGCCAGCAACAAACCTCCACTATGGGGCTCTCCAAACTTAGGTTCAACAATCTGACTCAAATGTCTACACCAGAACTAAAAGCCAAGCATCACTTTTGTGTTAATGAAGCATTAAAATATTTAAACACTTTTAAAAGATGCCTATAGATTTTCATAATCATTTAATGTAAATTCTTCCCCAGTTCATCACAATGGAGCAGTGACCAGCACTTTGCCCTCTGCAGGGCAAACAGGAGCAGCAATGGTGGTGAGGACAATAATCTACTTACAACTTAAGATGAATGAAAATTCACCATCGTAATTCATTTATTTTATAAGACATGCTTACAGTTCTAGGAGTTCATGAACCCTGAAAGGTGGGGCTCGCTATTTCCTTCTGTTGGTGAGAACCCCAGGTCCACACACTGCTCTATCCCACTGTCATGCTGAAAACAGCTCCCCTATCCCGATGGCACAAGTTCCTGCTCATGCTACATCTATTATACCGTCTTTGGGAATGTCCTTCCTTTAATGACCTGGACTGTGATTTGGGAATTCTTTCCAGCAGAGGGACCTGCTGTGGCCAGTTGGCCCTTGCGCATTAGGGAAATGAATCCAGCAATAGTGTGTGGAGCCCTAGAGTTAATCTGAGTTAAAAGCTGTGAGTGTGTGTGTGCGCGCGTGCATATGTGCATGTGTCTGTGTGTGCACCCACGTGTGTGTGCCTGTGTGTATGTGCTTGTGTGTGTGTGTGTGCATGTGCGTGTGTGCGTGCATGCCTGCATGCATGCACCTGTGTGTGTGCGCGTGTGCCTATGTGTGTGCATGTGCCTGTGTGTGTGCATGCATGCACCTGTGTGCGTGTGTGCATGTGCCTATGTGTGTGCGTCTGCATATGTTTGGGATGGATTCACACTTTAGGTCTGTGAGGTGTCTCATACCCACAGCAATCCTGCTGCCTCAGTTTCTCAAGTAGGAGATTACAGATATGCATCAGCATAACAGATTTTATTTTAAAAAAGACCTTTTATGTAAATAAGAAGAATTTGGGCTTGGACTCATTTCCTTCCTTTCCTCCTCTCCCCAACATTTATTTATTTTGGAGCCTGTTTCCAAGGACTTCAGAGTTAAGTTTTTCTGAAACTCACTGTGTATTTGCCATGCCAGCTGTAAACTTCACACAGCTAAGATAATGCTTCTCGGTTTAATTTTTTTTGTTGTGCTTTGAAGGTCTGTTATACAAACAGTGGTTTCTCCAAGTTTGAGAGTCTGAATTCATTTGTTTCCAGCAATTATTCTTCATACAATACAAATTCATTTCCAATTCTTCAAGGTGGTTTGACTTAGCCAGTCTCCTAGCTGCTGTTATGTGCACATTTCCTTTGTGGGGCAGTAGTGAGATGAACGCATTTAATACTCTCCTCACTTTCTCTGAAGTGGGGTCACTTTAGAGAAAGCCCATTTATGCTTTTAATTGTTTATGACTTTAACATTATTGCTATAATCCTACAAAGCTTTCTTGTATGTTTATTTTTTTTGTTTTAAAAAAATCACAACTAGCTAGGCATAATGGCGCACGCCTTTAATCTCAGCACTTGGGAGGCAGAGGCAGGAGGATTTCTGAGTTCGAGGCCAGCCTGGAATACAGGTGAGTTCCAGGACAATGAAGGCTACACAGAGAAAACCTGCCTAAAAAAAAAAAAAAAAAAAACAAAGCCCATAAAAGTAAAAATCCCCCATCTGTTGTTTGTGTTTTTCCAAAGCAGGAGCCTATCCAGTGCGCACATGCTGAGTGTCTGGTGACCGCGTTAGTCAGCGTCTGTCCCTGACAACACAGCAGAAAGTCACTTAGGAGGGGAGACTTACTTACTTTAGCTCTGACTATAGAGGTCTTCGAGCATGGGGTTGGTTATGCTCTTTGTGCTCCTGTGAGGCCGACTATCATAACAGGTAGCAAAGCTGATCACCTCATGCTGGCCAGAAGCAGAGAAACACCGGAAGGAGTGAGAGATGCCAACAGCCTCCTTCCAGGGCATGCTCCAGTGTCGGTGCTTCCCGAGGTCCATCACTGTACCAGTGCTGCCCAGCTGCAGACCACGCCTTCAGCAGACGAGTGGGATCCAAAGCGCCTGGGCACTGTGATTGCCTGCTTGTCTCCTAGTGCCTGGGAGGCCTCCGAGGAGGACTGTAGGAGCTGTAGGCCAGTGTGGGCCTCATAGCAAGACCCTATCTCTAACAACAACGAAAACATCCAGGCCATAATACTATCTGTGTAACCATTTGTGTATTTTGGGTTTTTTATTTGTTTGCCTCCAACTTCTTATGTAGCTCAGTCTGGCCTCAAATAGTTGCCTCACAATGTATACATGCATTTGAGTGCATTACTGTGCTAATATACCATTAGAGACACATCCTGCAAGCATAACACTGTGCATTATATGTCCCAAGATGTATGTATACATTGAATATATATGTGGAACTTATATAAATATGTCTTGGAACACAAAGCATGGGCGTGCACATACACACACACACACTCACACATAACCATTCTTGCAATCCAGAGGTGTTCTAAAATCAATGTGGTTTTAAAAGCATACCTTAATTAGCAGCGTTTTCCTCTCCTTCCTGGCAGTGTACTGCCGAGCAGTGCAGCATCTTAACTTAGCCAGAAGGGTAGTAAAACTGGAGTAGCTACAATGTATACCAAGACTGTGGTATGCATTTAAAGAGCCTGCCCCTCCTTTAATCCTCTAGGAATGTCCGACCAAGATTGCTCTTCAGAGAATAGAAAAGCTTATGGAACTTGCCCTGTGGCTTATCAGCTTCACCATCCTCTGTGGTGTGCTGGTAGCCTCCAGCTCTCAGGACACAGCTTTGACTTGCACAACATTTGCTGATTTCCTGGTGCAGATTCTCTCACCACCACCATGAGCTCCCTGGACATAGGGTTAGGAAGATGTGTATTCAATCTGCTCTTCTGCAGACGGTGCTGACGTGAATCCCATCCCCCCCCCACCCCACCCTTTGTTTTTTTGAGACAAGGTTGTTTCTCTATGTAGCCCTAGCAGTCCCGGAACTCACTTAGTAGACCAGGCTGGCTTTGAACTCTGAGACTTACCTGCCTCTGCCTCTGGAGTGCTGGAATTAAAGTCGTGTGCCACCACCGTCCCGCTGGGTCCCAGCTTCTAAATACTCTCCATATGCCAAGCATTGCTACGTGTAGCTTTCCAGGCGTCTCCACTTGGGCGCCCTGCTCGTTCCTCTAGCTCCGTGAGAAAGAGAATTCTCTTTGACAAGCATTTGGCATTCTCTTTGACAGTCATTATGGAGTCCAAGGAAAGTAAACCCAGAATTTTAATAAATAATGGTTGAGAACCGCGAAAGCACTGACGGGTCAGCAAAAGAGCTCCGCAAGTAAAGGTGCTGCCAGGAAGGCTTGGAGCCCTGAGCGCAAGCTCTGGAACCCAGGGGAGGAGAGAAGCGACTCTTGTCGGTGTCCTCAGATCTGCATATATATGCCACAGTTCGTGTGCGTCTGTATTCACTACACACACATACACACGCACGTGCACACGCGTGTGCACACACAGTAATAACCATGAAGATGACAAATAAAGTTAAATGAAGGCCCCGAGACTCTATTTTACTTGTAAGCTAACACACTGACCTGCTGTGGGCCCACAGCTTATTGTCACAGCTCTTTCAGATCAGAGAGCATGGACTTTATTTAGCACACGAAAGTGCAGTCATAGCATTGATGTATTTTGTTTTGCTTTTCTTCCCCCAACAGTCGCTTGAGTCCCAGTGCCTATTAAGTGATGTAAACAGGGCTGCATATTCAGTGGTGGCATTCTAGGGCAAGAAACCTGATGTCCTGCGGCCAATCTTTTTATCACAGGTAGTAAATCTGCCTAACTTTTGCCTTGGGATGTCTATAAGCAAAACTGTCCTCTTCTTAGTAGAAACGCACTGTCTCTGTTTTCCAAGAGTGTTCATACAGTCATCCTTGAAGAGATACTCCGGGTGAGAATGATCCGAAATTCTGTCACGACACAAGACCCCAGGAGAATTCCCTGTGAGCTTTCTCTGATTGACATGGCCCACCGTTCCTGGGAGGAAGCCCATTTGTCTCTCACAGATTAATTAGGATATTATTTTGGGGACTCCAAGTGCAGCAGGATGAGGTTAACCTGAGGTACTGAACACCACTGTGTTTCTGGAAGTCGTGAATCCACTAGACTGAGAAAATCCTTGAAACTATCAGGGGGCCAGACAGATAGATTTAAGGTGTCTCCACTGACTTTCCAGTTGGCCCAATAACCCATGTGTTGTAGGATTGCTCAGACGGTAAGGAAGATTTCTAGGACACTTCAGTTGCCCGTGACAACCCCCGCTAGTCGGCGGAGATGTTCTGAACGGAATCCGAAAGCCAAGGTGGCGTCACTAGTCATTGCGGCTAAAATGAAAAATTTTAATTACCTTCTGTGCATGCGTTTGTGTGTGTGTGTATGTATGTATGTGTTCAGTTGTGCATGTGCACTTAGACACAAATGTGAAGGTCGGAAGGCCATCTTGCCAGGTGTCTTCTTCAAGCTTTCTCCACCTTACTTTTAAGTGAGACAGGCTCTCCCATGGAACCCAAGGCCTTCCAGGTCAGCTAGAATGGCTAGCCAACAAGCCCCACCCAGCACTCCTTGCATTTCTGCCTCCCCAGTGCTGGACTTACAGGTTCATGCTGCTGTGGCCAGCTTTTGATGTGGGTGCTTCAAACTCGGGTCCCATTGCTTGTGCAGAAAGTGCTTTAGCAACAGAACTGTCTCCCTAACCCTTGGAATTACATTTTTAATCATAAGAAAACTTTCTCTGGCGTGCGCTTTCCTATGAATCACATCTGGAAATCCCCTGAAAATTTCCTGAAGCGTTTAAGTCTCATTTGGGCGGGGGGGGGGGGAGTTGCTGCTGTTGAAGGCTACAAAACTCCTTATAGTGTTGCCTTAAATGCTTAGAGGTCTTCTTATGGTGACAGCTGTAGGCAAGAGAAGAAAGTTAGTGCCATTCCAGGCCATCCTTGTTCTAGACTGTCTTTTCTAGGATGATTGTATTATGAACCTTCTTGGTAGACAAAATGTCATGGAATCAGCATCAACCAGGGGGGACAGGTTGGCAATAAATCCAATGTGATCTTCCAATAGTTGGTGTTCTTGGGTCCCCAGTTCAGTTTGACCAAGTCCAAATCTTATTTTCAAGGGACTGTGTAGGGCAGTAGACCTAGCATATCCTGTCTGTTCTTCTAACCAGCCAGAGGACTGCCCTGGGTAGCACAGGCTGGTCTCAAACTCATGATCCCCATGCCTTAGCCTCTTGACTCTGAGATTGCAAGTGTGCCGCCATGCCCAGTTCATCTGATATTATAGTCAGAGAAGTGGCGAAAACGTCCAGAGGTGTTGGCAGATGTATTGCCTGGGAGTTATGGACACAGAGACCGTTCCCTATAGCTCCAAAAGGCATTCTGGCGGGCCCAAGGAAACTGTGAATGAACTATGGGCAGAGATGTCTGGTGGGGGTTGATAGGCTCACAGTCAAATCGAAGGCACCAGTGGTGTCCAAGGGAGCTTTGAGTAAGGATGTGTTTCTCCAAGGGAAGACCACTCTACTGCCTGAAAGTTAGTGTGTCCCATCCTGGGATCTGTGGATTCACCTTGCTTCCAGCCATCTTCTGCCTGTACCCAGAAAAGTCAAGGACAAGAGAGACAAACTTATTTTTGCAGGAGATCAATTATGCTCTGTATTTGACCTGTGTGTCTTATACTTGAATATGTGAGAAGTGTATTCAAAGTAGGAATTATTGTCCTTGCTCTCTGGGATGTAGCAAGCCAACAGGAAATTCCAGGTGGCCCAAACACACTTTACTAATAGTCTAGGTTTCCTTTAAGCTAACCTGCCTTTTAGAGTTTGTAAAAAACCATCCAGAACAGATTCTCATTTAGGAAAAGATAGAAACAACCTGCCCAGGAGTGCTCAGGAACACTGAGTCTTCCTCATAGGCCTAAGAAATGTCCTGCCCCTTCAGTCATGGTAATTATTCAAGCAAGGCTGAGAGGAGGTCTCTATAGGAATAGCCACATTTACTGATCAAAGTGATTGCTGAGGGTACTGATCCAGGACAAAGGGAGAAAGAGGCTGTTCCTATGTTTGACAATTCCACAGGGCTGTGGACAGCAGACAAGTGTGGGAGATTCATAAACTACTGACAGTTTCCTATTGAGTGGTCATTATCACAAGTAGCATCGTTATTAGACTACTAATAATCCAGGAAGTCACAGAGATTAATTTCAAGTGCTACAGTGGTGTTCCTGGAGTCAGTGATGGGGTTCGCTTGCCAATGCTGCAAATGGAAAGTATCTCTCCAGGCCTGGCCTGGGAGTAAGTCACAACTCTCGGGCCAGGCTCAGTGAGGTGACTGGATGATAGCAGAACTTCTGTATTATTTCTGATGTGAGTCCCACATCGTGATGTCTCACCCAGATTCAGTCTCGGCTCCACTGGCTAGAAAATCAATGGGATTTACACAAGGTCCAAGCTGAACTGGAATACAGACTGTAATGCTAATATCCTTTCCTGGTTGTGACTAACAGGAAATTCAGTGTCGTCAGAAAATCTGGGAGCCCAGGAGGACAAACTACTGGCCCTGGAGAGGATTTATGGTGCAGATGAGGTTAGAAAGGCAGAGTTTGATCTGTCCAAGGAGGAGAAACCAAGATCCATGTGGATCTGCAGCAGAATTTCAAGATATCTGTGAGCAGCCTGTTATCTGTTAGAATAACTTTTTTTCTTATTTTTAGTTGTCCAAGGCAGAGTTTTGCTATGTATCCCTAGGTATTTTGAAACTCTGTAGATCAGACAGGCCCTCACCAAGATCCACCAGCCTCGGCCTTCTCAGTGCTGGGACTAAAGGGGTGCAATACCACTGCCTGGCAGTTAATAATATATTAAAACAGATTTTTCTTTCTTTTTCTTTTCTTTTTTTTAATTTTTCGAGACAGGGTTTCTCTGTGGCTTTGGAGCCTGTCCTGGAACTAGCTCTTGTAGACCAGGCTGGACTCGAACTCACAGAGATCCGCCTGCCTCTGCCTTCCGAGTGCTGGGATTAAAGGCGTGCGCCACCACCGCCCGGCCAGATTTTTCTAAGTAAAAATTATTTTCAATTTAAAAAAAGTCAGTGTCGTAATGTCTATCAGATAGGCTCACCGTTCTGATTTAGTTCGTCAGTCAAAGGCTGGGAAGTTGTACCCAATACTGTTGACACCCAGAAGCATAATACAGCAGAGGTTGAGGGAGCACAATGCTCACAGTAGACTCTGCATGAAGATGATAGGGCCCCTTCCGCTGGCCACCAGCTTCACTTTTGAGCTAATTCATACCAAATATGCATAGGTCAGCAGTCTCTGTGGGGGTTTCTAATACTTTGAGGTGAGGGAAGTTCCGCAGCTGAGATAAGGCAATCACGAGGTTTCTCTTCTTTCCCTGGGCCAGGTTCAGAGTGTTGCAATGGTGGATTGCAATGTAAGTAGCAGAGAAAATCTCCTAAGGCATTAACAAGCAGAGCAGAGTGTTGAAAGTTCTTAGTCACTAGAAATGCCTGCGCCACACTTCTGGGAGGCCAAGGAAAGGGTCTAGACCTCGATTAACAGCAGCGCCCATGACCTCCGAAGTGGCACCTATTACTCTAAGATACGTGGGATGACGTGACCAGGCCAAGGATGGGGCAAGGACTTGGCTGGTCAAGGTAATTGACTTCTCTGGATACACAAGAGTTGCTGGAGAAAGAGGGGTGTTGGTGACAGGGAAGGGAGGAAGGGAGACAGCAGAGGGACGAAGGAGAAGAGGGAGATCTGGACAAACACAGCTACCGGGGCCAAGCTTGGGACGCTGGTTGAGAAAGGAAGTATAGTTTGTTGTTGCTGAAGCTTGTTAAATTGTGAATTAGCTTGGACTAACCTGTTTTTTTATGAAGAAATTACTGGATTGAAATCTTGTTTGGAAGTCTCTGCTTACAAATAAAAAAACTGACTGTTCCCTGGACCTGAGAAAGGTTCTTTATTTTCTCTCCAGGAACTTGCTCAGTGACTACTGCCCAAGTGTTTCCCAGTGTGGCCCCTGGTGGCCCAAGTGACCCTTGGTGACACAATGCATTCAGAAAGGAGCTTGTCCTTTAATGGAAGCAGAAAGAGTATTTATACTGAGATGAAGCAGTGAGGACTGGTAAGAATAAGTCCACAGTGATGCTGGGACACTTGGTGCTTCACAACTCATCCTAATCAGTACCTTGGACTCCCAACCAGCGTGTACCCCTCACAGGCATAGAAGAGAGAACATTCTCTCTGGATCAAAGCCATGCTTCCATAGTGTTCCACTTTACTTAGGAGATGTGAGAGGAGCAGGACTGAGCCAGTGACCTGGGTGAGAGCAGGCCTGAGGTAGCTAACTCCACAGGAGCAGGACTGAGCCAGCAACCTGGGCCAGAGTGGGCCTGGACCCTAGAAGCACTAAGTGACTTCCAGGAACACGTAGTGACCAACTGGGTAACTGGAACTGTGACACTGACTGCACCATGAGGAGCAATCATCTGAGTCTAGAATCCACCGGCACCTGGAAGATTAATCACCAGAGTCACAGACAGATTCAACTACACCAATTAGAGGAAAAGAAGGGTAGACAAGGTAAGAACACACTCAACACCACAAAGAGCAACATGATACCAGTAAAATCTAATGACCCTACAACAGCAAGACTTGAACAACCAAATATAGATGAAGCAGAAGAAAATAACCTAAAAAAATAACTTCAGGAGAATGAGACCCTTAAAGAGGAAATGAGAGTTCCCTCAAAGAGATGGAGGAAAAGACAAACAAAAAAATGGAAGACATCAGCAAATCCCTTAAAGAAAATCATGAAAAAGCAATCAAACATATTAAAGAAACATTCAAAACTTGAAAACTGAAATAGAGACAATAAAGAAAACACAAGCTAATGGAATTATAGAAACAGAAACCATGAGGAAACGATCAGGAACCACAAATACAAGCATAAACAGCAGAATACAAGAGATGGAAGCAAGAATCTCAAGCACTGAAGACACGATAGAGGAAATAGACTCCAGTCAAAGAAAACATTAAATCTAACAAAAGCTTAACACAAAATATGCAGGAAATATGGGACACCATGGAAATACCAAACCTAAGAATAATTGGCATAGAAGAAGGAGAAGTTCTACTCAAAAGCACAAAAAATATATTTAACAAAATCATAGAAGAAAATTTCCCAACCTAAAGAAAGATACAAGAAGCTAACATTTGGATCAAAACAAAAACAAAAACAAAAAACAAGTCCTCTTGCCACATAATAATCAAAACACTAAACTTACAGAATAAAGAAAGAATATTAAGAGCTACAAAGGAAAAAGGCCAAGTAACATATAAAGGCAGACCTATCAGAATTACACCTGACTTCTCAATGGAGACAATGAAAGTCAGAAGGTTCTGATCAAGTGTTATACAGACATTAAGAGACCACGGATGCCATCCCAAACTGCTATATCCAGCAATACTTTCAATCACCATTGAAGGACAAAACAAGTTATTCCATGACAAAACAAGATTTAACTAATACCTAGTCACAAACCCAGCCCTACATAAAGTACTAGAAGGAAAACTCCAACACAAGGAAGTTAATTATATCAACAAAAACACAGACAATTGATGATCTCACAGCAGCAAATCCCAAAGAAGGGAAAAACACACGAATTAACATCATCAACAATGAAAACTAAATTAACAGGAGATAGCAATCACTGGTCATTAATATTCCTTAATATAAATGGACTCAATTCACCTATAAAAAGACACAGACTAACAGATTGGATACAAAAACAGAATCCATCCTTCTGCTGCATACAAGAAACACACCTCAACCTCAAAGACAGACATCGCCTCAGAGTAAAGGGTTGGGAAAAATTTTTTTACAATCAAATGGACCTAAGAAACAAGCTGGTGTAATTATCCTAATATCTAACAAAATAGACTTCAAACTAAATCAATCAAAAGAAACAAAGAAGGATATTTCATATTAGTCACAGGAAAAATCCATCAAGAGGAAATCTCAATACTGAACATCTATGCCCCAAATACAAAAGCACCCTCCTATGTAAAAGAAACACTACTAAAGCTTAAATCATACATCAAACCCCACACACTAATAGTAGGAGACTTCAACACCCCAGTCTTACGACTGGACTGGTCAATCATACAAAAAATGAACAGAGAAATAAGGGAACTAACAGATGTTATGACTCAAATGGACTTAACAGACATCTATAGAATATTCCATCCAATCATGAAAGTATACACCTTCTTCTCAGCACCTCATGGAACCTTCTCAAAAACTGACCTCATACTCGGTAACAAAACAAACCTCAACAGATACAAAAAATTGGAATAACCCCATGTATCTTATCAAATCACCATGGCTTAAAGCTAGAATTCAACAGCAGCACTAATTCCAGAAAGCCCACAAACACATGGAAATTAAACAATGCTCACCTGAATCATCAATGGGTCAAGGAAGAAATAAAGGGAAAAATGAACGACTTCCTAAATTTCAATGAAAATAACCATACAACATACCCAAATTTATGGGACACAATGAAAGCAGTGTTAAGAGGAAAGTTCATAGCACTAAACGCCTACATAAAGAAGCTGGAAAAATCCTATACTAATGAATTAACAGAACATTTGAAAACTTTAGAACAAAAAGAATTAAACTTACTCAAGAGATCTAGATGGAAGGAAATAATCAAATTGAGAACTGAAACCAGCGAACTAGAAACAAAACAATACAAAGAATCAATGAGACGAAGAGTTGGTTCTTTGAGAAAATCAACAAAATAGACAAACCTTTATCCAAACTGACCAAAAGGCAGAGAGAGAATATCCAAATTGACAAAATCTGAAATGAAAAGGGATGGTGCGGACATAACAACATACACGGAGGAAATACAGAGAATCATCAGGTCATATTTTGAAAACCTGTACTCCACAAAATTGGAAAACTTAAAGGAAATGGACAACTTTCTGGATAAATATCATAAAACTAAATCAAGACCAGATAAACAAATTAAACAGATCTATAACTGCTGAAGAAATAAAAACAGTCATCAAAAAACTCCCACCAAAAAAAGCCCAGGACCAGGTGGTTTCAGCTCAGAATTCTACAAGACTTTCAAAGGAGAACTAATACCAATACTCCTCAAATTATTCCACATAATAGAAACAGAAGGAACATTGCCAAACTCTTTTTATGAGGCTACAATTACTCTGATACCCAAACCACAGAAAGACATCACTAAGAAAGAGAATTACACACCAATCTCAATCATGAACATTGATGCAAGAATACTAAATAAAATACTGACAAATCGAATTCAAGAACACATTAGAACCATCATCCACCATGACCAAGTCAGCTTCATTCCAGAGATGCAGGGATGGTTCAACATATGAAAATCTGTCAACGTAATCCACCATATAAACAAACTGAAAAATAAAAACCACATGATCATCTCAATGGATGCCAAAAAAACTTTTGACAAAATACAACATTCCTTCATGATAAAGGTCTTAGAGAGAGCAGAGATACAAGGAACATACCTAAACATAATAAAGGCAATACACAGCAAGCCAACAGCCAACATCAAACTAAATGGAGAGAAACTCCCAGAGATCCCACTGAAATAAGGAACATGACAAAGTTGTCCACTCTCTCCATATCTATTCAATATAGTCCTTGAGGTCATAACTAGAGCAGTAAGACAACAAAAGGAGATCCAGGGGATTGCAAATTGGAAAAGAAGAAGTCAAACCCTCACTATTTGCTGATGATATGATAGTTTACATAAGTGAACCCAAAAATTCTACCAAGGAACTTCTACAACTCATAAGCACCTTCAGTAATGTAGCAGGATACAAGATTAACTGAAAAAAATCAGTAGCCCTCCTTACACAGATGATAAATGGGCTGAGAAGGAAATCAGAGAAACATCACCCTTCACAATAGCCATAAATAGCATGAAATATCATGGAGTAGTTCTAACCAAACAAGTGGAAGACTTGTATGACAAGAACTTTAAATCTTCAAAGAAAGAAATTGAAGAAGATACCAGTAAGTTTAGTGAGGTCATCCCAGGAGCACGGGTGACTGGAAGGCCGCTGCACCTCAGGAAAGTCCAACTTCAGCCTGCTGATGACTCAACAGTGCTCAGCTGGAGCCCTGGGCACAGCTTCCAGTGAACACTGGGCAGTTTGCTGAGTTCCTAACTTAATGAGCCTTCCTTCTCTGTCTTAAGGGAGTGTTTCAATTCTGAGAAAATAGCTACACAGCAAACACGGGTGGGAAGCACAAAATAGCAGAAAAAATTAAGTGACCTGGTTCACAAAGAATGGCGGTGGGAAGAGAAAGCCAACAAAGTATTAAAAGAAATAGCTAAGGAACCCATTGTAAAGAGAATTCAGATCTTAGAGGGACTTACCATTTCATCATGGACTGTGGGACCCCAGTGGTCCTCTGCAGTGCTGCACGGGTTGAGTGTAGCATCGTTACAGTCTATGTAGTGTGGAGCTTTGTAGGACACTGGAAATAAACGAGACCACCCAAGTGAAAGCACAGCGAACCTCTTTTCTCAGCGCTCGCTCTGGGCAGGGAGCGAGTTACTATCCTGTCCTTTTTGTGTTGCTAGAGAGGTAAAGGCAGGTAGGGAACTTGGACAGAGCCAGGTGAAAATGACATAAAGCTTCTGGCGTGCATGGCATGGTGCAATTGGCAGCTGGAGGCAGGAAGGTGTGTGCAGAGGGAGATAGACGCAGATTCGGCTTTCTGGGCTTGGCTCTGAGTGGGAGAGCTGGACACAGTCAGGGAAGCTGGGAGTTGATGGCTACTCCTTCACCTTTCTGGGCCAATGGCTATCAAAGCTGTACTTTGACCTCCTGGATGGGTGACCCCAGCTGGCAGTTTAGTGTTCTATTGCCACGTACCGTCTGGTCTTTATTCACCGGGTGTTTCAACATCTCACCAGTAATCTAGGGTCCTATAAGCTATACCACCAGTCAAGTCTGCCTCTGCCCTTGGGAGAATGGCCGTTACAGGGGACTCTGAAGGATTAGCATAGTCACTTTAGACTAGTCTGGCTTTTAACTATCACAACTGCCTCTGAAGATTTATTCCGTGGGTCTGAGACAATGCAGAGATAGTGGGAAGCTGAATTCTGGTTGTCCCCTCCTTAATAACTGTAAGCCTTGGGCTCTAACTGATCTTTCGGATCCAAGTACTATACAATAAAGATGTTTGTTATAAGATGAAAGACCCAACCAGAAATCCATTTAGAATAGCTTCTAGCTTCAGGTCTCAAGATTACAAACTTTTTCTTTCAGGTTATCTATTTTTATGCACGTGTATCAGTTTTTTTGCCTTCGTGTATGTATGTGTATTGGGACCTGTTGGGGGCTGTGGACATCCAGACCCTGAATTTCTTGTAAACAGATTGTTTTCCCTTGCTCTGAGCAGCCTGCAGCTGCTCTGAGCATGAGACCCTGATGGCAGAGTGGGTTCTGATGAGTCTGCACCTGAAAACCTGAGAGCTGGGCCATGGCCAGAGCCCTATATAAGCTGGCCCTGAGCACAATAAAGGGGGCATTCTTGTCTCAAGGATGTCCCTGTGGCCCCGTCTGTCTGTCTCTTTGTGTGTTTGTGTATGGTTTTAAAATTTCAGCCTAGTCCCATAGCACATAGCGAGTAGTGAGTAGAGCACGGATGAAACTGGTGCAGTTTTACATATGTGTACCACAGCGTGTCTGATGCTAGCAGAGGGTGTCAGATCCCCTGGGATACAGATGGTTGTGAGCCACCACCATGTGGATGCTCAAAATTGAGTTCAGGTCCTCTGCATGAGCAGCAAGTGCTCTTAACCACTGAGCCACCTCTCCAGCCCAGGCCTTTTTCTTTCTTTTTTCCATTCTAGGTTTGTCCAGTGGGGCTGGTCCCAGGGTTAGATGGGAAATGCTCATGTGACCCTGGTTCTTTGTAGGGTCACATACATAGGATGCTCTGCTATGGAGGAGTACATGGTGTTGTACTGGATAGGAGGTGTCTGGTGAGCCGGAGTCCTGACATTTGAGAAGGAGGTGTGTCTTAGTTACTGTTCTGTTGCTGCGAGGAGGCACAGTGACCGAGGCAGCTCATAAAACAAAGGGTTTAGCTGGGGCTCTCAGAGGTTTAGTTCATCGTTAGCGTGGTGGGAGCAGGGCAGCACCCAGACAGACCTGGTGTTGGAGGAGAAGCTGAGAGTTCTTGTAATGATATTTCATTTGTATTTTAATAAATACAGCTTGCCTGAAGATCAGAGTAAAATAGCCACCCTGGTCAGTCTTACAGACGAGGCAGTGGCAATACACACCTTTAATTCCAGTAACTACACTAGTTTGCCATAGAAACCTGGCGATAGTGGTACACACCTTTCATCCCAGCACTAGAGAAGAGTATAAAATGGGAGGAGACAGCTGTCAGGTGCAGACTCATTTTAAGGATGAGGACTCTAAGGAGAAGCCTGACCCCAGGCACCAAGCACACATGTGGTATACCGACATAAACACAGGCAAAACCTCATAAATGTAAAATAAATTAATATAAAAATAAAAAAGTCAACAGGTAGTGGTGGCACACGCCTGTAATCCCAGCACTCGGGAGGCAGAGGCAGGCAGATCTCTGTGAGTTCAAGGACAGCCTGGTCTACAAGAGCTAGTTCCAGGACAGCCAAGGCTACACAGAGAAAGCCTGTCTTGAAAAACAAAACAAGAACAAAATAAAACAACAACAAAAAGTCTTTGTGTTTCAGTATCCTCATTTACAAGGTAGCAGACAGGCTCCCTAGAGCTACAAGAGTGGATATATATATATACACACACATACATATATACATATATGTATTTATATGTCCTCTCTATATATTAATATATATGTTCACGCTGATTTTCGACAGTGTGAACATTTTGGTATTGAATATGATGAAGTACAGATTCATAGTTATTTAGAATAGATTTTTGTTAGTTTGTTTTGGCTTCTTTTTGTTTTTCTTTTCGAGACAGGGTTTCTCTGTGTAACAGTCCTGCCTGTCCCGCAACTGGCTTTGTAGCCCAGGCTGACCTCGAACTCTTTAAGATCCACCTGCCTCTGCCTCCCAGTGCTGGGGTTAAAGGCAAGCACCATCACCGCCCAGTTTAGCACAGAATTTTAAAAACACTGAAACCCATAGGAAATATTTTCCAGAGAGGTCTTCCATGGGGCAATAAGTGACACTCCCTACCTCCCTTGGCTAAAACAGAGGCCTCAGACGGTTTCTTGGAGAGAGCAGAGGGGATTTTTTTCCTGGCTCAGGATCGGTACTTGGACGATAAGCTCACATCTGCAATCGATTTCTTTGAAAGCTTGGTGTGGGGTTGACTCCCTGGGGAGGAAAGCTAAGCGGGAGGAAGAGATGCTCTTTAGGAGCATTTGCTTTTATTCTGTCAGATGCATGGTGCAGGAAGAACGCGGCTCTCAGTGTGTATTTGCTGCTTCAGACAAAGTCCTTGAAAGGGCTTAACTATTGTCTTCTCTTGAGAAGGAAAGCTGGGCAAAACAGGTGAAAGTGGCTGGGAGTGGTGGTGTACCCTCCATCTCAGCACTCAGGAGGCAGAG
>JABTXL010016972.1:5485513-5519012 GCA_025134845.1 Neodon shergylaensis | reverse complement strand
AAAAAAAAAAATCTACTGTTTCTTGTAGAGATTTCAGCAATGGATTAGTTTATAGAAGAATCTACCTGGCTACTGTGGCACATGTCTCTAGTTTGGGAGATAATAAATTCGAGGCCAGCCTAGGTCACACAGTAAACCTGATGTGGTACACAGCTTCATGCGTGCTAGGGAAGCTCCCCCAGCTAAGCAGCCTCTCCCGCTCCTTGTCTCTGCTCTTGAGACAGGGTCTCATGGAGCCCAGGCTGACTTCTAAATCTTTATGTATGCAAATGTGAACATGACCTCCTGATCTTACTGCCTCCGTTTCCCAGCTACCAAGACTATAGTTGTGGCACCACCATGCCAGGCTTACAGAATAGGCTGCAAAATGCCCTGGTGTATCAGGGTTGCACTTGAGCCATGTAACAGGAGCCGGAATAATAATGATTTTACAAAGCAGGCATTGATGTTTCTTTGGTAGAATGCAGTTCTACATGACCAGATCCATTCTGCCTTTGTCTCTGCCAGCCATCCTTGGCTTCCTTCCTTCTAGTTACACTGTGCTCATTGCTCCTGTAAGTAAAGTGGGAAATAATGCTCTCTCTCTCTCTCTCTCTCTCTCTCTCTCTCTCTCTCTCTCTCTGTCGTAGCCCTTGGTATCCCAGGTTGACTCCAAATTTGTGGTCCTCCTTCTTCTTCTTCCCTAGTGCTGAAATTATTCTTTATTTTTTTCTTTTCTTTTTTTTTTTTTTCGAGACAGGGTTTCTCTGTGGCTTTGGAGCCTGTCCTGGAACTAGCTCTGTAGACCAGGCTGGTCTCGAACTCACAGAGATCCGCCTGCCTCTGCCTCCCGAGTGCTGGGATTAAAGGCGTGCGCCACCACCGTCCGGCTGAAATTATTCTTTTACATGCAGCCAAGAAGGAATCTCTGTCCTTTTCTTTAAATAGTTTCTTGGATCCTGTCTTAGTTAGGATTTCTATTGCTGTGAAACACCATGACCAAAAAGCAAGTTGGGGGGGGTTTATTTGTCTTTCACTTGAGCATTGTTGTTCATCGCTGAAGCAAGACAGAATAGGAACTCAGACAGGGCAGGATCCCAGAAGCAGTAGCTGAGACAGAGGCCACGGAGAACAGCTGCTTATTGCCTTGCTTTCTATGATTTGCTCATCTAACCTTAGAGAACGGAGGACCAGCAGCCCAGGGATGGCACCACCCAACATGGGCAGGGCCTTCCCCATTGGTCAGTAAATGAGTGACAGCTGTATCTCAAGGAAGCATTTTCTCAGCTGAGGTTGCTTCCTCTCTGATGACATTAGCTTGTGTCAAGTTGACACACAGAGCCCCAACTAGGCCAACCTTGTTTGTTCCTGGAGAGCTATCTCCAGCTACAAGGTCCTGCCTGGGCAGTATTTCAGCTGTGCGACACGCGGGTTCCCAAACAGGAAGAAAAACGAGAACATTTACATACATGAATGAGTATGTAAACTCTTCAAGAGATGAAGGGATAAGGCAAGCGTTCTTTTTAAAATCTGAGAGAGTCTTGCATCTTGTTATATTCCATGCTAGTCTCAAATGTACCATCTTCGAGCATGCTACGTCTACACTTTTAAGACTAAGCTATACTCCCAGACATATGTAGTTCGAATTCTTTTTCATATTATAGTATTTCTTTCCATGCCAAATTTACCTTAATGTTGATATATACATATACATACATACACACACAAACACTTCAACAGTAATAAGAATTTACTCTGAATTAAGTATGGCTATGGTTCAAGAACACTAAGTCACCCAAATGACTCGTTCCACCTTGCAAACAGTGTTTTCTGTTCGAGCAGGTGCACAGGGGCGGAGAAAGGGGCAGTCGCGAGGCCAGAGCCTGGGAGGAAACTTTCGGAGTCGCAAACTTGCGAGCGAAGTGCAAACGCCACCGACTCGCAGCTGCTTGCCCAGCCTCGGAGTCCCCTTTCCTTCCGTTTTCAGTCCCTCCCTGGCCTTTCCCGACCTTCAGGACTCCGGCCCTGCGCCGCGGCCCGCGCCGACGTGGCGGAGCGCACAGGTCGCGGTCAGGTGGTCGGTGACGCCCGGGACCGGCTCCCGGGAGGGCGGCGCCAACGCCCGGGGTGGGGACTGCGCGGCGGCCGCGGGCGGAGCGCGGAGCGGCGCGGAGGAGCGCGGCGGGCGGAGCGCCGGGAGCGAGGTGGCACAGACATGGACCGCGGCGAGCAAGGTAGGCGGTGGCGGGCTCCCGGCGACCGCGCGGAGTCTCGGAGCGGCGTCTGGGCGACCCCGACCCGGCACGCTTCGGTGGCCGAGCCTGGGAGCCACTCACGAGCGCGGAGCGGGCAAAGGGGCCTCTTCGCTGGAGCGTGAGTGTGAGCGAGTGTGCTCCGGCGTGCTCGAGCGGGTGTGCGCAATCGCGTGCGAGTGTACTGGGGAGGAGACGGGAAGCGGGAGCCGGCGGAGGTGCTAGGCTACGCGCTGGGAGGACCACTCAGGCAGCGCGCTGGCCTCAGGGTCACCGCCAGATCTTGGAAGTGATGGGGTTCAGGTGGGACCGTGACTTGAGAAGTCTTCCTACCTGCCAGTTAAGATTCTTGGTGGTCTTTGAACCAATGGCCACAGTGTTTGGATGTAGATATTCGTCATACTAGGAGTCTCGAAACTGTAGAGTGCTGCCTGTCTGCTTGGTTGGGGGAAGGGAGCGTTCATGGTCTGGATCTTAGTGGCCAGGTGAATCTTAGAGATTCCGTGCACCGCGGCTTTCTATTTTCTTCCTAAGACAGCAACTCAAGTGAAATCGCCAGGAATAGAATCATAATGGGGATGTGGCTAGAGTAGGTTGTGGGTTTCGATTGAAATATTGACTCCAACGAAGAGCGCTGCTGTGAAACTGGTATGGGTGACGGTTTACAAATGCTAAAGAAAATACCCAGTGTTTACGAAGTGGGTTTAGGAATCGTTCCTGTTGTGTGCCCCGGTAGGACACTTCATTTTCTGCTTACTTGCCGCCGGTGTTTGCCTTTGGTATGAGTTTCAAGCATAAGTTATTAAAAATATAAATAAAACCATATTTTACTTGTACTGTATTCTATTTGCGATTAATTTGTAAGGTAGAATTTTAACCCTAGTAACCCCCCATTCTAAGTTCACACTGTGTGTGCTTATAAACCTGACATACAATATGTTATATGCTCATGAGTTTGTTACTCATGTACTGTCTAGATTTTTGGTTTTTGGGGGTTGTGTTTCCTCTTTGAGCCTGTGTGGTTGACTGAATTAACTAAGTAACTTGACCTTTGTGGGTCAAAGAGTTAGAAAGTTTGTCTTTATAAACCTTTATAAACCAGTATTATTTCATCTGACTTTTCATGCAGACTGGGTAACACATATGTCTATGTGATTGGTTTATGTGTTCTGTGCGTGTCTGTGTATGTGTTTTTGCACTGCCACGTTTAACATGCTGATATTTTTCAGTAACAGCTTGTTACTTTGAAGTGCGCCAAAGTGCTGTTTGGTTTAGGTGTCTGGGCGACTCGCAATGGACTGCGTGTTTTCCTCCAGCAGCTGCCTCAGCCGGTTAAGGCACTGTGTGGTTTATGGGATTTTTAAGTTCCTAATTCTAGGAGTTGTAAGGAGAGTCATCATAGTGTTCAAGTGTTTCCTGTGTGTGACATAGTCACTTGTCTTGCTGTCATGGTTTTCAGCTGGACACCCTGCCCCTTTGGAGAGTGTGGGGGGAAGGCCAGCTGCCTTATTCTTGCTAGGAATTTCCCTAAACCTTTGTGTCAGGCTGCCTGCCGTCAGCCGGACCCCAGGGAATGTAAGTACTCAGCAAGGCTTGTTGATGCTTTGGATTGAAGTGCCTGTGTGGCTGCTTCCAGCTGCTACCCTCTGTCTCCCTAGTTCCCTTTTCGGTCTCTTTGTTTCCTGCTCCTTTTTTTTTTCTTTCCTACTTCCTTTTCTCTGTGATAAGGCTGTGTTGAGCAGGCCAGATAACCTTACCTGTAAGGGCCTTTGAACTGGCAGTGCAGGTGGGTCTGCCCTGAAGGAGTGTGCGTGCACTGCCCGGCTTTTCGCGAAGGGCTGGCCAGGAGATGTGTGGATTCAAATCTGGTGTGCACCAGCATCCCAGTGTTGGCTGGGATGCAGTATAGCAAACTGTGATAGTTGTAAGGTCATTATTTTTCGTCCCCAGAGTATTTTAATCTAAATTGTAAACTCTTTGGACTTACTTTTTCTTTTTCTTTTTTCCCCTTCCTTCCTTTTTTTCTGTAAATCCCAGCCTCCTGCCTCCCCTCCCCTGTGCCCCTTGAACCTTGATCCCCCTCCCCAGGAAAGTTCAAGACCACACCCCGGGTTAGGGTTATTTAAACTGCTCACCGGAAAATAAACACGTGGTTTTCCCTTTTTCTCTGGTGGTTGTGTTGGTGACTTCTCATTCCTCTCAGGGCCACCCGGGAGTGCAGGTGTCTAATTAAATCTGGACATCTTTTAATCTGATCTGACTTGGCTTGATTGTGATTATTTTGTTTCAGCAGAGAGCTCGCAGTTAGAAAATATTCCCATAACTCTCCTTCCTTTTTTGTTTTGTTTTGTTCGAGACAGTTTCTCTGTGTAGCTGCCCTAACTGTCCTGGAACTTGCTTTGTAGACCAGGCTGGCCTTGAACTCATAGAGATCTACCTGCCTTTGCCTCCTGAGTGCTGGGACTAGAGGACCTAAGTTAAATGTCCCCTTCTTGTCTTACATCAACTCTCTTGAGAAGGCCTTAGATTTCCTTGTATGATGTTGGTGCCCCATATTTTGCTATTGATCTTTTTTTGTTGTTGTTTTGTTTTTTCGAGACAGGGTTTCTCTGTAGCTTTGGGGCCTGTCCTGGAACTAGCTCTTGTAGACCAAGCTGGCCTTGAACTCGCAGAGATCAGCCTGCCTCTGCTGCCCAAGTGCTGGAATTAAAGGACTGCGCCACCACCGCCAGTTGCTACTAATCTTCTTAACAGACCTATAAGCTTAAAATAAACAAATTTCTGTCATGTTCTTTGATACTTGGTAGTATATGCCCAGGTTATTTTTCTACTTTTTGTTTAGATGTTGGGTACCATGCTTTCTTTCTAATGCAAGGGATCTCAAAAATACCTTCTCTGCATACTGCTTTCTAAGCATGCTCAGGCGTTAGCTGGGCAGGAAACTTAGCGTGGATGGTGTTTCCTATGCTGCACCGCTGTTCCTACTGGAGCATGCCTGTGTGACAACAAAGCCCTCCTGTCTCCTTTACTGAATAAGTATTTATATGCAAGGACTCCCTTATGTCAGTAAGAGCCTGAGCGCTGTGATAGGGTGGCAGCCTTAGCCCATCTCCTGAGCATGGTGATCCTGTGTGTGACAGCCGTTGTCTGTCTCTTGAGCATGGTGTTCCTATCAGGGATACTGTGACAGCTGTAGTCCATCTCCTGAGCATGGTGATCCTGTCAGTGATACTGTGACAGCCATAGCCCATCTCCCGAGCATGGTGATCCTGTCAGTGATACTGTGACAGCCATAGTCCATCTCCTGAGCATGGTGTTCTTGTCAGGGATACTGTGACAGCCGTAGCCCATCTCCTGAGCATGGCTTTCCTGTCAGTGAAATAGTATTTAAAGGGAAAAAGGAATGGTTACCAGAGCCAGAAACCCGAGGAGAGAAGAGGCAGAGGGGAAGAACAGTGGAATGATTTGTTGTTCTTTAACCATTTAGCCTTAGAGATAGCTCAGATCTGGGATGTCACTTAATTAAAAGTAAAGTAGGTGTAGGAAGAATGGATAACCCAAAGGGTCTCCTCGGGTGACATCAGGGGCGACCTGCCCAGGTTATTATTGCTCAGCACCCTCCGTTCCCATATGTCTGCATGGATATCTTTGTTGGGTTTCCTCCACTTTCTGCTTGTTTTTTTTTTTTGACAGCCTGCCTGACCATCCCAAGGGGGAAAGCTGAGTAGTGGGAGTGGCTGAGGTCTTTTAGCAGATTCTCTGAACAGAATAATCTAAGGTGTAGTAAAAACAGATACTACACACCCACAGTCAGAGCAGAACAATGCATCGCTTGACCCCCTGGTCCTTGCAAGGAGCCTTTGCTGCAGGCTAAGCTCATTTTGTACCCTCTTGGGGTTAATTTGCTGCTTTCCTTGTTGACTGTTGTAAAATCTCTCTTTTGAGACCCTCACAAACTTTAAACTGGCTGAGTACCAGCTGTAAAGATACCATGGTTTTACATTTTTAATTTAAAGAAGAGATCAAAGATTTGTTGGTTGATTGGTGGTTTGATCCAGCAGGATCTTGCTAGGTAGCCAAGGCTGGCCTAGAACTTTCAGTCTTTCTGACTGTGTGCTGGGTCAGAGGCAGAGGCCAGTGGCCTGGTGATTCAGGCCACCTAAAGTTGTTAATGAAAATTGAAGAAAAAAAACCACCAACATTAAGCTCCAAAAATATGTGTTTTTTTTTTGGGGGGGGGGAGAATAGAAAGAAAATAAAATTCATTTTTGTTTTGCTGGGGCTGCTGGATGAACCCGGGCCTGGGGATCGAACCCGGGCCTGGGGATCGAACCCAAGTAAGGGCTCAGACAGTGAGCCATGTGTCCAGGAACTTCATTGTTGTATGTGTGTTTGTGTTCAGAGGCCAGAGAAAAACAAGTGGTTTTATCTCTCTCCATCTTACTTCTTTGGATAAAGTCGCCCACTGAGCCTGAAGCTCAACATTTTAGCCAGGCTGGCGAATTTTCTGTCTCTGTCCCTACTGATGGGGCCACAGGCATTGGTAGTGACCTTGCTTTTCACATGGGTGCTGTTTTTTTTATTTTTGCTTTTCAAGACAGGTTTCTCTGTGTAGCCCAGGCTATCCTGGAACTTGCTCTGCAAACCAGGCAGGCTACGACCTCAGAGATCTTCCTGCCTCTGCTTCTGAGTGCTGGGATTCACTGCCATCCAGTATGGACTGGGGTTTTGAACTCAGTTCCTCATGGAGAACATCACTTTTGCCAATCAAGCCATTTCCTTATCTATTTATTTGTTTTTAAAGACGTCTCTTCCAGTTCTAGGCTGACCTTAAACTCCTCATCCTCTTGCCTCTGCCTCCCAAATACCACCAAGCCTGGCCATAGTTTTATTTTTAAGGCCATTTGGACATGCCTGCGCATACATATATTATTTTATGTCTAAGATAGGCAATATTTAGCTTGTTTCTCATTAATAGGCACTTAAATGTCATGTATGGAAAAACTTCTCTTTATGTAGACCAGGTTGTCCTTGATCTCCTCCTGTTGTGGAGATCCTCCTGCATTTGTCTTCTAAGTGCTGGGGTTAAAGGCTTGTGGTGTGACCAGGGGGTTGTTAGCATTTGGACTTCCCTTCCTTACCTCGGTTTCGTTGCCTCTGGTACGGGAGCATTATCTCATTTCAGGATGAAAGGTGGGGCCAGAATGCCCTCCTGCACCTACTACTGCTCAGTTTGTTCAGCCCAGAACAATCAGTAAGTTGGTTTGAATGAGAATGATTCCCATAGCCTCCTGTATTGAATACCTAGTCCCTATACTGTTGGGGAGGGGGTCAGGAGGTGTGGCCTTGTGGGAGGAGGTGTGGCACTGGAGTGGGCTCTGAGGTTGCAAAAGCCCTGCCAGGCCCAGTCTCTCCCTCATCCTCCCTCTCTTCCCTCTCCCCTCTTTTCTCCTTTTTTCTCTCCCTCTCGCCCCCTGCCCTCCATGCCCCCTCCCCCCCACTCTTGCTCTTGTGTGTGGATCAGGATCCGCTGCTCATGCGCCATGCCTGCCAGCCAGCCAGCCAGCCAGCCAGCCAGCCAGCCAGCCAGCCAGCGTCCTTGCTTTATAAGTTGCCTTGGTCATGGTGTCTCTTCACAGCAGTAGAACGGTAACTTGACAGCCGGAGGAAGCCTGTCTTGGCATGCCGTGTCCTGAGCTGGGATTTTCCTGCCGGAGCAAACTGCAGCAAATTCACATTGTGTGCATCATGCCTGTGGGAAGAATTCTTAGAAGAGTGTGACTGTTCACTTTTGATTGTGCCAAGTCCTGCTCCATGGGAAGTGCCAGTTATCCCACTGGCATGTGTGAACGTCTGCTTCCCCACACCATGTGGTCGGGTATTCTTGCACATTTCCAGCTTTGCTTATCTCAGAAAAGATCGATGACTCATCCCTCCCCCCCTTACCACCGCACCTCCATCCCCCTCCCCCTCCCTATTCTTCTCCTTTATTTGGAGACAGGGTCTCACCAAGTAGCCCGTATTGGCCTCATTTGTGGTAAGCTTGCTGCCGCAGCCTCAGACGTGAACCTCTCCATCTTTTTCTGACAGGAACATGTATCCACGTCTTTGGATGTGCTCGACATTTATATTTCAGTTTCGGTAAAGCGTTAAACTGTCGTCATTGCCAGTTTCTCCATTGTACTGTCCGCATTTCCCTGTCTTGTTTTGCGAGGTGTGACCTCCGTCCATGAGACGAGGTGGTGTTTGCTCTTTCTAGCTTGCAGTCCCTTCTTTGACTTCATGGTGGTTTTTTTCCCAAGCAGAAATACTAAGCAATTATCTTTTCATTTATAGCTTCTAGCTTCTGAATCATTCCTAGAAATGCCTTCTTCACTGGACTTTGTTTTGATGGTTTTATTTTTTTTACATTTAAATCTTCCATCTGGAGTTAAGCATGAGGTTAGAATTTCAGCACCTCAACCTACCCCCATACAATTCGCTGCCCAGGCACCCAACACCATTGCTTGCCCAAGGGGTTTCCCCCACCTATTTCAAACACCACTGTAGCAGACACTAAACTCTTGCCTGTTTTTTCCTCCTTGATTTGCATGCTCACTGAGAGCAGCAGACTTCACAGGATGTTCACAGGCTGTGGGAGGCGCATCTCCCTCACTGATGTTTCCTTTCCTTTCCCTTGCTGGCTGAGTTTCTTCTTTACCATTCCTGCCAGATTTTATTTCCAAATGAAATTACAGTTAACCTCGCAGTGAACTGAAAAGAAATGCCACCAGTTTATCCTGTTTTCTTGACTTTAGAAACTGGTTTGCTTTCTCCTCATTCCCTTTCCTTGCCTTTTTCCCTTCCCCTTCTTCCCCCCATCCATCTCTTTCCCTGTCTCTTACTGTGCAGCTTAGGATGGTCTTGATCTCATGGTCCTGTTGAGTACTAGGATCACAGGTGTGCTGTCGCATACAACAGCTTAGTCTCTGTGTTTTTAAATTGATTACCTTCAATAATGTTTGTCAGAATCATACCGTGTGTATAATTTGTTTTGGATGCTATTAGATTATAGGAAATTTACCACAGTTTGAAAAGAATGATGGTTTTATGCTTCACTGTGGTATGGGTAGAAATGGAGGCTTCTGTCAGGTGGCTGTGTGCCATTGTCTCCTCCTCTAAGAGTTAATCTAGCATCTGGCCAAGGAACCACTCCTCACTAAGGTAGTTTCACCTTACACTATCTAAGAGTTAGGAGGACTAATTACCCCTTAATGAGATGATGTGTTTTTCCTTCCCCAATTCCAGGCTTTTCTGCCATTGCCCCTGGTCCCATCCACTGTTCCCTGGGGTCTGTTTGCTCCTTGAGTCCCAGCACAGAAGGTCATAACTTCTGCCTTCCTTCTCTTCTCCCTCTTTCTTTGGCGCACTGGCTAGAATATATATATGTATGTATATTAATGTTACTTGGGACTTTTCACTCTTTCTTTAATGCTCCCTACCTTCATTTGGTTGCTCCTTTGCCAATGTGGCTGACGGCCATGATGACTTAACCAGATGGCTTTCTCTCTTTGCTTCATCTTCCCTCACAGACAGCTGCTGAGATGGACCACTTCTCTGCCATGGGGTTTTCTTGGAAACTCCAGTAGGAGACCTGTCTTAAATTCTTGTATTAATGAGAGTAAGAACACCCAATAAGTGACCCTGATTTCCTTGGTGTCATGTGATGACCATGAAGAGACTCCCAGGAATTATTGGTGACACTGTCATTGGTATGTTGACACTGCTGTCTCTGTTCTTCATTGGCTGTTATTTTTGTTATTACAAAAAATGCTGTAAGAGAAGTTGCCAACTTAACTAACAAGATTTAGTATTAAGAGTAAATGCCTTTAGGTGACATTTTAGGCACATTGTATTCCTCCAAGTGGCCTTTGATACTTCTTTCTTAGAGCCTGTCTTCTGGCTTCAAATGCTTTCATAATCAGTACTAAAACAGTGAGTTTAACTGTTCGTTTGTGAGCTATACCTTAGCTCACAAACACTACTTCATGTTGCAGACAAATGCACATTCAATTTTTAAAGTTGCATATAAAAGATTGGGAACTCAATGGCTCATGAATTCCCTGCTGCATCCTGAGGTTGTTGGAGCCAGTGTGGACGAGCATGGAAAGTATGGCCCAGTCAGTAGGGCGAGAAAAGGAAAGAAAGTGGTTTATCCAGCCTGTTAGAGTCTGACCTCAGCTAGAAAGGAGATGTCCCTGGAACACCTCTCCATACTCATCGAGGGTGTTTGCCAGAGGCAGTTCACAAGTGTGAGCCACATCACACACTTGCTGAGTGGAGAGACCGCTAGTGTGAACGGAGTCAGACGGGAGTCCACAGTAAAGGCTAAGAATCAGGGAGAGAGACTGGCTCAGCCAGGAGGCAGGAATAGATGTCCTAATATGCTCCTAGCTTTCTATAAACCACAGAAAATGTGCTTTGTAAATAGAAGAGATGGGCGCTTTCCTTCTGCAGTGTTTGTAAAAAGTGCTATGTGTGCATAAAGTAGACGGTGGCGCTGGTTTTTATTCAGCAAAGGATATTGGGCATGATATGGTGCCATGTCATTGCTTTAATAAACCAAGTTCTTTGATATTTCAGTGTTACTAATGTCGTCTCAGCTTAAGATACATGGGAGGTCTTGGTACTGTTTGTTTGTTTATTTATTTATTTATTTACATCTCAGGCTGCTCTGGACCTGGATGTAGACAAGGATGACCTTGGACTTCTGATCCTCCTGCCTCCCCTTTTCAAGTACTAGGATTATAGGTGCATGGCACTAAACTTGATTTAGTGCTGGAGACCAAATCCAGAGCCTCCTGTGCTGGGCAGCATCCACTGAACCACACCCCAGGCCCCTCATTGCGTTCTAGAATAGCTTCTTTGAATGTGTGTGAAGGACATAGGGCCTGTTTCTCTTGACCAGGAACAAAAAACACTTTGCCCTTGTGGAGCACTTATCAAAGGGATGCCCACTTTGCCGCTGCTTGGACACAGGTGTGTCGAGTGTATTGTCCCACCTGCTGTGGAAGATAGTCTAAAGCCATTTGTCCTAGTTACAATGTCATTGCTGCCGGGAGACACCGTGACCACACCCCTCTTGTAAAGGGAAAACATTTGATTGGGGCTAAGAGTTCAGAGGTTTAGTCCATTATCACTGTGGCAGGAAGCATGGTGGCAGACAGGTAAACAGGGTGCTGGAGAGGGAGCTGAGAGTCCTATGTCTGGCTCCACAGGCAGCAGGAGGTGACCGTGAGTCACTAAACCTGGCTTGAGCTTCTGAGACCTCAAAGTCTACCCCCAAGGACACTCTTCTCTAACGAAGCCACACCTACTTTAACGAGGCCACGCCTCCTAATAGTGCCTCTCTTTGTGAACCTATGGGGAGCATTTTTTTTTCTTTTTCTTTTTTCTTTTTTTTCTTTTTTTTTTTGGTTTTTCGAGACAGGGTTTCTCTGTGGTTTTGGAGCCTGTCCTGGAACTAGCTCTTGTAGACCAGGCTGGTCTCGAACTCACAGAGATCCGCCTGCCTCTGCCTCCCAAGTGCTGGGATTTCTTTATTTTCTTCTTTTCGAGATAGGGTTTCTCTGTATCTTTGAAGCCTGTCCTGGAACTAGCTCTTGTACTTGGTCTCAAACTCACAGAGATCCACCTGCCTCTTCCTCCCAAGTACTGGGATTAAAGGCATGCAGCACCACCACCTGGCTATGGGGCTATTTTCATCCAAACCACCACATCATCCTCCTAGTAGATGCCCAGACATTCAGCTAGCATTTTGTACGTTGTTTTGGTAGTGTTTGATTTATAAATACACTAATAATATGGAACAGTTGTAACAATGAAGCTTACAGAGTGCTTCTGTCTGGGACGTTTGTCTGTCTATTGTTTTGAGACCCCAGGAGGGTCTAGAACCCGCCCCAGTCCTCAGGCTCACTCCTCTAAGTGCTGGGGTCACAGGTGTGAGCTGTCATGTCTGGCTTACTATTTCCAGAGCATGGTTTTTCCTGAGCTCTGAGAACCGAGGAGAACAAACCCACAACTCACAGCGATTTGCATCAGAACCCCAGATGTGATGCCCACGAGAGTTCCGCTGCTTGCTGTCTCTGGGTCTCTCAGCACTGCTGCCGTTTTCATCGGCTTGTGAGGGTATAGGCAGCAGTCACAGCTTCCCCAGATTTACTCTGCTGACTGTGGAGAGCCCACAAAACCACTGCTCTCCCTAAACTTACGGTTTCTAAGAAAGTGACATTGAATCAAAAACCAGTTTTGTTTTGTTTTCATGATTGTTGAGCAGGACACAGCACACTCTTTAGAAATATTTTCCTCATGGTTAATTAAAACGAAATTGAAATCTGAAGGTGCAGAGGAACAAAGTCTCAGGCCTGCCTCCCATTTGTGGGTTGTTTGGAGTCTTTTTAGTGTGACGACATTTCTGGAGTGTTCTGGAGTGTTTTCTGTGTGCTGGGCTTCATACTAAATGCATTGAGGTTCCTTTTTTTAAACTTTGTTTATTTTTAATTTTTTAGACTCGTGACAAGCCCTGGGGGCAGGTGTTAGTGGTGACGCTGCTTTATCGAATGAGTTCTGCAGAGCACAGTGCTTGGCACAGACCGATCTGGGCTTCTGATCTGTGGTGTCAGGCAAGACATACATGTCATTGTCCAACATAACATCATCTAGAAGTCACTCGTGTCCCTTTTCCCCTGTAGAGTGTAGAAGGTGGCCTGTATGTCTGTCTGTCCTCTCGCTTCAGAGTTAATTTTAAGTGTTGAGAGGAAAGCATGCTGGGTATGAAGTCACATCTGGGTTCCAGATTTCCCGTGACCTTTTCTGGTTCTGAGACGCTGGATAAGTCAGCTCACCTCTCTGACACTGAGAATGCCCCAAGTGCTTGTGAAATTAGGTGAACATCTGAGTAGCTACAGGTGTTCCTGATCCTGAAGCGTCAAGTTAGGTGACTGTGGAGAACTTGAACTCAGTGGCTCCCAGTGCAGATCAAATGTCGTTGATTTAGAGACACTTCCATGTGGTGACCACCCGCAGGCTCTAGGCGGCCATCTCCTCTGCCTGCTTGGCTCCCCCCCCCCCCTATCCTGCTAAGCCACTGGCTGAAACAGATTTATTCGTTAACCAATAAAAGCAGCACATAGACAGAAGGACATTCCACACCACAGGGGCAGTCTGGACTGACAGACAAGGGAAGTGGATGATGGGAAAACCACCTACCTGCCAGGGAGGAAGCCAGCAACTTCTGGTTCACAGAGGAGATCTCAAAGTAGTCATTCTCCAAACCTGGACTTGCAGGGTGCGCAGGCCTGGACGTTCGCATAGTCTCCGTTCATGTGTTGGTGCCCCAGTATGTGGTGGCATTTGGAGGGGAGGACTTCGGGAGGTCATTTAGCCATGAAGGTTGGACTCATGAATAGGGCTAATGTCTCTCTCTCTCTCTCTCTCTCTCTCTCCCCCTCTGTCTGTGTGTGTGTGTAGGTTGGAGATCAATGTTGGTTTTTTTGAGACAGTGTCTTTAATTGGCATGAATTCTCCAGATAGGCTCGGTTGACTGCCACGGAGCCCCAGTGGTCTGCCTCCCCAGCTGGGATTACAAACACAAGCTATCTTGGCTGTTTATTTTTAACAGCAACCCCCCCTCCCAAACCATCCAAACCATGGGTTCTGAGTATCGAACTCGGCACAGTGCTTGCACACAAGTACTGTTAGTGCCTTTTTAGGGGAGAGACAGGATAGAGATGATCTCTCTGTCTACCACATGAAGATGCAGCAAAAACAATCTGTGAACCAGAAATAACAGCTTCCACTGGGCTCTCCGTCTGCTGCCACCTCCGTTTTGGACCTCAGTCAGGAGCTGTGAGAAATCAGTGTCATTGAAGCCACTCTGCTGTGTGAACGGCTTGAGCTGGTGAAGACCAAGTATGGTAGGAGTGAGTGGTGCGAGAGAGAGGGAGAAAGAGCATTCGTGGGGAAGACTCAGAACACAAGGACAGAGTTTGAAAGCCCCAGAAATGGCCTTGCCTGCAGGTGCATTGACCCTGGGGAGCATGAAGGGCCTTGTGACTGAGGGTTAGGAATTGGGGTTAAGAAATGTCACTTGGTGGTTGAGTAGACTGTGCGAAAGCCAGATAGGGCGAGTCTCTGTGATCCAGGCCAGAGTTGAGAAGGCTGTGGAGTGTGGGTGTGTTGGGTTCCTGGGAGGCCTACAGGAGAGTAAATCAGATGTGTAGAGACTGAGGTGGGAATCTGAGAAAAGAAGAGCAGTTCATACTGGATGTGGAAAAGCTTTGGTAGTCAACACAGAAGGATTAGACTTCAGGAAGGAGGTAATGCATTTATTGAGAGCAGTTTGTGTTCCCATTGCCCAGGCTGTGAGGCCCACTCTCCCGCAAACCTAGCTGAGGCACTAACGAGATGGCCATAGGTCCACTGCGATCAGCTGTGTTCAGACTAGGGTGCGGGAGAGACTAGGGTTAGGTTCATCTAGAGCCCCGCCTCTCAGGTGGGGGCGGGGCCATGTTAGAAGACTCCAACGCTGGGTTCCTTGGATACCTGTTTGTTGGCCATGTCTCTACATGTGGCCCTGGGGTGCCTAAGTGTCCGACTTACTTACTCAGTGCTTCTCAGAAGGAGTCCTTGGAGGGGCAGGCACAAGCTGTGTGGCTTTTTATAGTCTTGCTTTGTAAGTCACAAGCCTCATTTTCACCTCATTCCAGTAGTTAGAACTGTGTTGCCAAGTCCAGCCTGGGCTCAAGGAGAGAGAAAGCAGACAGACCTCATCTCTGGCGGGGAAGAGTGTCAGTGAGTGTGTGTGTTTGTTTTAAAACCACCACCTCTTTATGTGACATCTGTGTAGATGTGTTCAAAGGTGAGGCATTCCTAAGAGAAAGGTGGGCCGAATGTCTATGTTGAGGACACCTAAACTTTGTATGATGACCATGGAGAAACTAAAGAAAGAGAGGAGGAGGCCGGGGCTGTGACCCTTCCAGGTGTGAGTTACGAGATAGGTAGGCTTCCGAAATCTGTGGAGATGCAGGTAGGGCGAGGTGAACAAGTAGAGACTCGCCCCAATGATGAGTTCTTGTGGGAGACAGTGAGGGGAGATTCCCAGGAGAACAAGGCTGAGGAGAACGGGGAGGTAGATAGAGGCGGAGCCTGTGGGGATGGGGAAGGGAGGCAGCCGAAAGGGGCTGCTCTCTTTGGAAGAGTCCAGGGGCATTTGAGCAGAACTTTTGGATTAAGTGGTAGTGCCTTCTTGTCCTGCACTGAGTGGAGAGGGTGAGAGAAGTCTGGCCTTTGCAGGTGCTCGTAAAACGAGTAGAAACCGGGCACAAAGGGGAATAACCAGGTTTGCTATGCGGCAGGGGCCCGATTTTAGTTAAGATGGCTTTTCATGCAAAGTGCGTTTTCATGGTGATATTATAGAGTTTGACCTTCAGGCAGCCCAAGTCTATAAGCAGTAATTCATTTTTATGTGTGAGAGCGTTGCAGAGGAGAGGCACTTATTAAACATTGATCCCAGGAAAGTATTATCCATCCCCTGGGTGGTCTTGTCACCAGAGAAGCAATTTAACTTGGTGGTGGCATTTAAGCAAAACTGGCGACGTCGTGACTTTGCAGATTTAGCTGGTGGTTTCTGAGGCTGAGTCTGCGAGAACTTGTGTGCACGTGACAGGATTGCCGGTGCCAAGTCTAGATTTGTCCAATAGCCTCGCTCAGAAACTGCCTTCATTCAGCTTCCTGATGTCGGAGTCAGGTAGCTCCTTTCTTCGGGTCATTGCTCTCCCTGGAAAGCCTCCATGCCCCGATGGCCTCAATGGATTGTCCTGCCCGTTGCAGGGGTTTAATAAGATTGAGCATTTTCCTTCAGAGGGAAGACAGCCTGACAGATTCTCTGGGTTTGGCAGCCGTGGATTATAGTCTTCTCACAAGCTTGCTGTAAGATGATGGATTGAGATGGGAAGACAGCCAACTTCAGCTTCTCAGAGATTCTAGATAGCTGTGTTTTCTCGCGGCCCCAGGTCACATGCAGGTCACGCATCCCTGTCTGCTCTCTCCTCCCAGCCCCCCCTACCATTTCTCCACCTTCTCCACTTGCAAGAGGGATTTCATGCATCTATTTAATAATATGCCTTATGTGAACTATTATTATTTCTTTTTGCAGGAATAATAAGAAAAAAATTTCACAGAAATCTATTTTGTTCACTTCGCTCATTTATTATTAATTTCCTTGCTACTTCAAGGCTAATTTATTTGCACATAGACATGCGATGTTTCTAAATATAGAAGAATCATCTCATACTATTAGTTTGGAATTTAAAAATGATCATACTCTGGGCCAATAGAGAAACAAGGGACCATGGCTTGGCTCCTTTCTTTTTCTGACTTAAGGGTATCATAATTAAAAAACAAAACCAAAAAACCCAAAACCCCAAACCAAAAAAACTGATTAGAAGTTATACAAGAAAGTTTAGATTTCTCCTTCCTAATGGCATTGCAGGAACTCTGAGTCAGCTATGACTGGAATCTGGTCCCTCCTAGGCTGTGGCCCCTGTGGGATTGCCACATCCACCGTGGATGCTACCTACCATTAGGCCCCAGCCTAGAGGACTGGAGAGGCCAAGGCTGTTCCTGTTGATTCCTCCACTCACGCTGGCCCTCAGGGGACAACAGGCCCTCCTCCCTCAGACCCTCAGGGGACAACAGACCCTCCTCCCTCTCACCCTCAGGGGACAACAGGCCCTCCTCCCTCTCACCCTCAGGGGACAACAGACCCTCCTCCCTCTGACCCTCAGGGGACAACAGGCCCTCCTCCCTCTGACCCTCATGCTTTTCTTCACCTAGGAGAAGATGGACTTGGTCACTCCACCACCCTTTTCCTTTGGGCAGTAATGGTATATATTTGTTCTTAGAGTTTCTATGTGTCCATTTTCCCATGCCCACTACTGCCTCAGGCCCTGATCTTGTGCTTTAAGACCAATGTCGCTAAGCCTTCGCAGTGACGCAGTCCTGTGTATTGTCAGCCAGTGGTTGGCGGGGATTGGACACTGTACGCAGAGGGGACAGTTTGGGACTTTGGAGCTTTTGAGGAATTGAAGTTTTTAATTCTTTTCAGTCAGCACTGTGTGGGATGAAAGCCTTTTATTTGCTGAGGATGCTATCTTTTATCAAGCGCTTTCTCAGTCCTGACTCCTGCTGTGGAGTCTTTTCCTGTTTACTGTTGAGCGAGTTCAAAGTTTAGAGGGTCTAAGGAAATCTCCAGCATCACAAAGTAAGTCTGCAGTGTTTTCCCGTCTGCTGCCAACATAGGAACCCCTAGTCTAATGTGTAATGGATTAAGTGAAATTCTGCAGGATCCCGAGTGACTGCAGCGGCAGAAATGCTGCAGGTCCCCAAGCAGCAGCGGCAGTGGGCAGTGGTCCACAAGAGCAGCAGTCCTAGGCAGGGACAGTGTAGTTCCCAAGTGGCTGCAGTGGGCCACGAGGGGCAGCGAGTCTCCTGAGGAGACACAGACAGATGGGCTTGCCATGAGACCGTGCTGCAGGTCTCTCAAGGCGGCTGGTTCTGGGCAGCAAGCCACACGAAGGGTGAGAGACAGAGACATGGATAGGCACACCATGCAGAGTGAGGCTGGATATTTATTTAGTGGGTTATGGAAGGGAAGGGGAGAGGGGGTAAAAGAAGGGGGGAAAAGCAGAGAGAGTGGGGGGAGGGGAGAAGTAGGGAGAATGGAGCTAGGCAGAAGTTGGCTCTTCTGGGGAGAGAAGGGACTCAGGCTGGAAACTGACCATCAGCTCACCTGGGGGTGGGGGTGGGGGGTGGGCGTGGCTTGTCTCTTAAAGGGATAGAGCAGACCATTACATAATGAGTTTTGTCAGAATGGAATTGGTTCACTTAAAACCAGCAATAATGTGTGTGTTTGTGTGTGTGCACACGTGTGTGTTCATGTGTGTGCTAGTGCATATGTGGACACAAGTGTATATGCATACATGTGGAGACCAGAGGACAACCTAAGCTGTTGCTTTGGTTCTGTCCATCTTGGTTTTTGTGCTGTCTTTCACTGGCCTGGAGCTCACCAGACAGGCTGGGCTGCACAGCCAGCAGCCAGCGAGTCTCAGGATCTGCCTCTTGTCTCCTCCCTAGAGATGGGATTCTCCATATGCACCACCAAGCCCAGCTTTTCACATCAGTGCTCAGTGCTGGGGATCAAGCTCAGATCCTCCTGCTGCCAAGGCAAGCCCTTTCCTGACCCAGTCACCTCCCAGTCCAGTAGCAAACCTAAGGAAGGAACCCGGACTTGAAATTGCCGAGGTATCCACCAATGAGATGTTTGGATTCCAGCAGAACAAATCTTGCTGTTGTTGTTTTAGAGAGAGAAGTTCTGCTGCTTAGGAGAGGGCAGGAGGGTGTGCGAGGGCACAGGAGGCATTGTGTGCCTTCCCAGGTGCCCAGTGAGGATTTTTACCTAGGAGGCAACAAACTTCTGTTGATCCTACTGTTGGTCCTATAGTAATAATCACCTCCCAGGGGTAGGAGCCCAGAAGCCGTGAGAGACCCTGTCTTCCTTCAGTTTGTGGGCGTAAGGAAATCAAATCAAGCATTGTATTTCTGTGTTCTAAAGTGATAATACTAATAACATCATCATCATCATCATCATCATTATTATTATTAGATAAGGTCTCATATAGCCAAGTGTGGCCTCAAATTGATTGTGTAGCCCTGGCTGGCCTTGAACTCCTGATCCATCTGCCTCTATGAAGTCATTTTTCTCCTCTTTTATTTTTGTTTTAAACATATGTTATCTGTAACTGTAGTGTAGAACAGATAAAGTATAGCAAATAAATCATACTTTAAAAAGTTAGTTTATACACATTCGTTAAAGAGATTAAGTGCATTATTTACTTTTAGGTCAGTGTGGCCGAAATGCTTGACAGAGTCAATGTAAGCCAAGGAAGTTTGTTTGTTAAGTTTGGCTCACAGTTTCGGGGAAGCCGTGGTGGCAGGGGCAGTTTCTTCATGTGCTTTGAGCATGAGGAGGAGGTGAGGCAGGATCCCTGGGCTGGGCTGTAACCCATGCCTAACGACCCCGTTCTGCCAGCTTGGTCTTACCTCCCTCAGGTTCCACAGCCTCTTAAAACAGTCACTGGCTAGGGACGGGCATCTCAAACCTCAAACCATAACATTAAGTTACTCACACCTCAGCACACTTACACACTCTTCCCTACCCTTATTTCTCGGTGTCTGAGAGCCGTGCTAGGTGTGGCTGTTCACGTCCGTCAGGGGACAGACGCTAACCTAAGTTTAAGCACATTCTCATAAAGTCATTTTCTTTAGTCACTGCATTCCGCTCCCTCCCCTGCACACACCCTGGTGGGTCAATGTTCAGGTTCTTAATCACAGGCCTTTCCCTGAGCCACTGGCTGCTTTCTTTGGCAACCCTTCAAGATATCAGGTTTCCTGTGATCAAAGGAGCCCGGGACCTGCTTGCACTTGCCTTTTATTCTTGGAAGAGGACCTCAGAGGTGGAGCTGGAGGCTCAGTTTAGGGTCCTCCGTGTAGTGAGCATTCTTTTGAACGATTGGTGTTGAGGAGGAAGGCCATTCTTACAACAGCCTATACCTGCCTTGATCAACACTGTTCATGTGACCCTGTCAGTTATGTTAGGGTTGCTAGTCCCTTCTCACCCTTCCTGGATCAGCTCTCCATCGATAAGAAAAGAGGAGAAAGGATTTCCTTGTTTCTGAGATACAGGCCCACAAGGAAAGTGACCTGGTTAGGGTTTCTCTTGCTGTGGTAAAACACTGACTGAACGTAACTTGGGGAAGAAAGGGTTTGTTCCTTTTTTTATTACTTATCTGTTGGTTCTCTTTTCCTCCCTCCCTCCCTCCCTCCCTCCCTCCCTCCCTCCCTCCCTCCCTCCCTCCCTCCCTCCTCCTCCCTTTCTCCCTTCCTCCCTTTTTACTTTGTTTCTCTTTCTTTTTCTCCCCCTCCCTCCCCCTCCCTCTCTCCCTTCCTCCCTTTTTACTTTGTTCCTCCCTCCCTCCCTCCCTCCCTCCCTTCCTCCCTCCCTCCCCCCTCCTTCTCTCCCTTCCTCCCTTTTTACTTTGTTTCTCTCTTTCTCTCTCTCCCCCTCCCTTCCTCCCTCCATTCCTCCCTTCCTCCCTCCTTTATTTTTTTGAGGCAGGGTCTCTACATTGTCCTGGCTGTCCTGGAAATATGTAGACCAGGCTGGTCTCGAACTCACAGAGATCCACCTCTGCATCTGCCTCCCGAGTGCTGGGATTAAAGATGTGCACCACCGCACCTGGCAACTTATTTCATTTTATATTTCCATGTTATGTCCTTCCTGGAGGGAAGTCAAGGCAGGAACCTGGAGGCAGGAACTGAAGCAGAGATCAGGGAGGGGTATTCCTCATGGCTTGCTAGCCTGGGTCTTTACACAACCCAAATCCACCTGCTCTAGGGATGGCACTGCCCACAGTGGGCTGAGGTTCCCCCCAATCCATCATCTAGAAGCAACTCTTCAATTGCCAGTTCCTCTTTTCAAATATGCCCTGGTTTGTGTCAGGTTGACATGGATGATAAAGGCTAGTTTGTTTTTCCCTTTTAAAACAATTAATGCTAATCACGCACATTTCAAAAGGCAGCTCCAAACCCCAGCCTTGCAGTATCCTACTTTAAGGTAACAGAGAGATACAGAGTTCTTGTTTATATAGAAAGCTCCCTGTCTGGAGATGCACAGGCCTCTGCGGAAGCACCAAGGTGAAGGAAGTCACTTCCAGTGTCCTGTTTTTATTTTGCTGCTTTGTAGGAATGGGTACATTACACAAAGCTCATTTAGTGCGCCTTAAACCTTTCAGAAGACAAGGTAAAAGCAAATGCATGGCTCTAATTGACTTGGATTTCAGGCCAACGAAGTGATTGGTCAGGCCTTCCAGTGGGCTTGAAAGGCAGAACAAGGAGGGCCCTGGTTTTAGGGTCCAGTCTGACTGTGTGGCGCTTAGGGCCAGGGACTCCATTTCAGTTGGTCTGGTCTACTGGGGCCTAGTACAGGAGCTGGGTCTAAAACCAAGTCTTCCAGCATTTTTGTGTGACATTTCTGTGTTTTTTTGAGGTTTTACATCTAGTCTTTAGAGACGAAGAACAATCTTTTTTCTACTGTTCTTCCTGCCACACAGTGGTGGATCCTTTTTTTAAAATTTTTTTTTGGATATTCCTGTTATAGAAGCTATAATTATATTGCTCTTCGCCTCTTCTCTGGGAAAAGAACCTAAGCTTCTTAAACGCGTACAGCCACAGATCTGGCCTGGATATATGAAGCAGTCAGTTGCCTGACACCTGCGTTTGCGTTCAGATTGAAAAAGAATGATATATATTTTCTCTGTACAGTGAAGAATCAAGGCCCAGAAAGTTGAATGATACGTAGCTGTTTCTCTGTGGGTCTTCTGCGGCCTTAAGCAGGGGTTCTTTGCCGTGTGGACGGTGATGACCTTCCACATTGAGGAGGAGACCAGGGTGGACCCCGAGTGACTGACTTACGTTCCCAAACTCAGAAGAGAAAATGTGTTCAGTTTTTCTCCCCAGTGAAATCTGAGGAGTTCTCTTAGAGCGAACCTTCCACTTGTTCTTGATCAGAGCGGAGAAGGACCTCTAGGTTGTTCTAGAAATGAGCTTTTAAAACTCCCACCTGCTGGGGTTGAAGGCTTGTGCCACAGGAGCAGGTGGATCTCTGAGTCCCAGGCCAGCCTGGTCTACTGAGTGAGTTCCAGGACAGCCAGAGCTACACAGAGAAACCCTGTCTAGGAAAACCAAAAACAAACCTCAGAACAAGAGCAAGAGCAGCCAAAGCCCTTGCCTGCTGTGTCTGCAGTAATACTGTGCACGACTGTTAGAGCAGCTAGGCTCTCTCTCACCTTAAAACCCTTCAGGGCTGGGATGCAGCTCTGTTGGCAGGGTGCTTTCCTAACGTGCATGAGGACCTGAGTGTTGAAATAAGAGCGGCTCGGGCTGCGTCCCCAGCACCCCAGCCGCCTGGCTAGCTTATGCCCCGAAATAACAACACACAAACTGTATTCATTTAAATACTGCTTGGCCCATTTCTATCTAGCCTCTTCTAGGCTAATTCTCACATATTAATTTAGCCCATTTCCATTCATCTGTGTAGCACCGCTAGGTGCGCTTACCGGGAAGATTCTAGCCTACATCCATCTTGGGTTGGAGCTTCATCGCGCGTCTGGCTCTGAGAGGAGCTATGGAGTCTCTCCGGGAGAGAGTTTGATTCCTAGCGCCATATAAACCTGGCGCAGTGGCACATGCAACAGCGGCAGACGTGCCCGGTATCTGTGGCTACACCATGAGTGTGAAGAAGACTGACTCAAGGCTGAGAGTTTACTCGGGTGTGTGTTGTTCTGCAAGATGGCGCACTGGATAAAGTGCTTGCTGCCCAATCATGAACACTGAAGTTCAGCTCCTCAGAACCCGTGCAGATGCCAGGCAGACATGGTTAGTCTCCTGTCGTCCCAGTACTGGGAGGCGGGGAGGGTCAGTCTCCGTGGTGAGTACCACACCAGCTGTAATTGGTGGGAGGCCTTGCCTTAGTAAACAGAGAGAGATTAAGGAAGACGTGCAAGGTCAATTTACACAAAGTGTGCAGGAACACACATACTCAAACCCACACACAGTGTACACATACATACACACAGGAAAACAGTTTCAGAACTGGATCATTTTTAATCCGTTTTGTTTTTATTTTTGGAGACAAGAATCTTGCTGTTGCCCAGACTGGCCTGAAGCTCCCAGCCCTCTTGACTGCCTGCAAAACGCTGGGATTACAGGCATGTGCTTGCACACCTTGCTGGAAATTAATAATTCTTTTAAAATGCCACTCAGCTTTAAACCATGCTTTAGACAATAATTTATAGCATGGTAGGAAAATTAATAGGTTGCCTTTGTAGCCATTTCTTGAGCAAATATTAAGTATCATGAACCCCATATTTTTAGATTTCTATAAATCTTGTAGAGTTTATTTTTGCCTTGATAAATGTCAGTAAAGGTTCTCCGTCCACACTCCTGGCTGTGAAGTTAATGGGTGGAGAAGTATGTGTGTGTGTGTGTGTGCGCGTGCATGTGCGTGTGTGTATGTGTGTGTGTTGTTCCAGGCTCTACCGTAGTGACCCCACTATATCAGGATTTACAGCTGCCTTGTCCAGTTTCTAGAAGGCTTATTCCTTGTGCCCTTTGCCCTGCTGACCACTGGACAGATGGAGCAAGCACACGGATGGCACAGGGTCTAGGAGCCCAGCTGCTTGCTGCTGCCTGTAATGTGAACGCTTCGCCACACGGGACAGCAAAACAAGGCCTGCATTGTTGGGAGCCGCTCTCCAGGCTGTGGGCCCTTCTTCCTATTACAGTTGACTGTTTGTCACAGGCGTGCTCTGCAGAGGACACCAGTGAGGCCAATTGAACTGATGGGAGTTAAGAGAGAAATCCTTTCTGGATGCGTGGTTCATGACCCCATTGCTCAGCAGCCCCTGGGGAGCCTTCCTCTTCCCTCTGTGAGCTTTACATGTAGCACGGATACAGCTAACCATTTGCCTGTCCCTCTCTGGCGTCTTCCACATCACAAAGCAGAGACTTGTAACTTATAGGACCCATGCATAGACTGCTCATTGAAAGGGGGATGGGCATAAATATAGTTGAAAATAGTCGTCTTGCTGCCTCTCCTGCCTGTGTGAACCAGACCTCTCCACGCATGAGGGACATCTGATGGACAGATGGAACTCCATCCACAGAGCCTGACTCAACAGGTCAGAGGTCAGGCCTGGAGATGCATATGTTTTTGCAGGTTTCCATGGGTTGACTGTTCAAAGACCACATTTGGTCACATTGATTAGAATTGACTCTTTCTTTGCACCCCTTTTGTGTGGGGAGAGGTGTTGTTGTTTGGTTTTGTTTCTTGCTCTTTGAGAGACTGTCCTGTATCCAGCTTTGGCTGTCCTGGAACTTGGTATGTCTTGACCTGGCCTTGAAGTTGGAGTGCTCACTCGGCGTCTGCTCCAAGTGCTGGTATAACAGATGTGAAACACCATGTCTAGCGCGTGTGTGCTTTGTGTATGTGTAAATGGAGATTGAACCCACGACATCACGTGTGTTCTGCATCCACCGGGTCACATCCGCAGCTCTTGTGTGCCTCTTTATTTTTAAATTATTTTATTAGATGAGTGTCTTGCTAGCACATCTTTCTGTGCATCATTTGCTTGGGGCCCTTGGAGGCCAGAAGACAGCAACAGTTTCCCTGGGTCTGGATTGAGTTATAGACAGGTGTGAACTGCCATGTGGGTGTGCTGGGAATTGAACCCAGAACCTCTGGAAGAACAGCCAGTGAACCTAACCGTGGAGCCACCTCTGCAGCCCCTTGTGTGCCGTTTTAGAAAAGCAAATGTTAATGTGCTGTATATGTAGCGGTGTGGTTTCGCTTGTGCTGGTACCTGCTGGCCACGTCATCCTTCCCGGCTGCTGCCTGGTGTTCCAGAGCGTTTATGTCAGCCACTGAGTGTTGTGGTTCTTTCCAGTGTTGTTTTTTAGTGTGTGTGTTATAAACAAGTGCTTTTACTCTACTGTGTGCAAGCAAGCGTGTCAAGGATCATAGGCAGAAGTGAAAGTGCTAATCATACGGAATTTTAGTTTAGACACTGGCTTCTTGGGATGCACACAGTAATGCCCACCATAGGCAATTTGTCTTAGTTACCCCCCAGTTTGGAGCTAATTTAGTGCTATCAAGTCAGAACAATGTCCTGGATGGACCCTTTTAAATATTTGTCTGCAGAGGCTTTTGGATCACTGGCCAAGCTTTCTGAACTTTTTCTTATATATTTCAAAAACACTAATAATCAATGTTCCTCCTTTTATTAATAGCTCCAGATGGATAAGAACTATTCAAGTGTTTGTTTTCCTCTTTGTGCTCGTGTATGTGTGTGTGCTTGTGTGCATGTCTGTGTGTATGCGTGAGCATCTGTGTGTGTGTGCTGCATGCGCATCTGTGTGTGTATGTGTGTGCGTGTGAGTGTGAGTGTGTGTGCTGGGTTTGGGTCTATAGTCCAGCTTGGCCTCCAATTAGTGATCCTCCTGCCTCAGTCTCCTTACTGCTGGGACTGTAGGCATGCACCACCATATCAGGTTTCCAGTTGTGTTGGGGGAGGGACACTTTGAGACAGCTAAGGCTGTCCTGGAACTTTTCCCTCCACCCCTAAGAGCTGGACTACAGACTGCTGAGGCTGTCCTGGAACTTTCCCTTCCACCCCTCAGAGCTGGACTACAGACTGCTGAGGCTGTCCTGGAACTTTTCCCTCCACCCCTAAGAGCTGGACTATAGATGCCCACTGTGATCTTCACAGAAATTTTCAAATGTGGAGTCAGCTAGAGTTTCCCTACTGGTATGGTTTTACCTCACACCAGACTCATGTGCTTACCCAGGAGTGACACTGTCTGTGCCATCCTCCAGAGCCAGTTCACGAGGGGGCAGGTACCAGGGAAGCCCGTGGTCATAGGCGAGCTATAGAGTGGTCAGTGGGCTTTTAATTCTACCACTAACCAGTTCCAAATTTTCAGATTTCATGGACTGAAATTGGGGAGGGAAGAGGAGGCATGGAGGGAGGGGGAGAAAGGGAGAGAGAGAATGAGAATGTATGTTCATTCAGGGTTGTCACCCCCTTTTGCCCATGTCATTAAAACCAACCCAAAAGTTTTTATTATTCTAAAAATTAGAGAAGTCTCCTCCCAATAAAACAAAGCAAACCAACCAACCAGTCAGGACGGGATTATTCCATAATAAAAGGCATTACTTTTAAGTTTAATTTCCCTTTTGCCTGAGTGAAAATGTTTAGTGCCTGAGTGGCCAGCCCCAGAGTCGGCCATTTTTGCACACCCTGTGTGTCCGTGGAGGTTTTCCTCTGCCCACTATGCTCCTGGTTAACGCCTTGGACCGGGACTGTGCTGCCCTACCAGGGAAGATGCACTGCAGCAGTTCTTAGGGCTCTTTCTGCCCGTGGCACCTGGTGGGAAGTGTCCGCCATACCAACCAGCAGCTTCCTGTAGCACACAGATGGCCTGCCCCTGCAAACCTGTGCCGCCATCTGTGGCGACAAGTGCCATACCGTTTAAAGGTCACTTCCTTGCCTTTAGGATCTTAGCAGAGTCACCCTGTTTAGTCACCTGCTGGTCCTTAGCACGGTGGTGGTTTTATCTTACAGCTTCTTGACAAGTCTGGTTTTTGATTAGCTGTGGAGGCAGAGTTGGGTGAAGCGTGCAGGCCCCCTCATGTAGGGAACCCTCGTAAGCTCTTAGACTTTCCTGAGTGCTTTTGGATGTGGGGGTAACCCCAACACATAACAACAGCCCGAGCCTGAGTGGCCCAATTTCAGGCTCATGTAGTTTGTGGGAACAGGTGAAAGGGTAACCCCCAGAGTCAGGCATTTCCGTGTTAGTCCTTTCCGAAGGACCACGGTGTAAAGGGCTCACTAGATTTTTAGGTAATGCTTTGAGGGGAGTTCGAGGCCAGTCTGGGACCCACGAGACCCTGCCTCAAAGAAACAAAGGGAAGGGCTGGGGAGCGGGCTCCGTGGGGAAGAGCATGTGTTCTTGCAGAGGGCCTGGGCTTAGTTCCCAGCACCCACATGGGGGCTCACAGCTGTTTGCACCTCCAGGTCCAGGGGATCCCACGCCCTCTTCTGACCTCCACAGGCACCAGGCACACTTGTGGTGCACAGATACAAGTGCAGGCAAAACGCTCATGTACATAAAATAAATCATCTTATAAAAAAAGCCTTGTTCTGCTAGGCATTTGTTGTTTCAGTGTATGGGGATCAGGTACTGAGGGAGTTGAATGGCCTAAACATTTTAATAATTCTTAAGTTTGGTGAACATGGGCCTTGTAACAAGGGACATAAAAGCCATGTAAAAGGGACAGTGTACTGCATGTCCATCCCACAGAGCCAGGTCGGACACCCCCTCTCTGAAGTTGTTTCAGAAAATATAACGGAAGTGTTTCTGAAGGAAAGGTTGGAGAGTTGTGTGTGCTTCTCTTGGCTTTCCCTCAAGCCTCCTGGTCCGAGACCTAATAAATATTTAATGCAAGGAGGCGGCTGCTGAGCTGGCTCCGTTGCTATGGAGAGGTGACTGTGGTCTCAGCTCTGTGACAGCAACAGGTTTTCGGTGACAGGGAGAGGGAAAGGTCATTCAGCCTGGGCTTGAGGTGACTTCTTGGTTCTGGTGAGGCTTGCTGGCAGGGAGTGTTTTGACAGCCCATGATTAAGTGCTGTTCTGTTTTACCCAGCTTTGATTTCAGCTCTGACTGTAAAATCCTAGCCTTAGACATTGATACAGTGAAGGTGGGAGCTATGGCTTATTTCTAGTATTGTTGTGAAACTCTGCCTGGGAGGTGGAAGAATGAGCTGTTTACTCTATACAGAGCAACCCAGAACATTGCGAAAACCTTGCCTGACGAAATCGCTTTCATCTGAAGAAGCAGGACTCTTCTTCCTGATTCTGCCCATCCCTCGATCAGTTTTTAAATCTGGCTACAACATTTGTCCTGTGTAATTTAAACTTTGATTATCCTGCTTATGTCTCGCTTGAAAAATCAACCAATAAATGAGTGTGACTTTGTGAAGCCTTAAAGTCTTCATCTTTCTGTCTCGTGAGTATTTCAGGGACGTTTCGTAAATGCATTTTTAAATTAGAAATTGTTGGAGAAAGGCCTTGTTGTGTTTTCCAGACTTATGTCAAACTTCGCCTGAAGCCATCTGCCTTAGGCTCCTATTGCTCTGATTTAACACTAACTGATTTAACACTAACTGCCAACTTGGGGAGGAGAGGCTTTGTTTCAGCTCTCAGTGTTCAGGTCCCGCTCTATGGCTGAGGGACTTCAGGGCAGGAACTGAGCCGAGGCTGTGGAGGATTGCCGCTTACTGACTTGTTCCTCACGGTTTTCTCAAGTCCACACACCCAGGGGTGGTACCACCTATGTGTCCTTGCCTTCCCACATCTATCATTAATCACAAACAAGACCTACAGACCTACAGACCAATCTGAAGGAGGCATTTTCTCAATTAAGATTCCTTCTCCCTAGCTATGGCAAACCCAACCAAGATACCATCCTCTTGTGCCAGCCTACCAAATGGCTGGGGCCACGGGCGTGCGCGCTACACCTCGCATAAACAACATCTTTCTGAAAAGCATTTTGCTTCTCTTTGCTCTGGTGCCAACTCAGTGGAGTGTATATTCAGGTCTTAGCATTTAGCAGACTTGTGTCATGTTGACAGTGCAACTGTGCAGCCCTTAGAGGGAAAGCCGTGTGATTGTGTTATTTTTATACTGTGGCGGTTTGAGTGAGACCGGCCCCATAAGCACATTGGTTTGAGTGCTTGATGTCCCTCCCGTTGGTGGAGCTGTTTGGGACTGACGAGTGTGGCCTTGTTGGAGGTGTGTCGCTATGATGCTTTTCAGTTTCCAAAGCCCGCAGTGTTCTCAGTCTCTCTGCCTCATAGCTGTCCAGATGTGAGTTCTCAGCTACTGTCCAGTGCCTCCTGCCTGCCTGCAGCCGTGCTCCCTGAGTCCATGGTCGTAGACCCCAACCCTCTAAAACTGTGAGCAAGGCCTCAGTGAACGCTTTATAAGTTTTTCTGTCATGGTGTCTTACCACAGCAATAGAAGAACAACTAAGACGTGAAGGCAGCTTATTTTAAAAACCTTTAATTGGACTCCTTTCTATTCTATAAGGTTAGAGTCAGGTGGAGCAAAGGCACGGCAGCAGGAACACTGGCTCCACCTCTCAATCCAGAAGCAGGAGGCTGAGAACACACTGGCACACTGGGGTTGGAGCCCAGAGCCCAGCACTGGCGACAGCCTCCTTCAACAAGGCTCCAATGGTACAGGAGTCCTTGGGGCTGGAGGCTCACTGCACTTGCATGGATGCTGTCGCTTAAGGGCCGGGTCCTTGCTCCACGGTCTTCCCTTAAAGCATGGCTTTTCTCATGGTTGTGATCAGAAGAACGAGAACCCAGATCAGGTCCCCATTTGTCACTCCTCTGCCTGAGATTGTTTTATCTGACCCTGGATACACAAAATAAGTATATAAACCAAACCTTAATGACGGTAAATCATCGAGGACAAAGGAACCCAGTTCTGTGATGTACGCATTTTATCATTAAAGAAGAAAACAGATTTGCATACTGACAAGATGGATGTTTGTCTGTTTAGCACATCCATTCCTATAGTTTACTAACTTTGTAACCCTATGCCAAGAAATGCCGATAAGACACTGCTAAGCAGTCTTTGTTTCCAGGAATTAAACCGTTATTTTCCTAGAAGAGTAGAAGACTGTATGCAGCACAGATGCTGCCATTCGTGACATTCCCGTCAAAGCCGAGCCTAGTGTTTGGGGCACTGTGCTCTGACAGATGCCCAGTGCCAGTGTCCATGTGTGCTCAGAACCAGGGCTGCGGTGAAGTCTTGAGATGTGGTGTGGATGAGCCTGACCAGAAACTTCCTCAGGCCCATGACCTGCTTGGTTGGGAATTCATGCTTGGTCCTCGTGTGTCAGAACACATCCAGGAACACGTGTGAGGAGAATCCTGAGCATGTGTGAGAAAAACACCAAGAAGACAAGAGTCTTGTGACCTCAGTTTCTACAAAAGCGTGGAATTGGTCTCGGATCGCTTTTGTGCCCCTCCCAGGTGTAGCGGGTAGGAGTGAGTTTACCTCGGATTAATCTTCCCAGCTGGCTACTGTTAACTTGCTCATGCGCCTCTGTGGAAAAACATGGGTTTGCCGTCTGTGGCTTGGCCACCATGTGTGAGGCATGTCCTTGTGGTTGTAGCACACTCTAGTCACATGACTCTTCTTAACCCTCAGAGTATAAATTGTCTGATGATCTGAATAAAGTTGGCTATTTCATGAGACTTTGCCTCCTTTATCAGCTCCATCCCCTCAGATCCCCCCACCAGCTGGAGCAGTAAACAGCTGTGCCTTCAGAAGTCTTTGCCACGTTGTTATGGGGCTGTGGCCTACAATTGAGGAAGCTTTGACCTTTCACCTTAGTACTTTGTGGGAGGAGCCTATCAGGTATTGTTGGCTGAGACTGCTCGTTCATTTCCCAGCCGCCCAGACCCGAAACAATCACACAGAAACTATATTAATTACAATACCATTTGGCCGATAGTTTAAGTGTATTTCTAGTTAGCTCTTACATCTTAAATTAACCCATTTCTATTATTTTATATTTTACCATGATGCTCATGATTTACTGGTACCGGGTTTGTGGGTGTCATTTCTCCTCTGATGGCTACATAGTATCTCCCTGACCCTGCCTACTCTCTCTATATCTTTTCCAGCATGGCTATATTCTGTTAAGCCATTGGCCAAAAGCAGCTTCTTTATTAACCAATGGCAATAAAACATATTCACAACATACAGAGGGGATCCCGCATCAAGTTATGTCTTGCAGTGATCCTTGGGGACGTTGTTCATCTGGTTGTAATGTTAAGGGAGAAGGTACTTAAGTGACTGGGAGCTGCCTGTTAGATGAACTTGGTCTATGTCTTGAGTGGGTGTGAACATGCCGTGGAATTTTCCTCCAGGCAGCTAAGTCTGGTAGGCAGATACATACTGTATTTAACTGTGTGCCAAGATAGGAAGCTATATACCCACAGGGGTTTGGACTGCTAGTGTGAATGTTCAGGGGTCACCAGGAGCTGGGGGAGCAGAGCCTGATTTGTGGGGTGGTGCGTTAGACGGAAGTGAACCAAGTTTTGCAAACACTGAGGGTGTGTGGCTCATCTAGGTTTTGCAGTGCTGTGGAGTGATAGACAGACAGACACACACACACATACACACACACATACCCTTCTAAAACGTCTCTGCTGGGCTATCCTTCATGTCGGGAGATTGGAATGGAACAGGACATGGTTCATTTAAGATGGAATCTTAAATTCCCTGCTGGTGTGTTTTATGGTATTGACCCTCTTTAAGAACAGTTTTCCCCCATTTTGAAGTGGTGCTGGCATCAGGGCTGGCGGGTATATATAATCCCCTACAGTTGAGCACAGCTAAGTTTTCTGTTTACATTGTATTGTTTAGAATTTACAGCCATAATAACTGACTCATACAAAAAGAGATTCCGTGTAGGTGCTTGCTTGTGTGCAGCTGAGCCAGTGCTAATTCCGAGACAGTTTCCTGTATGCTGGGACACCTTAGCCTTTGCTGCTTAGGACGGATTACCGTTCTGTAGCCGGTTAATCTCCTTCGGATCATTAATGGCTTAGAGACTAATAAGCTAACCCTGTAAATACTACTTCATGCCTGGAAAAACAAAAGAGTCAATGTTCCTGGAAAACCTGAGATGTTTTCTCTTTGTAGTGAAGTGGGGCCGTGTTCAGGTGAGACGCGACGAGCCAGGTGTCTTATTCCAGGGGTGGCTGTAATTAGAGGTTTCTTCCAGTTTGATTAGAGGACCCTAAGCAACAAGTGCCTTCCCATCTGGGTGAGGCTCAGGTACCCTCGGAGGTTCTGCTCCTAACTTTCAGTGACTTGGGCTCTGGTGAGGACTCACATTTTTACCAACCAACAAGGAGAAAAGCATTGACAGAGGACACGAGGTTCGTGTCTTGTGTGCCACAGTCCACTCAGAGTTGAGACGATTTCTAGGGCTCGGCATAAAACAAAGGTGGGCTTTGCTGTTGAGACCATTCATGATCTGTTTTCCTCCCTTGTGTTCCTCATCCTATCCCTCCCCTCCCCTCCCCATCCGACCCTTCCCCTCTTCTCCCCTCCACCTTTTCTCAGCTGAGAAATTGGAATTACTTAGTGGTAATCCTGAACCTGGTCGTTGTGCTGCTTGGCTCACTTTTCCTGTGCAGGAAGAAGAACAAGGCTGGCCATTCTTTGTGGGTGACCCGGATCAGGCCTCTCCTCTGAAGACCAGGCTTTCCACTTGTAAATTTACCTGCCAGGATGGTAGAGAGGACTTAAAAGTACACCGTGTTTAAAAATTTTTTCTTTTATGATCAAACCACTTCTGTGAGATTTGCCTTAACAAAAATTTGAATGTACCATATGGTATTGTTAGCAATTAGTATTTGAGTCCATTTTTGGGGTGTGTGTGTTGTGCTCATGTACACAGGCAGATGCATTTTGTGTGTGTGTGTGTGGACTAATACATGTTTGTGCATGTGTGTGGAGGTCAGAAGATAGTCTCGAATGTTCCTCAGGCATCATCTGCCTTGATATTTTGTTTTCCTGTGAGGCACAGTCTTACTTTGTCACTCTGGTTGGCCTGGCGCTCCCTGTGTCAGGGTTCTCAACCTGTTTGTCACAACCCCTTTGGGGGCTGAATGACTCTTTCATGGGGGTCACATATCAGATATTCTGCATATCAGATATTTACATTATGATTCATAATTAAGGTTATGAAGTAGCAATGAAATAATTTTATGGTTGGTGGTCACCACAACGTGAAGAATTGTATTAAAGTGTTGCAGCATTAGGAGGGTTGAGAACCACTGCCCTACTCTAGACCAAGCTGGCCTTGAACTCCGTTCTGCCTCTACCTCCTGAGGGCTGGGATCACTCCCAGCTATAAACAACCTGATTTAAAACAACAGCAACAACAAAACCATTTATGTGTACGGGTGTTTTGCCTGCATGTATGTCTGTACCACATACGTGCCTGGTGCCTGAGGAGGCCAGAAGAGATGGGTGGAATTACAAAAGGTTGTAGGCACCATGTGGGGGCCAAGAACTGAACCCAATTCCTCTGGAAGAACAGTCAGTGCTTGTAACTTTAGAGCCATCTCTCCAGCCCCACCTTGACTTTTGAGACACAGTCTCTCACTTGGTAGGGAGCTTGCCAAGTGTTGGGTCCAGGGGGTTCTCACAAAGATGGGGACAGACCATCAAAGTCTAATAAATCAGGAGCAAACTTTATTCCAGAAACCAGATTCCAGGAAAAAAATAAAATAAAAAATCTCCATGGGGCATAAAAAACTTATCAGCTAGCTGAGACCACAGCCAGAGATGGATTTTGTAAGGCTGTGGCCTAGGCCAGTTTCTGAGCCAACCTTCTTATAGTAAGGTGTACCAAGCATTAGGTCTGAACAAAGGAATTTTTACAGTCTTGAGGTAAAACTCAGATACAGATTGCCTGCCTCCCTCCCTCCCTCCCTCCCTCCCTCCCTCCCTCCCTC
>JABTXL010016972.1:5464429-5485413 GCA_025134845.1 Neodon shergylaensis | reverse complement strand
AGATTGCCTTTCTTTACAATCTTCATTAACAGAGTTTTCCAGTTAAAACCAGTGTTTGTAGTTAATCTATTGTCTTCCTTGGTACTTCCAGGTAGTGTTCCCGAAGCCCTGTGTTCTTCTCCCCTTTGATGCTGCCAGTTTCACATAGCAGGGATAATGTGTAACCCAGAGGTCATGTATCTGTCTTTTAAAACTTAGCTCAGCTCATATCCATGTTAATCAAGGATGGCCGGGGTGTTAGGCTCTCAGTTTGCAGAGAGATGCTTCGGCCTTGTAAAAAGAGCTATGGTTGTAAAGCGGAGTAACCACTGTTAATAGTCAATCCTCAATCTGCTGAGAAAGCTGCTGACAGTCTGTTCTCATTCTCCTAGGCTTACAACTTTATATTTATTTCTACATTCTTATTTCTGGAATCTACATTTTTGTATTCTTATTCTTGGACCCTTCACTAAGTAGGCCAAGGTGGCTGCCTAGTGAAGTAGGATCTTTCTCTCTCTGTCCCCCAGCTCTGGGATTACAGACACAAACCGCCACCTTGAGTTACTTGAGTTCTGAGTATAAAACTCAGGCCTACGCTGACTGAGTTTGTCCTCGTCCCAGGACGCTGCTCCCTGGCCTTGGCACTTGAGTAGAGCAGGCTGAGATTTCGTCCGAGGAAAAGTTTACCGCTGCCCTGGCTTTGCATCTGCTCTGCAGCAGGAAATGATCAATTCTGTTAATCTGTGTCGGGTACCAGACGGGTTTAGATAACAGGCAGTTTATAATTTTCAAAGTTCTAAGAGTGTGCTAATCTGAAATTCAGAAAAAAAAAACCAACCCCGTTCATAAAAGCCCTGTCTTGGAGAGCAGGTGGGCGCAGACTTCTTCCGCTGACCGACAGTGCCCTGAGAGCGAGGTTGTGGTAGCAGCTGCACGACCCTGAAGCTACCAGAAATTGTACTCCTTTATTTATTTTGAGACAGAAGTTTGAGGTATCCCCAGACTCGCAGCAATCCCCCTGCCTCATCTTCAAGAGAGCTGGGATTACAGGAGTGAGCAACCATACCTGGCCAACTGTGGTCTTTGTAAAGGGTTAATATCATGACCTTAGACTTATGCCTGGGTCAGGCTGTGACTGAGAAACAAACCTTATCCTAAACGTTACTGTAACAATTCCCTAATCTCTCCTAGACTCCTTGGCCTAGGCATGGTTGGCATTTGGTATATACAGGTCACTGAGTGTTGAACGGATATTGTTGTCCATTTTTCTGATGCACTGACTGCATCACCGAGAGTACGTAATTGAGGGGAAGACCGGGACGTCTAAGAAGGTGGCCAGCCTGTGATGAGGGCCTCTGTGCTGCATCAGCCCAAGGTGGAAGGTGGAAGGGCAAGAGAGGCCCCAAATACGAGCCAACAAATGCCCTGCTGTAGCCACCTGCTTACTCTTGCGACAGGGCCATCCCTTCATTGGGCCGACTGCCTCATTGTCGGATAGCTTCTTTGTAGGCCCCCTTCCTACACTGGACACTGTTTCCGACACATGAGCTTTGGGAGACATAGTCAGACCTCAGCAAGTAGCTAGTTAAAATAATTCCAAGTGCATAAATAGGAGAGAGGAGCAGAGGCTGCAGGGGTGAGCTATCACTCTAGAGGGTGTGATGGCCTGTGGGTGTGGTGATGGTAGTGGCGGCTTGGCAGGGGCAGGGTACACTGGAGAGCCCAGGGAGGCTCCAGGGGGAGGGGCTCCCAGTGAGTCTGGGTGCAGACCAGATGGAAGTCTTGGAGTTGAAAGTTGGGCACAATAGTATTTTATGACCTAGGTTCTGATGACCCTGGCTGTTTGCATCAGGAAGCTGTTTGTTGTGTGCTAAGGTCTAGAAGATGGACGCATTTGCAGGATGTAAGGGAGGACATGATGCAGAGATAAAAGTCCTTTAATTTTCAGAGTGACTGTCTTAGTTAGGGTTTCTATTGTCGCGAAGGGACACCATGACCACGGTGACTCTTATAAGGACAACATTTAATTGGGGTGGCTCCCTTACAGTTTCAGAGGTTCAGTCCATTATCATCATGGTGGGGAGCATGGTGGCATGCAGGCAGACCTGGCACTGGCTATATCTTGATCTGAAGGCAACAGGGAGTGGGCTGTCTCACTGGGTGTGGCTTGAGCACATATGAACCCTCAAGGCACACCTCCACAGTGACACACTTCCTCCAACAAGAACATACCTTCCAGCATACCATACCAACAAAGCCACACCTCCTACCAGTGCCACTGCCTTTGGGGGTCCTTTTTTTTTCAATCCACCACACTGTTTTTTGTAGAAAGGCGGTAGCCAAGGAATGAGGTGAGACATGAAGGCCGAACCAGGTCCCGATCTGGGTGTCCATGGAGGGTCTGGCTTCTAGCTTTGGGAGTATGGTGTTCAGTTACCTTTTGGGCTTGGGTTCAATTTTTTCACTTGTAGTTCAGGCTGTCTTGGTCTTGAGCTTCTGATGAGGATCTCCTTAAATCTCTCATCCCCCTGCCTCTACTTCTTGAGTGTTGGTAATGCAGGCATGCATGCATGTTGGTTCTTCATGTTTTGGTTGATTTCTCTGCACAGTGCAGACTTGTTTCCTCGGCTGCGCAGAGCCCTGCACGGTGTCTCCTGGATCCAGTGTCCTTGCAGATTATAACCACAGAGCACAAACCGAGTACTTGGTGAGCACCAAAGCCACGTTTTCCTCCTTAGAGGGCATTCAGATCCTCTTCCTGTCTCAATTTATGCGATACAGTTTCAGACAGAAGATTCTGTTACTAAACATAAAGCCAGACACCCTTAACCTGTAGTCTTTTACTGAGAAATACTTAAATTCTGAGGGACCAAACTGTCCCCTCCCTCAAAGGGGACCTTATAAGCCATGAGTCCTACTCTGAGGGCTTCCTGCAAATTCCTTTTACCTTTATGGAAAATAGTTCAGGTTCAGAGCTCATGAATTCAGACTGTGGACAGGGAGGCATGTAATTAAAAGGCAGCTGTGTTTCCTGGACTCATTTCTGGCTGCAGTTAGCCTTTTGAATGTTTGTTTTTCCCCAGAAACATCTAGGCAGGAGGTGCAAAGTGCACACCGAAACTGGGCATGGCCAATACTCTGTGCTTTTCTAGTTTGAGCAACGCATACGTTTTTAGCCCAGGTTGGCCTCAGGCTCACTATGTAGCTGAGGGTGATCCTGGATCATTGGATCCTTCTGCGTCCGCTTTCTAAGTGCTGGGATTATGGTGCACGGCTCCAGCACCAGCACCACGTGGTTTATATGGTGTGGGGAAGAACCAGGGCCTCGTGCTTGTTACACAAGGACGCTGCCCACTGGGCTATAGTCCCTGCATCTCACTTGTGTCTTGGACTTGCGTCTGGCACATAGAGATCTTTTTCTTTCAATAGTGCAAAGGATGTGATTTCCTAGAAATTATTATTATCTAATTCACCTCCCCGTTTAGTTGCTTTAAGTGTAATTAACAGGTTTCTGATAAACTTACAGAGTTGTGTGCTCTCACCCGAGTGTGCCCTCTGGGCCTGTTTGCAGCCCTCTACAGCCCTACCCTGGAGCTAACACCAATCTGCTTCCTGTCTCTGTGGGCTGACTTTTCTCTTCCTATCGGTGTTTTATGGAGTACGGAAAGTGTATTTAGCTGGACTCTTTTCAAACAAATGTAGTTTTTGCTGATGTTTTATTTTGCTCACTTCCTACTTCCTTTTCAGAAAATGTGACAAGATTGAAGTCATGCCTTTGGGCGAAACTTGCTGAGCGAGAGGGGAGTTTTAGCTGAGTGGCTGTCAGTTTTCCACACGTGTTAGTGTAGGAAAGGAGAAGAATTAGGGCCAGGGTAATTATCTCCCTTTGAGTGGGAACTGCCGGAGGTTGTCCTTGATGAGGGGGAAGTGCAAGCCTTTAATGTGTGTCTTATGAGTGTGGGTGAAAAGGAACTAAATATTTACACACAATTGGAGCCATGGGGAATTCATTATTTCAGTTTTGCTTTTATCTCTAACCTGGGGGACTTTAGGAACTGTCTTATTTTGAGGGGTATGTCTTTTCAAACTGTGTTGGGACCTGGCTTTGGATTGTGAATGTATGCCAGCTGTTTCTGTTTTGTTCATCTTGAGTTTTGAGGTTGGGGGTCCTGTAGTCAGACTGGCCTTGAACTCTGGATGCTCTTGCCTCACCTCCTAAGTGCTGGAATTATAGGCGTGTTCTACTATGCCTACATGGCTAACCAACTTTTGTATTTTGAGACGTGGTCTTGCTTTGTAACCTGGCTGCCCTGGAACTTGTTATGTAGACCAGCTGGTCTTGAACTCAGAGATCCACCTCAGAGATCCCCAGTGATTGGATTAAAGATGTGTTGCCACGCCTGTTATGGTTTTGGTCCCTTTAAGAGACAAGCCACGCCCACTCCCCCCTGCTGAGGCAGGCTGATCTTCAGCTTCCGGCCTGAGCTCGCTCTCTTTTCCATCTGCCTCTCTCCCCACTTCTCTGCTTCCCCCCTTCTCTGTCTCTTTTTCCTCTTCTCTCTCCCTCTCTCTCTGTCCTCCCTTCACCCTTCCTCCTCCATAACCCCCTGAATAAACATTCAACCTCACCCTGCATGTAGTGTCTATCCATGTTTCTGTCTTTTGCCCGCCCGCCATGTGTCTCCCTGCCTGGGACCAGCCATTGCTCAGGGACCAGCAGCCGTCTCTGCCTGGGGCCCACTGCCTGCTGCCACATGGCCCGCCACCACTGCTCTGAGACCAGTAGCCGTCTCTGCCTGGGACTGGCTGCTCCCAGGGCCCGCTGTCTGCCGCCACATGGCCCGCCACCACCATTTGGGACCTACAGCATTTCTGCTGCCTACTGCCGCGGGGATCTTGCAGCATTTTTAAAAAAAGAATATTAATTCCTAGCTACTAATTTTTTAAAAAAATTCAAATTAAAACAGCACAGTAGTAAAACACGTTGCCTGCTGTTATGGTGAGCGTGTTTTTAGAGGCCTTTTTCAGTGTGTATGTTTAGGTGTACTGTGTGAACATGACAGCAGTTTCAATCAAAGGACGCCACAGGCTGCTCAGGCTTCTTCTGAGCTCTGGGACTGGCACACAGTGGTTCACTGAGAGGAAAATCTCCTGGGGTTGCCTGGGGGTGGTGAGCCACTTGGTCTAGGGAAGTGAGAAGGGAAAATGAAACTTTTCTGTGGCTTTTTTTTTTCTCTGTCAAAATAATGAATTAGCATGTCATAGGTAGGAGACTTCGGGTGGATGTTAGTCAACTAAAACTGCTAAACTGTTCTGTGTGTGTGTATGTGTTCACACATGTGTGCTTGGGATTCTGTATTGAAGCCTAAAGTTGATGGTGGGTATCTGAAGCCAAACCTGGAGCTCACTGGTCCTGGTTAGGCTAGCCAGTCAGCTTGACCTGGGGTCCCTGTCTCTGCCTCCCAGGTGTTGGGAGTACAGGTGTGAGCTAGCCTCACACCTGCCCAGCTTTTAAACAGGTTCTGGGGATTGGAACTCGGGTCGTTAAAGGAGTGCAGCAAGCCTTTATTTACTGAGCTGTCTCCCTATAACTGCGTCTGATATTTTTGAGTATACAATAGACATTTAACTGGGGGGGGGGTTAGAAAGATTTAATTCCTAGGATTTTGCAAGTTGAAGTAACAGGAAAGGTTACACTGCACTCGTTCTGGCCCGTGGGAGTCCCTCTTGCCCGACCGCTCTAAGGTGTCCCTGACTCAGTGTCCTGAAGGAGAATCCTTGAACTGTCTATCCCAGTTTTCCAACCTCTCCAGTGCTGGAGACGGTAGGCTTTGTATTTCTCAGTTCCCCGATTGGGAAGCTGTTAGTTCTGTCAGCTCCGAATCAGTGGCTGTGGCCTACAAACACATACTCCTTGTTCCAGCACGACAGTAGCTGTTGGAAGCTGAAATACGTTGATGGGAACAGGAGGTAGGTGGGTTACAGTAAAGCAAGGAAGTCTCCGTTCTTCGTTTTAGGTATGTAGTGGCCTTCTTAGCCTCTGGGTCAGTGGGCGCTGGAAGTCTGTCGCGAGCTTGTTAGGTGACTTACAGGTTGACGTGACTATGTAGGGCCAAGATGGCTCCCACCTGCAGCAGTCTAGGCTCCAACAAAGCGCAGTCTCTCCAGCACCCTCTTTGTCTTTTCTTTGGTTTTTTGAGATGGAGTTTCTCTGTGTAGCTTTGGAACCTGTCCTGGAACTCGCGCCGTAGACTAGGATGGCCTCGGACTCACAGAGTTCCGCCTGCCCCCGCCTGCATCTGCGTGCCTCTGCCTCCCAAGTGCCTTTTAAGATAGATTCTGATGCAGATGGTAGAGAAGGTGCGGTCTTAGTTACTTTTCTATTGTTGTGACAAGCACCGTGACCAAGGCAACCTATAAAAGAAATCATTTAATTTGGGGGCACACAGTTCCAGAGGGGTTTGAGTTCATGACCATCACTGCATGGAGTGTGGCAGCAGGCAGGTGGCCATGGTACTGAAACAGTAGCTAGAGCTTACATCGATTTGAGAGAGAGGGAGGGAGGGAGGGAGAGAGAGAGAGAGAGAGAGAGAGAGAGAGAACACTAGCTTGGGAACGGTGTGAAATTTTGAAACCTCAGAGCCCACCCCTAGTGATATATCCTCTTCAAGGCCACACCTCCTAACCTTTCCAAATAGTTCTACCTACTGGGGACCAAGTATGCAAATATGAACCTATGGGGGCCATTCTCATCCCAACCACCATAGGTATAGTAGGCCCTCAGGTTCTTTGCTTACCAAAATTGGCTAGGAAGGTTGCTCTGTTGCTTATAAAGAAACAGATAATGCAGCATGTTGGCCCCAGTTGTGGGAACGACGTAATCAAGGGCTCTTTCATCAGCTTGCAGCCTCAGTCCACAGCGCCCTGAAAATGCTGCTCTCAGGCCCCAGTGCACTCACTGCGTCCTTGCTGCTGGGTACCCAGGAGCCTTTATCAGCAAGCTGTACATGTAGGTAGCTCTGGAGCCTCTGGTTTTGGGAAGAACTGCAGTTCCTGTACCTGTGACAAAAGACAGGGCTGCTCTGTGCTCTGACATCTCCCTCAGCGTGCCACCTGCTCTTGGACTGGCGTTCATCTTTTTATTTATTTTTACAGTTTTCTACTTTGCTCTGATCCGGGAAGCTTAAGTCACCTGCTGTGGATGTGAAGGACTAGGGGAAAGTTCCAGGCAGGGCTTAGTGGAGGCCAGGGTGCAGAGAGGGGACACTGGCAGTGGGCCCAGGCACAGCCCTTTTCCTACCACCCCTAGGTAAAAACTCTCAGCAGGTGCTGAATGTCAGGAAGGCTGGTGCCAACACCTCATGGCGGGTGCACGGGGTGTGGGGCAGTTCTCCCGAGGCAGCCTGTGGTCTCAGGCTGCCCACCCAGGGATAGCATGTGATGTGGTGAAATGATGAACTTTAATGACACTGGAAACTAAACACTCTCATCTTGGAGGCTAAAACTCAGCTCTGCGGTGCTCTCCTCCAGCCCTTTACAGATAGCTTTGTTACCAGTTCCGAGAAATGTGCCAGGTGAATTCACGGCTGTCCGAATTGTGCTGTGTACAAACTCAGACAGCCACAGTGCCACTTAATATAATCTCAAGAAACTGCTGCTGTTGGCTGACACTTGGCCAATGATTGTATTTGCATGGTTGCAGCACCTTTATAGGAAGATAAACTCATGCAGATGACAAAGTACATGCCTGGCCTGTGCTACACACGCAGTTATAGCTGCTGTCATTGTTTCTAAATAGAACAGGCATGATATAAAATTAAATGACCAGTGAAATAGCCACTTCTCTCTCCGTGTGTGTGTGTGTGTGTGTGTGTGTGTTATGTGGTGGAGGCCAAATGTCAACATTAGGTGTCATCACTTTTTTATTTCAGGCGAGATCTCTCTTTGAGCCTGCAGCCATTTTGACTAGGTTGGCTGGCTATCAAGTCTCCCCCTCCCCCGCCACCGCCCCCCAATCTGCCTTTCTCTGCCCCTCACCCCAGCACTGGGGTTACTGACACATGCTGCTTTGCCTAGCTTTTCATGTGGGTGCTGGGGACCTGAATTCATGTGCTCATGCTTGAGCATCAAGTCCTTTGTCCGCCGAGTCATTGCCCCAGCCCAGAAGAGCTACTGACCCTACGCCAGGAGGTAGGGCTTAACTGTCTGCCGTGCCATTGATTATATGTGACGTAGTTTATAGGGAAACAGTTCTTATTATTTATTTCCTGTGTTATTAATTATGTATGATGTAGTTTATAGGGAAACAGTTCTTATTATTTATTTCCTGTGTTTGGATGACTTCCTCAGCCTGAGTTCCTGCCATGGCTTCTGGTCCTCCATTCTTCACCGTCGTGATAACAGGACAGAGTAGAAGCTTAAATTGTTTCAGGTGGCTGCTATTCTTTGCTGGACCCTTCATGCCCGGCTTCCTAAAAATGCTTCTGCTGTCCTTTAGGTACTTCTGTTTGCACTGTCGGCATCAACTCTTGGGACAGTTTCTGCCGAGTCCCATGAAGACGGGATTTAGCCAAGACCTGAGTTTGGTAGGCATGGGAAGAAGTGTGTTGAGGCAGAGCAAGGGATTGGTAATGCGTTTTGACTTGGCGGATGTGTCACAGCACAGACACAGAGAGAGCATGGGGACTGTTCCTAGGAGAGTGGAGCGCTGAGGTGGCTCAGTGGGTAAAGACTGCCAAACGACACTCACTCCGATTAGATCTCAGGGACCCCCTGGGTGGGAGGAGAGAAGTAACTCCATATGTGAACCATGGAATGTGGACACGCGTGCGCGCGCACACACACACCTCATGCATACACACATCTTCCCTGTCCTTTATATAGGCTGCCACCAGAAGGTGTGACCTGGATTTAAGGTGAATTTTCCCACCTCAAGAGACCCAGATTTAAGGTGGATCTTTCCACCTCAGCAGATCTGAAACAAAGGCATCTTCCCTCCTGGAAATACCTGGATTAAAAGTGGTTCTTCCAATTTCAAATGATTTAATTAGGGAAAAATCCCTCAGAGGTGTGTCCAGCTGTTGGGTTTTTATTAACTCCAGAGGTGGACAAGTTGACAACCAAGAACAGCAATCACAGATAGCTGACCACTGAGGACTAGTGATTTTGAATGTCGTATTTAATCTTAGTGGCACTGTATAAAGTGTGCATGGCTACTCTGCCTAGCAGGTGCTGAAGCTAAGATTTGAACTCTACACTTAGTTCTTCCGGGTCAATGAACTTTCTCATGTCTCCATGGAAGGCGCTGTGCCTGGTAATTGCTATACCCTGAGCACTGCACACAAAGGGTGCACTCAGAACAGAAGGGCTCTGCCAACTTGTCTCCGGGCAGCCCTTTGCCTTTCTTTTCTTCCAGCTGCTAAAGGCCATCCTCTTTTGAGGGGGTGAGGTGCCTGTGAGAGAGACAGGGCCTCACTGTGTAGCCCTGGCAGGCTCTGTAGACCAGACTGGTCTTGAACTCACAGCGATTCCCCTGGCTCCCTAGAGCTGGGATTAAAGGCTTATGCCACCATGCCTGTGTTGTTTGGTGGTTTGCTGGGGTCTTGATGTGTGCTTTGAATGTCGATGTTGTCTGCTTTACCTGTTTTGAGGTCTGTGCTGGATCCATTGTGTGCTCCAGTCCATGCTCGTATTTTCCTTAGGATTTTCTAGTTTAAGCCCATATTTTATCTGATTCTAAGCGTGTGTTTTGAGGGGTGCATGCTGCTGTGTTCCTTTGCATGTGGAGAACGCTCTTCCCAGCACCATTACATGAGAAAACAATGTTTCCTCATTGGATTATTTTAGCATCATGTCAAATATCAAATGACCACAGGTTTCTTTGTACTCAGTTCTAGGGCACCAATCTGTATGTTTATTTTAAAGTCACACTTTCTACTCTTGATTACTTAAGTCTTGACAGTTAATACTGTCACCTTGATAGGATCTAGAATCTTCTATGAGGCAAGCCTCTGGCCACACCTATGAGGGATTATCTAGATTGGGTTTAATTGAGGAGACAAGCCTAGCTTCACCTTAACTATGTGGACACTGTTCCCTATGTTTGGCCATTGGGCGGAATTAAAAGGTAGGCTAATCCCCCCACCCCACCCCATACAACGTGACTGCTTGTTTCATGTTCTTTTCATGTGACTTCTCTGCCGTGATAACTATACCTCTAACCCCTGAGCGGAAAAAAAAACTGGTGGTGGTGGTGGTTCTTGACTTTTTAGTCCCAGTGCTTTGGAGATCTCTGAGTTTGAGGCCAGCCTGGGCTACACAGTGAATTCTAAGACAGCCAGGGCTACACAGGGAAACCCTGTCTCTGGAATGAATGAATGAATGAATAAAGGCCTTGCTTTTTTTTTGTCAGGTGCAACAACAAAACAAAACACAATACAGAAGCTTGAATTTTCTAATTTAATATTTTTACAGCTTGTTTTGGCTGTTGGAGTCCCTTGAACTTGCAAATGAATTTTAGAATCAACTTTCAATTGCTGCAGAATTAGTGGGGGCCTGGTGTAGTAGGACTAGTTCTCTTAGGAGGTCGAGGCAGGAGAATCAAAAATTCAGAGTCAGCCTGGGCTGTATACTGAGAACATCCCTCAGCCCCAAAAATCAGCTGATATTTCCATAGCGATCACATGGATTCTGAAAATGGTTTTGCAGTGTTACATTAATGATTTTAGGTTTTCAGATCTATAATCATGGCACACTTTCCTTTTTGTTAGACTGTCTTTAATTTTTTCATGTTTATAGTTTTCAGGGATTAAGTTCTGGTTTTCTTTTGTTAAATGTAGTTATTTGGCATATTGCATTTTTATCTCACTTTCTAATTATTTACTGCTAGTGAATGGCTATGTAGTAGGTTTTTTTTTTTGAGTCTTATTCTTGTATCTTGTAAACACACTGAACTTGCGTATAGGTTCTGGTAGTTCTCTAGTGAATTCTTCAGTAGTTCTATATACAGAATCGTGCTATTTCATTTTCTTACCTGAGTGTCCTGGCTAACACCTTCACTGCCCTCTTGAAGAGGGATGCTAAGAGCTATGTATTCAGGAAGCAGAGGCAAGTGTATCTCTGTGAGTTCAAGGCCAGCCTTATCAGTCAGAGCTACACAGTGAGACATTCACATCCATATCTCTCTGTGTGTGTTGAGAGCTGTTGTCTGTCTGTGGCCGACTCTAAGGGGACTGTCACCTGAGATGACTTTCATTTCTCTGTAAAAGATGCTAGTTTGTGGAGTGTTTTTCAAAGCCCCCTGCCTTCCTCAGATGAATGTGGAGCCCACACAACACAACAGTCTTTTTTCCACCACAAAGTAGATTCTCGTGGTATAGTGAGGAGCACTTTGAGCTCCCCATTCCCTTGCCTCTGTCTTCCAAGTGCTGGGATTACAGGTGTTTACAGATACATCTGGCCATATAATTATCATTAAAATAGTATTCCTAGATAGCTTACTAGTATTTTGTGGGTTTTTATGTCTACAGTTCCCAGCCACACTATCCTAGATTGTGTGTGTGTGTGTGTGTGTGTGTGTGTGTGTGAGAGAGAGAGAGAGAGAGAGAGATATTGGGAGGGAGGTATTTGGTTCTTGTAGTTATTGGCCTCTCAGACTGAGTTCTGGTTAATGTTGCTTGATGTTTGATTTTTTTTTTTAAACATCGTGAAGAATTGGTATTCATTCCTCTTTCACCAGTGGAGTCATCTGGGACTGGAGTTTTCCTTGTGGATGTTTTTCAAATCTTGTTAAAAATGTTTCAGATTATTCTTAGGTCATTTTAAGGAGTTGGTGTTTTTCTGGGCGTTGGCTCTGTTCATTTCCACCCTCCGACTGTTGGCATACACTTATCACACTACTTTAGAGCACTTTCAAGTCTCTCTGTGGCTGGCAATAGGATTGCTCTTCTCCTTCACTATGCTGGGTTCATTTGCCTTAGAAGCCTTTCTACTTTAAGGATCTTAGAGTTGGCTCGGCAGTCAAGAGTGCTTACTGCTCTTCCAGAGGACCCGAATTCCGTTCCCAGTTGTGGACAGCTCACAGCTTCCTGTAACTCCGGCTCCAGGGGATCTGATGCCCTCTTCTGGCCTCTATTGGCATACCCACTTATGTGCATGCCCCAATATACACGTAATGAAAAATAACCGAAAAATAAATTACGAAAGCCTTTTTCTTTTGAGATCTTTGCGTAAAGCTCTCTCCTCTTTCTGTTCTCTTGTTTTCTTGAGACGGGATCTCACTATGTATGTAGAACAACCTTTTGTTCCTAACATCTCAGCATTCCCTGTGCTAAGGTAACATGATGGAGGAAGGTCATTGGTTAAATAATAAAGAAACTGCTTGGCCCTGATAGGTTAGAACATAGGTGGGTGGAGTAAACAGAACAGAATGCTGGGAGGAAGGGAAAGTGAGCTCATACGCCTTAGCTCTACTCTCTGGGGCAGACACGATGAAGCTCCAACCCAGGATGGACATAGGCTAGAATCTTCCCGGTAAGCGCACCTTGGGGTGCTACACACATTATTAGAAATGGGCTAGTCCAGGTGCAAGAGTTAGCCGAGAAGAGGCTAGATATAATGGGCCAAGCAGTGTTTAAAAGAATACAGTTTGTGTGTTGTTATTTCGGAGCATAAGCTAGCCAGGCGGCTGGGAGCTGGGGCGGCAGGAATGCAGCCCGCAGCTCCTACAACAGTAACGGGTATGTTCCATCCACCAGGTCTGTCTCTAACTCATTCTTTTTCTCCTTCTTCCTGAGGCAGTTTCTCTGCATAGTCCTGGCTGTCCTGGAACTTACTAGGTAGATCAGGCTGGCCTCGAACTCACGAGTTCTGGGATCAAACCTGTGCACCACGACTGTCCGACTCTCTTTCTTAAAGATCATATAGCATTCTATCAATCACCTGTTAAGGACTGTTGTCTTAGTTAGGGTTACTGTTGCAGTGATGAACCACCATAACAGAGCAAGTTGGGGCGGGGAGGGGTTTATTTTTGGCTGGTGCTTCTGTATCAGAGTTCATCATGAAAGGAAGCTGGGACAGAACTCAAACAGGGCAGGATCCTAGAGGCAGGAGCTTCTGCAGAGGACATGGAGGGTGCTGCTTACTGGTTTGCTCTCATGTTTTACTCAGCCTGCTTTCTTATAGAACCCAGGACCACCAGCCCAGGGGTGGCACCACCACAATGGTCTGGGCCCTCCCCCATCAGTCACTAATGTAAGAAAATGCCCTCCAGGCTTGCTTACAAGCCTGTCTTACAGAGGGAGGCATTTTCTTAACTGGGTTCCCTCCTTTCAGACCACTGTAGCGTGTATCATATTGACATAAACTTGGCAGCACAGTTGTTAATATAAATAGCACGTTTAGTTCCTTTTGACATAGTCTGGCAGTTTTGCCATACGGAAGTTTGCATTGTTCGACGGGAGCAGGCTGCCAGCGTTTCCAGCCTCTCGACTGGCATCAGGTCCATGCTGCCAGCAGCATTTCTTGCTGCCCTAAGTTAGGCTCTCTGAAGACTCAAGAAATCAATGTGATTTCCCTCAGGTGATGGGTTCTGTTGCCTTCTTAGAGAACGGCAAAACAGGAAAGGCTGTGTTTTGGAGATGCAGTAACCATGCAGGGTTTAACCTGTCTCTCTGTGCTCCGCAGGGAGCTGCTTTATAACATGTGGTGTTTACTCAGGGCTGGGGGTGCATTGACGCAATTCCATCACTGGAGAGGCTGAGGCCAGTTCCTGTGATCTGAGGCCACCCTGATTTACATGGTGAGTATCAGGACAGTGAGGGTGACAGAGCAAAACTTTGCCTTAATAAACCCAAATCAGCCAGGTGGTAGTGGCACACGCCTTTAATCCCAGCACTTGGGAGGCAGATGGATGTCTATGAGTTCTAGGCCAGTCTAGTCTATAGGGTGAATTCCAGGACAGCCAGAGCTATACAGAGAAACCCTGTCTCGAAAAACAACAATAAAAGTTAAAAAAAAAAAGATTGTAAACCCAAAGCACCCACCCAGCCTGTTAATCTAGTGTGTTTGTCTTCTCAGCAATGATGGCCTTTCAGTTCCCCACTAACTCTCCATGGCTGTTCCAACCTCTTCTTCCTTCTCCTTGCACACACAGAGACCCTGAAGGCCCTAGGCTTGTTGAAAAAGTACATGCCTCTTCATCTTCTCTTCCCTTCAGGAGGCATGGACCCTTGGCGTATCCACCGAGGAGATCAGATAGACTTACACGATCTCTAGGTTGGTGGACATTCCATGTCAAGTCTAGTGTTGGTGCATGGATTGCTGATCTTTTGTTCTATGCAGCCCACTGGTAGGGTGGGTAGCCCCTGCTTACATGTGGTTAAAATGGTGTATGTGAGAGGAACTTTGAAAAGAACAAGGGGAGCAGTACAGGTGACAGGCACCTGGCATGGCCTAACGGACATCCATTCTGTGAAGATGGTGTCTCAAATCCCTTGGTAATGTCTTTGGAGGAAATACGGTGCAGCCATGCCGCAGGGCAGTATGGGAAGGTAGCATTGGGGTAGACTCTTTAGGTTCCAGTTCAAGTGTCACACACAGGAGCCTATAGGGGACATCTCACATCCCAGCCGCAACACTGCCTTTAATGGTGTCTGCAGAAATAGTTGTGTAGTGATGAGGCGAGCAGGGCTGCATTCCTGCTGCCCGGCTCCCGGCCGCCTGGCTAGCTTATGCCTGGAAATAAGAACACACAAATTGTATTCATTTAAACACTGCCTAGCCCATTAGTTTCAGCCTCTTATTGGCTAACTCTCACATCTTGATTAACCCATTTCTAATAATCTGCATAGCTTACTGGGGAAGATTCAGCATGTCTGACCTGGCGGCTGGCTCCATGGCGTCTACCTCACTGCCTTCTTTCTCCTAACATTCTGTTCTGTCTTCTCTGCCTATCTAAGCTGCTGTCCTATCAAAAGCCATGGCAGTTTCTTTATTAACCGATGAAAGTAACACATAGACAAATGACCCTCCTCCATCATAGTTGTACTGCTTTAACAATCTTCTGCCCCCCCACCCCCACATATCCTCCCTCCCCTCCAGTCTCCCAACCCCAGGCATCCAGAGGATAAGGTCTGAGTTTTCTTATGGTCTCTACAGTTTTGCTTCTTCCAGAATGTTGGGATAGGATAGTAAGGTTGGCTTCTCTTACTTAGTAATACCGTTAACAGTTCCCTCATACAGCTTTTCATGATTTGATGGCCCCTTCCTCTTCAGTGCTCATTAGTATTCCCTTGTCTGTTCGTTGCTATAGATATTACCCGTTCGTTTCCTGGAAGACACCTTGGTGCCAACTGTGTGCGGTTGAGGGTGGCCACGACTAAAGGTTCAGTGAGCGTGGGTGCTCTCAGCCCATTTGGTTAGACATCTAGGACCATGAGTGTGGTGTGGAAGCAGGTGTACTCTTTCTGTTCACAGCATCTGTTGTCTTGGTGACAACTGTCCTCCTCCCCTATGACAACCTGACCAGCTCTGCCTCTGTCAGGGGGGAGGCTCTTCACAGGAAATGTCCTTACAAATCTGGGAGAGAGTTTATAATTCTTAACAGCACATCTTCTTATCAAGGTTGCTGGCCTCCCTTTCCCCCTGGTCCATGTTGTACTGATTTCTTCTGTCTGGTGGTGTGAATGACTCTCTCTCTCTCTCTCTTTCTCTCTCTCACTCTTTCTCTCTCTCTGTCTCTCTCAGTTTTTATTTTTATTTTTTTTGAAACAGGGTCTCAGTATATAGCTCAGGCTATCCTGGAACTCATTATATAGACTGTGCTGGCTTCTATCACAGAGATCCTCCTACCTCTCACAAACAAGTGTTGGGATTAAAGTGTGTGGCGCTATGCCAGGGATTCCTCAACTCTCTTATGATCCTTTGCGTTTGGCTTTTATATTGTGGCAGAATGCATGTAGCTCAATACTGTTGATTCTAGCTATGTGGTGATTCATCATCATTTAGATTTTTATATTTGGGTAGCCAACACCACTGTGTTCATCTTGGGATAAGATCATTTTAGAAGAGAAATTTACAGAAATCAACTGAATATCTATAAGTCTATTAGACTTAAATTAGGTTTTGCTATAGTAACATTCTCTAAAAGTTCAGTGCTTTGTTAACATATATATCTTTATCTTTGGGCTAGAACCTAGTCCCCTGGCAGCTGCAGGAGAAACTGGGTAATGTAGTTTTGCTGTGTGGTCACATGCCCACATCTAGCTGCAAGGGAAAGAACAGTGAGTGTCATCTGTGCATAGGCGAGAGGGTATTGGTTAGGTCCCTGAGTAGCGTTCTTAGCCATATTAGGTAAGACGATTGCCGTACACATTGTTGCCTTTGTTGGATCATGTGACTTCCATTAGCACTTTTTTAGTTCTTGATGGTTTTTGGGAAAGTGATTCTTTTTTCTTAAAAATGTTCTTATTACCATGTGTGCATGGAGTGTGTGCACACATGTGCACACACGTGCGTGTGTATGTTTCTCTCTGTGTGTGTGTAGGTGAGAGGACAGTTTCCAGAAATTGCTCTCTCTTTCCACCTTTGTGTGGGTTCTGGGTTAACACATGGCATCAAGCTTTCAAGCAAGCACTTTAGCTGCTGAGCCATCCTGCTGGCCCCATGAGAGCATTTTTCTACATCATGCTGCCTCCTTACCCAAACTTATTCTTTAATACTGGGAGAGATTTCTATAATAAATTAGGCCTACCAGTTTGTCTTGGGGTTCTATTGCTGTGAATAGACACCGTGACCATGGAAACTCTTATAAAGGAAAATGTTTGATTGGGGTGGCTTCGAGTTTCAGAGGTTTAGTCGATTATCATCACGGTGTGACGTGGCGGCATGCAGGCAGACATGGTGCTGGAGAAGGACCTAAGGCAACAGGAAGTGGTCTGAGACTTTGGGTATGACTTGAGCATATATGAGACTTCAAAGCCCATCTCTACAGTGACACACTTTTTCCAACAAGGCCACACCTACTCCAACAGAGCCACGCCTCCTAACTGTGCCACACCTTATGCGTGTAGGGGAGCCAATTACATCCAAACTCCCACACAGTTCTTTTCTATATTGTTGGGTAAATACTCACTCGATAGAGACACCATGTAAAACTGAGAGGAGACCATCACGTCTTCACAATAATTAACCCAGTTATGGTAGCTATGATGTCAGGCCTCATGCTTCCTAGATTTGGGTTTGAAATTAATCGTCACTTGTGGCTTTGATAGTCTACTTTTGTTTTAAGAAGGAAGGGGTATGGAATGTGGCCATTTCTCTACCAGAGTAGCAATGCTATAAAATTCAAGGTGAGACACCTTAAAAATAAAATTCAGGGATAAAGTGGTAGCTTGTCCTATGCAACTCATCCCTTTGTTTTGAGATGGTCTGATCCGACTCAGGTGGGTCTCAGTCAAGCTGATGGTGTAGCCCAGGCTAGCCTTGAGTTCTGACCCTCCTGCCTTTACTGGGTGCTGGGATTCCAGGTATATGCCACTCCTCCAGACCTTGCTGTGGATTTTCCTAATGGTTGAGCCCCTGGGTTTAGCCGACCAGATTGCCACGTCTGTAGGGCTTGCTGGTATTTGGAGCATTTTGCTGTGACTGAAGCTTGTGGTCAACATTAATTTTAAGTAAGTGCCCACTGTTTTGAGAAACTCATCCTTCTCAAGGTGGGGCACGTGAGGCTCCAGTTGGCAGGAATAGCTGTCTAAGTGCCATGGAAGTTTCCCCAAATGACAGGTAGGTCCACAGGCTCACTTATTCCTCCCAAGCCCAACAGCTGAGCTCTCTTTCAACTCAAGTCAGCAAATTGGAAATGTTCAGCTCAGACAAAACCCTTTTTATCTCCTGCTAATCTCACCGCTGAGACCACCCTGCTCTCAAATACACCATCAATGCCCTTAGACTAGCTCTCATCCCTTGTTAGTGCTGAGCTGTTGTTCTAGGCTCTTTGTTCTTTATAATTCCAGACTCCTGATTGTCACCTAGCAGGAAGGTAGGCAGCTGTCCACACAACAGTCTGTGAATCAGTATTGCAGGAGGAAACCAAACACACTGAAAACAAAACTCTCTGGCTCCAGAGCCTCCTATTTCCCAGCTGTCTGAGAGGAGTGAGAAGTGTCTAGTGGTCCAGCTCTGTCGCGGGCCAGGTGACAGCCAGTTCACAGTAGCAGCGGTCCAGCTCTGTCATAGACCAGGTAACACGCCGGCTCACAGTAGCAGTGGTCCAGCAATGTCTGTCATAGACCAGGTAACACGCCAGCTCACAGTACAGTGGTCCAGCTCTGTCATAGACCAGGTAACACGCCAGCTCACAGTACAGTGGTCCAGCTCTGTCATAGACCAGGTAACACGCCAGCTCTCAGTAGTAGCGGTTCAGTTCTGGAATGCCCCCACACTGCATTGGGACAGTTTAGGTCATTGGGGGTGTGCCCTTCACGGGGATATTGGGGCTGCAGCCCTTTCTCCCGCTCTGTTTCCTGGCTTTTGGTCATAAGCTGAACAGCCTTGCTTTATCACTGTCTCACTGCAAGACGTTCTGCATTGACACAGGCCCAGAGCCCTTAAATCTCTGAACCAAACTCTTTCCTCTAGAATCGAGTATCTCAGGTATTTTGTCCTAGCTACGGGTCCCTAATCTAACAACGGAAGCACACACAGACAGTGCACCCATAGGAGGCCATCACCTAGCGAAGTCATCTTCTTAGTTTGTGTGAGTGCACTCTTAGGTTCTCACAGACATGAAATCACCCAGGACACATTTCTCAGAGTGTGCCCTCCTGGGTTAGTGGCACAGGAGTTACCTGAAAGGAAGTTACATATATTAGGCCCCAGGCCTCTGAAGACTTCGTCTTTTCTTTCCTAAGGAGGCTCTTCTCTCAGATAACTACAGAAGAGTTGTCAGTTTTATTGTGACTTTTATGAGATTTGTGGCATGTTCTAAGTTTAGATTTGTGTGTGTGCGCATGTGTGTGTGTGTAGCTACCTATGTGTGTGTGTGTGGGGGGGTTATTGGCTGTATATCAAACCCAGAAACATGTACTTGGCAAGAATTCTACCACAGAGCCACATCCTCAGCTCTTGTTTTGCTTTGAGCCTGGGGCTCACTGTCTACTTCAGACTGGCCTTTGATGTCCATATCCCAGGCTGCTATGAGCTCATTGTCCTTCTGCCCCTGCCTCAGGATCACAGGCCTGTGCTACCACACCTGGGCAAAGCTGTGGTATTTTCAAGTGTGTCCACGATGGCCTTTATAGAATTAGCTGTCCCCCTGATTACAGGATGAATTCTATGATTAAGTAATATTTAGTTAGCATTGGTTTAGTCTTCTTGAATACAGGCCATTTTCACAGCCTCTGTTCATCTTTAACAGAGATGATGTTTCCTTGAAGAATGCGTCCCTGCACCCCTCTAAGGGCTGAGTTAAATGAATTGCTTTTGGGAAGCCCTGTACGCTGTCCTTGAGTGTCTGTCTTTCAGGAGCCAGCCACGAAAGTCCCTAATTTTGAACGTAGTTTTCAAGTCTCTCTCTTTTATGTGTCTCACATTTGGAGGGACCTAATAGAGTTATGCACTAATAGGTGATCAGAACCTTAATTTTCTTTGCAGTCCTTCCTATCTACTGCCCTTTCTGCTTGGGACTCCTTCAATGGGTTGGGCACTATCGCACACAGCACACACTTGCTGCCTGCTCCCTGTTGACCTTGCACCACCCTTGGGTGCCCTCTGCTGGTTCTGCTCTGTGTGCACACCATTCTGAGGTTATTCCACACCCCTGGGCTCGTCTTTCTTTTGGTTGGCTCATCCCACTTTCTCTTCAATTATGTAAATATGGGTCATGCAATGTGGCCCTCAAAACTATTTTGAAGGGGGCTGGAGAGATGGCTCAGTGGTTAAGAGCATGCCTGCTCTTCCAAAGGTCCTGAGTTCAATTCCCAGCAACCACATGGTGGCTCACAACCATCTGTAATGAGGTCTGGTGCCCTCTTCTGGCCTGCAGACATACAAGCAGACTGAATACTGTATAAATAGTAAATAAATAAATAAATAAATATTTTAAAAAAACTATTTTGATGGACTGGAGAGATGGCTCCATAGGTAAGAGCACTGGCTGCTCTCCCAGAGGACCCCAGGGCACAACCCTCTGCAACTCCAGTGCCTGAGAATCCTGTGCCCTCCTCTGGCCTCTATGAACCATGGGCATGCACATGCCTGCACTCAATACACATAACATAAAAAGAAATATATCTTAAAAGAAACGGCCTCGATCACTAAGTTTACTAAGAGTATATCCTTGTTGCTGAAGAGTCGGCTCAGCGCTTCAGAGCAGTTGCATTGTTAAGGACCTGGGTTCGATTTACAGCATGGAGGGCACCAGGAATGCATGGTGGTTCACTACCTCCTTGGGCGCCAGGAATGAAACTGAAAAGCATATGTCCCCATGCTAAATCATTTCCCACCATCATGTTACCACACACGTTTCTTTTAGCAGGCAAACGTCCACTCGGAAGGCATGTGCATTGCCCGTGTCTCAGGGATGCTCTTATATGAACATTCTGTATGTGTACCATTTGTAATAGGATGCAAACGAACACAGCTTGATACATGAGTTGGGATTTATAGGTAAAATATAGGGGACAATCTAGCCTGAGAAAACATGTCTAGGACAAGTTGAGGATTAGTTCAAGGAACAGGGAAATTGATACATGTGGCGGTACAGGCCTGTAATGGGAGTACTCAGAAGGACGAGGCAGGCCCTTCAGTGCTCAAGGCCAGCCTGTGCTAGATGGTGACCCCTTGTCTCAAAAATCCGAGTATGTGCACGCCTCGGGGTTTACGCCTTAACACTCCACACATAAAGTGACTCAAAAACTGGGGAACGTCATGGTGGCTGAAACACAGTTGAGTTGGAAAGTAGACACTCCAGGGCCACTGCAGGGACACTCCAGGGCCACTGCAGGGAC